>LPNX010729978.1:57513-192907 GCA_001517045.1 Pseudotsuga menziesii | reverse complement strand
TATCAGTCATTGTGGGAATGTGATGAGATGGAGGAACTAAAACTTCTTTTTACTTATGATATCTTGCCACTTGAACATGGTTTCCGATACCTGGGTTTCTATCTGAAACCTAATAACTATAAAATCAGGGACTGGTATTGGTTACTTGAGCTGATGGAGAAACGCATTGGTCATTGGGGACATCGGTTCTTATCCATTGGTGGTAGGCTCATATTGAAAAAATCGGTGCTGGAAAGCATACCTGTGTATTGGTTCTCGCTATCCTGGATACTGAAAGCCATTCTAAAGATGATTCAGAGCAGAATGATGCGTTTTATTTGGTCCGGATGTAGGGATAAGTCGTCTATCTGTTTGGCGTGATGGGGATTATTGACAAAACCAAAAGATTGTGGAGGTTGGGGTCTAAAGGACCTAGGGGCTTTTGGTCGTTCACTAATGGCTAAAAATTTGTGGCGATGTATTTTTACTCCTGGTCTGTGGCAGCGGGTGATCTATGCAAAGTATTTGGGGGGCTGGCCGATCTCTGAGTGGCTCAGATTATCTGAGTATGATATGCGGAACATTTCAAATATTTGGAGGGCACTTTTGCAGGCGCTGCCTATACTTAAGCAGTGGTTGGCGTGGCGTCCTGGGGATGGCTGGAACATTAGGATTGGTCGTGATCCGATTTTGGGTTTTCATGGTGCATATAGACTGTCGGACCCTCTATTGACCATATTACTGGAAAACAAGATATTTTACTTGGCACAGGCAGCAAAGCATACTGATGATGATTTATTCACGGTATGGAAGGATGCAGAGGAATTAAATCTCACTGGAACTATGGCCGATGAATGGAATTATTATATTTACCAGCTTCGAAATACCGGCATTCGGCTGCTACTATGTAAAGATACACTAATATGGAGTAAGAATGCGAAGACTGGCATTATCACTGCGACTCTGGCATATTCAACTACTGTCTCTACTACATTCCCGGATTGTATTCCTATTTGGTATAAGGTGGTTTGGAGATGGAACATTCCTCTCAAGACGATATTATTCACCTGGTTATTATTGGTTGAACGTATCCTTACCTGGGATAGAATACAGAGAAGGGGTTTTGAGGGGCCTGGTATTTGCTCGTTGTGTTTTGGGGCGGAGGAATGTATTACACATGTGATGATTGAATGCCCATTCACTGTGCAGGTATGGAAACTCATTGGTAATTTTTTTAACACTGATCTTATTTGGCAGGGACGTTCTATTGCTGAGGCATTTGGTGCTTGGATTACGGGTGACCTTATGTTGCGATCCATCCCTTTCCATGTTTGTAGACTCTTATGGCTGGCACGAAACAACTATATTTTCAGGCATACATCTACTTCTCCACTACTGATTGTTAATAAGCTACAGAATATTTGGGATGAGGGGCCCATATGTTTAAAGCGGAAACAGCCTCGTATTATTCAGCAACCTAATTTTCTTCATGATAGGGCTATTGGATATTTTGATGGGGCCTCACAGGCTGGTGGACTTATGAGTGGCGTTGGGGCGATACTTATTTCGCCACAACTGGGCAGATACAATATGATGTGGAACTGTGGTATGGGCACAAACACTCGGGCAGAATTATTGGCATTATGGAGTATTCTACATTTTACTAGATCATTGGGCATAGATACTATACAGATTGCTGGTGACTCCCGGGTCATTGTGGAGTGGTTTAAAGGCATTTTTCAATTGGATGCGGTCCTACTTGACACTTGGAAGGATCGCATACTGTTACTGAAAGGCCAATTTGTGGAAATCAGCATTCAGCATATATATAGGGAGAACAATTTTGATGTTGATCTATTATCGAAGAAGGCATCAGCGATTCCTATGGGACACTTTTTGGTGGCACGTGGGGATGGTCGTGACCCATCATCATATTACTTATTTGGGTCTTTTTAGTTTTTTGTTCTATATCTATGAACGCATAAGATTGTTATATCTTATGGTTCATTTTGGGGTTACTACATACGGTGTATTATGTTAGCTATTACATAATATGCCATGTTTGGCTTCCATGTGGGTGATGTCGTAGATAAGGGGTAAAATGGGGACCTGGAGAAGTACCATGTCTTTTGTCTAGCTGGTTCAGGTATATATTCCATTGGACATATATTGTCTGTTGACACATTGTATAACAACTTGGTGATACCTTTTTTATATATATAATATATATAAGATCTTTTTTTATGAAAAACAAAAAAAAACCATTGATGAGACAAAGAAGGAAATCCATCTTGGAGAGAGTTGAGATCGTTGCTATCAATAGTTAATAATTTTTTGGGGATAATCATTATTGGATTTTTTATCCAACAAATCAATCCATGAACTCTTGAGATGTTTATGTGCGGCCTTTTTTTTGTTAACAATAACATTACGTCATTGCATACAGTGTTTTTATCAAAAAAAGTTCACCATAGTGTTTTTATCAAAAGAAGTTCACCATGTTATCGAAAATGCTGAAGTATGTTATGCTCAATCGCCTACTTAGAGCTAAAGCTTCGATCACCGTACCAAACCCAATTGCCCATCCCATTCCTAGCGTAGCTCAAAAGCAGCGATGGCTTCTCTCTGCAATCTAGAGAGTCCTAAAAAAACAAAGAAGAAGAAGCAAAATTGGGTTGTTCTCGGTCTCAAGGAAAGGTAACAGAGTAAGCTATCACTAGACAACATTGGGTGGGCCCTGTGCAAATCGTCGGGTAGATAGCTTACTCCGTATAAACATCGTGATAGATTTATTCCTATTGTAACTCTATTGTACTTAGTTGCACGTTTCCATGGTTTATATATATATATATATATATATATATATATATATATACTCCTCTCTTTTATCAATTTCTCATTTAGAAAAAACAATGGGATTATGAATAATTGAGTTCCAAATTGGTTGGTATGATAGTCCATTGAGCTAGGATTGAATAGTGGATGTCTCGCACCAACCAACCAATATTGAGGTTCATGCTTGTGGACAATGATGTTGGGCTTAGGTTTATAGTAGTATTCTCTTGTGACTCGAACTTCCATTTCCTTGGAGAAAAAAATAAATGGTTTGTATGATTTTCTATTACTCAATAATTATAATTTGTGTATAATATAACAAAATCAAGTTTACAAGTTTTTGGAATTCTATATTTTTAAACTATTAAACATTATGAAGTAACTATTAACTAGGTGGAGGCCTTTCATTGTACCAAAGTTAGAACAATAAACTTGTTAGAATCATACTAGGAATTTATGGAAAAACCTGTCATTTCAATTATGTGGAGTTGTATCATGTCCTTTAGGAGCATAATAAACAAGTTGATGAATTACCAAACTCGTTTTTTTTGGATTGGAGTTTGGGGTTATAAAGGACCAAAAGGGGGTCATATTCTACCCCATTCCATAATCATCCAAGTCCAACATGATCAATCTTTGCATGCCTTCTGTGTATCTCATCAAATGAGACAAGGAAATCTTTAAAGTTTGAACAAGATTCTGTGTAAATCCCCTCCATTGTACTTCTGCACACTCCATTGTTACAGTTGGGTAGGCTACTTCAAATCCCATTAATTAAATTGTGGCTTGCTGGTGGGATTACGGTTATGGAGGAAGATGTTTAAGGTTAGCCTAATAGTCTAAATGAGGTCACAACATCCCAACACCTCAATTCGGTATGACCTTGGCTACACCTAGTTATTGCGATAAGTCTCATCCACCTCAAATTTTCAATATGTTGGGAATTGACATATGAGGTATGTAATGAAGCATTGAGGAGTGATTGTGAAATTGGTAAAGCTTTAGAGTTGAATTGTTGGGTAATCAAAGTGTTGGAAGTTGTTGTTCTTTCAAGGACCTTGATGCCCCTTCCTTTGAATTTTACACTCAATAAGCATTGTGAGTTATATGCCCTTGGTTCTCTGATCTATTTCATTGGATTTTGTATTATCCCTTGTTCTAGTCAATTGGAATTATATCTTCAAGGTTAGGGGAGTGTTGTGGTCACGTTACAAGAACAGGTGGTTCAATTAAGACTTTTTGTTGGTTATCACAATCTGGAATTATAGTGGAACGGGAAACAATGGCCACCACCACCCAAGTAGTTGCCTCGTATGGGAAAATCACGAGACTCGTAGGGTCATGAGGAGGCACGAGGGCTTTATATCAAAGAACACGACTTCTATATTTTCAATCGCCACCCAAGTGCATTGTCGAGAAGAAGCTCACAACATTGAACATGCTATCATTATGGAATCCTTGCTCCACCAAAAGAATTAAATATAGACTATGGAAGCATAATGCAACCAACTTCATCAACAAACCTAAATAAGGAAACTCCATTTATTGCATCCAATATTATGTCTCATGGATAAAGGGTTGGGGAATTCAAGGAATAAGAAATAGATCTTCAAATCCCTGCCAATGTAGAAATGAAAAACCAAAAATCCTATCTTTCCATTGTTGGGCATGACGAAGTGCATAACAAATAAGTTTTTTCCTAAATCTCTATGAGTTTGTATCCTCTACAAAGTAGGCTTGATATTAGGTATCTTTTTCCAAATTTATACTAGTATAAGTTTTTGGATATCCTATATGAAGGGTTATTTTAAATTAGTGAATCAATCATTCAAGCTTATGGGAAATCGTTGAATATCAGACTTTGTGACAACCCTCATTTTATATTGACACCATGGTCGATGTTGCAGTCGACTTCTAATACAAAGTATAACAATTTTCATTAAAAATCAAGAAAGGATGCTCTAGGAAGAATGATAAGAAGCTACTAACTAATAGGAGAGCTTCTTGCACAAGGTCGTGATCAATTGTCTAGCAAGCTAGATGAGTAAATGTTATGTTGTGGATCGAACATTTGGTTGCTTTTATTATGTATAACGATTGATGTTCAAAACTTATTTAAATAGATATTTTTTTATTGGATGTTAGTTTCTAAGATAATTTTATGATGTATATATGTGTATTAATGTATATTTGTCAAATTTTAGTTGGATATGAAAATTATGCTAGAAAGTATACCATAAGTGTAGAAAGAAAATTATTATATATACATAATACATAATGCATTGCTTTTAGTCTCTTGGTTAAATTTTGTGCTTTATTAGAGAATCTACTGTGCATGTATGGTGTTAAGTTAAAGCCATTGGAGTAGACATAATTATGGGTTTAAAATTGGTTTTACATAGAATAAAATGTTCTATATTCTTGCAATGTTTCTTACAAAGTTGTATGCATTGGTCATATATGAGTTTAAACTTGGCTTTATAGAGAAGGAAATATTGTCCATTTTTAGTAACTTTGAAGGCAAGAAGCTATGTTTTCTACGTGAGTTGACTTGCTGATTAAGAATTTTAACCAATTTATCTTACAATGTTGGAATGAGTTTATAACAATGGGAAAAACGATGGGTAGTAGGTAATATGATGTTCATGTAAGAAGAAAAGGGAATCCAACACTCGTTCATTCTTAGGATAGAACAAAGATGTTTTAAAAACATAAGCATAATTTATAGGAATATTTTCCGAATAAATTCATAAAACAACTCAATTATTAAATACATAGAAGTCGTTCACTAACTCATGCATAAGTGCTACACATCCATCAACGCATTGTGTAAGAAGTGGGTGTTATCTTTAACACCTCTCCATCACAAAGGACTTATTATGAATCCATTGCCATCCCTCGACAAAGTTTTCATCTAGTCCTCAATGACAAATGCTCTTGCAGAAGTTAAAGACCCCTTGCTATCTTATGAGCTACAAATAACATGATCACTCTTGACTCTCTTCGTCATATACATCTTTTGAGCTTGCATCAAAATAAAAATAAAATTTACTTAATAGATTTTTTCTCCATGTTGGAAAAACTAGATCGTAAAAATACTTAAGAATAACATTTCGCTCTGTGTGGTAAAGACAAGAATCTGTAGATTCGGGGTAAGTAGCCTACTTAGTCGTTCCATAATGGAAGCATCTGCATATGGCTTCTGCCTATGTCATTGACTTCTATTGTCCGTAGAATTTGTTCTCTTCAGAGCACCAATGGATGTTGTAGACACCGAATAATGTTCTTGTCCATTGAGGTTTACATCATTTGTCCTTTCCTTATGAGAAAACGAGTCTATGCAAGTGTATTACATAGCTTGAAGTGTTTTTTCAAATATTTGCAATCTTTGCACACCATCATAAATGTTTCAAAATGATATAATTACAATGTTGAGGTCATTAGATTGAGTTTTAATACAGAGACAAAGAACAACGTAAATACCTAGAAAATAGACTTTTGATCTCCCTCTGAGGACACAAATGAGAATGTTGAAGGTAATTTCTCTGGAGATAACTTTTGAAGTGTTCACATGGTGCTGGATAATAACTACAATAAACATATTGACAGGCGTTGTGATAAAAATCAATATATTCATGTTGGAAATTAGTTACAACTCTTTTGATGAAGATAAAAGCCAAGTCCAAGCTTCAAAATATCTAGAGGATAACACTAAAAATTTATTCATTTGACATAAGACAACACCAATATACCCCATCTAAATTTGTTGACGCATGGCAAGGTGTAAGTTCTAAGGATTCTCATAAATTGAATACCCATTTTTGGAGCTCAAAAATCACAAGAAGGCCTCCAACCCAACCATAACCACCAGCTATTTTGTTGTACAAACTATGTAGCTGTGACATGTTCATGTTTGTCCGTGAATCTTCTTTGGTCGAGACTTTATGCATGAGCTAGCCAAATGTAAAAGAGAAAAGTCTAACAAAGCAAGTATGAAATTGGCAAATCAAGTGAAAACGTAATTAAGTAACCAAAATCCAAATGTCATTGTTTTTATATTTAAAAGTCCATCACTTACAGTTTAATAATCTTTTCTTACTCTTCTCACACTCAATATTATTATTGTCTACACTAGAATCTTACATCTCAACATAGGTTTGATACAAATTTTGTGAACAATAAAATGCTATACCTGGGAAATGTCTTGGGAAAAGTTGTTGTAATAGCATGTCAATAAAAGAAATTTGTTTTCCTATTTCACCGCTATAACCAAAAAACAACCACAACATTACATAATATTACAGTTCAATACCTTTGAATGAAAGATAATGAATACAAGTAATCAAAGATATGCCATGGAGGCAAATTCCTCACCGAAAGATGTTGAAAATTTGCTTACCAAGGTTTGTACGCAATAGAAATTCCCAATTTCGGTCAAAGAAATGTAATCTATATTTAAAGACCTTGATAGAGATAACAAATATGATTACATGTTTTAGTTGTGCCCTTCAAAAACATGACGAACCCTGTCACATATATGAAAAAAATTACAAGAATCCACATTACATGGAAAGGATCAAAATAAAGTATGTAGATGCAAAAAATCAGTTAAAGCTTACTGCCCACTAAAGAAATTGATTTCAACCATATTACTTCTACATTCAACCGAATTGAAAATGGATGAAATTCAACTATTCCATGTGGTGCAAGCAGAGGATAAAGATTGTCAATTTCCTTAGGAGGCCCATTTTAGACCTCAAATTTCCCCTAATGCACACTCGACAAGTTTGATGCATCCCAATCCAACCAAGATGGTGATTTCCATCCACATTTCCTTTATGTAAGTCACTCTCATAACTTGGTGTGGAAGATTTTTCTAAATCAAATGAGTAATTTTTTATTTCTCTAAACAGGGTAAGCGGGATTTGATTTAAAGGTTCAAGGATAGCCTAAATAGCTTGGGAAATCAAATAAATGAGATTTCCTATGTAAGTTTCTTCCTTAGATTTTGGTTGTTGATTTGGAATTCTCCGAGCTCATATTTGTAAAGGTAATACATGTACAATGGGTAGTGCACCAATTCAATAAGTATAATTGTGGTTTAACCTTCAAAAAGTTTTAAATCCTTTAGAAGGAATCACATATTGATCCTTGGTTCTGAATGGAAGTTGGATTCCAAACTATACGTCAAATTCAAGATGAGAATCAACTCCTATTTGTTATAGTATCTCACTTTCAAAATGAGCTTTGTTGAACTCAAATTTTAGTTATGGACTTCTTTCATACACTTATACATGCAAGTCCACTTTTTATTGGGTGGCAAGTGTAAGAGTTTTGGCTATTCTTGTGAGAAACATAGTCATGCAAATCATGTGATTTAGCAACTATAACGAGGTAGTAGCCTTCCTTTTCGAATCAAAATGGTGCATGGGAAAATGACCCTTGTCAACCAAACAAGATTACTCAACAAAAGGGCCCAATTAGATCAGTTTTTTCCATTGAAATAGAAATCCCTTTGATTATGTCATGACTACCATATGTAAGGTAAGAATTATTATAATGTTATTTATCTAATCAAATCTAAAACTATGAAAATAAAAAAGAATAAATATAAATGAATATTGGGCGGATGCATAGTATGAAATGCAAGCAAATTCAATATATAAAATGCAACTAACTAAATCATAATTAAAGGAACAAAGAACAAGATTCATAAATGCAACTGGAAATCGAGAGAATAGTCTCACTATTGTCATAAATAACCCAAATTGGACCCTCCCAACTCCCTTCCAAAGTAAAATGATATAGTTGCTAAGAACACTTCCCTATTAAAAAAACAGTTAGTAACCAAGCTTAGGTGAACCATGACTAGCCATATCACAATAGGAAGACTATTCCACCAACTAAGACACATGCATAATTAGAGATCCTAAGAAGCCAAGAATAGTCCCAAGTCACCAAGAAGCTAGTTGTTTCATATCAAATGTTAGCAATAATAGAAGTGAGAATAAACGCCATAATAAGAGAAAGGTCCCAAATGTTAATGTTAGAATGCTCACACCTAAAGGCACCAAGAGAACTGGGAAGAGAAAAAACAATTCTAAGACCAAACACAACTATGTATGAGTATAAAAACACTAGATAACAATAGTCTCTTTATTAACATATGAAGATGGATTACAACGTCAAAAAGAGAACCATTTTCTTCAATGCAACGACTCTAAAGATAGTCTTAGTTGTGGCTATTGGTATTCCACTTTCCTAACTCTTCAACTACCCTAGGTGACTTTGAGGCTATGCTAAATGACTCTTTTTTTTAACTAGAACAGTTATGAGATTTTATAAAAATATTGGGGTTGGGATTACTCCGAATGAGCCATTATTACAAACAATCTTCAGTCACTTTGAGGACTTCTTATCGGCCCCTAACAATTCCACTGTTCTATGGAATGGAGGCCCAATGGGATTCTTCTTCATTTACCCTCAGGACTCCTTGATTCAGTAAGCATCCCTAATTTGCCTTTACATCAGCTTCCTTATTCAGCCCACACAAAATATGATAAAAAAATGCGAAGATAAGTAGTACATCACAGATCTCAATCTTCGTAAGACTTTGTTGAGAAGCGGATCATTGAACAATCCATTTGAGGATAGAGTCTTTATCAAGATTTCCGAGTCTTCGAAGACTTGAATGTCTTTGTTCCCTTCCTCCCATGCTATCTAGCAAGCTTTTAATAGGGCTAGTAGTTCTGCGTGGTTGTTGGTTTTATGACCAATGCCCCAATTGAAGCTATCAACACTTTTACCATCTGCGGAGTAAATTACCCCGCTAGCTCCTGCCCTCCCTGGATTGCCTTTGGAGGCACCATCAAAGAAGATTGAAGCTTTCCCCTGAGTCCTCCACCAAATCTGAAAGTCAAATTCTGAATCTCTTCTTCACCATTTTGGGTTTACGCTTGGCCTAACTGAAACCTTATTCCGGTCTCTAAAGGTGTAAGTACCCATCCATTTTTTTTCCTCCGAAAAGAACGAATGCCCCTTCTTAAAAGAATGAACTATAGTTGTTTCAATGAGAAATGATTTGGCTTTTGCAGCCACCTTCAATGGTTGTTGTTGGACATTGTTAAAAATGTTATCATTTCTAGCCAACTAGATGCTCCAGCACACGTACTTGGGTATAGCCTCCCAGATTCCGCTCCATGCAGACTTACCATGAATTGGGTGAGGATATCTCATTTTCCAAGTGGAATATAGTGCTAGCATTGATGTATTCCCCGGGACTGAAACGTTTAGACCAAGAAGAATGAGAGACCACACCTCCCGCACGAATTTACAGTTCACGAACAAGTGTTTGTTGGTTTCTGCTTCTCTGTAGCACAATATGCATTTATGGAGTCCAATGATGCCACGTTTTTCCAAATTCTCTCCGATTAATACCTTTCTATTCATCAAAATCCAAAAAAAGAAATTTACCTTTGGAAGGATGCCCTGATCCCAAACGCGTTTCCACAAATCTACTGGGAGACTTGATCCATGTTTTTTTTGCTGAGAATAAAATCCTTGGGTAGCAGTGTATGTGCCTATTTTTCCCCATCCCCAAAGATCTTCCTCTTGCAGGTGAGTTGGGGCTAGATAAGTGAGTGCAATAAGGAATTCAGTTTTTTTTTTTCAACATGATCAGGCATACGTGGGAGAGACCAATCAAGCCATCCACCGTTAACATCCCAACTTGAAATGTCTGCCAGCGTGAAGACCCCACGCAGCTTCAGCCAGTTTCTAATGCAATCGATTCCCTCCATGGTGTATAGAGGAGGCTTCCCCATGATGCTATCCTTCCACGGCAACGTCTTGTTTCCTCTGCCAAGAATTCTGAAGAGACTATTTTTAAAAAAATCATGGCTTCTCTTGCATAAATTCCAAGTGACATACCCATTTTGGTAATTCATTTCCTGAAGACTGTGCAGGGACTCTCCTTTCATGTACTTTAATCTCAGTATTCTACTAACTGGATGTTTGTTGTCTGTGTGGAGTTTCCATAGAATTTTACCTCCAAGTGCCAGGTTTGCTAATCTTGGATCCCGAATGATTCCTGAACCATCCCCGGTTGGCTCGAGTTTTTGCCTCCAAGAACGTTTAAAAAAAAATTGTCAGGGAGTTATTTCGGCTCTGGATCGGCGTTCTTTTGTAGGCTACGGCTTGTTTTCATGCTGCTGTCGGTCTCTGCTCGTGCTGTTCCGGTTCCATCCTTTTTTTGAATGGTTTTGCTAGTGAATATCGCTGCACCAAGGTTAATTTTGTTGACCTGCTCTGATTGCTTTATTTCCAGGTTTTCCATCTACTGGTTGGGTGTCTTCTTGCGTGAGTTGCACCTCTGGTTGCTCTAGCCAGGGTGTTCAGGCTTGCTGTTGTTGAGGATTCTGGACTCCTTCTAGACCACAATCAGCCTGAGTCTTGTCCTGAGTGCAATCTCGGCTTGCTGGAAGAGTTTCCTTTCTTTGTCTATCCCTGACTTGGTGTTTTGATCAAGATCAGTTGAGTGTCTTTGGTGGAGGTCCTTCTGCTCTTCCATTGTTGGTGGAATTGCTCTGATGTTCTGTGGGGATCCCCCCTGCCTCTTCCTTCAAACCTAGAGGCTTTCAAGAAATTGATAGCTTCTAGTGGCAAGAGGAAAGGTGGGCCTGCTCAGAAGTTTGTCAAGAAAGTGGACATCCCTTTTGTAGAACTCCCATCTGATAAAACTTGTCATTTGGCCCTAAATCTAGCAGAACGTGGGATAATTGGGTAGTTTAGAGGTCTCTAGCCCTCTCCTAAGGCCATTAATGGGTGGGTGTAGAGGAACTGGCGCCCACTAATCTCTGATGGCATCCGTAACCATTTTGTTGGTAGAGGTTATTATGTTTTTGTATTTGACTCCGTAGAGGACCGTGACCTTATATTCTGGAATGGTCCATACTTCATGGGCCCTCAGGGGATTTACTTGAATAAATGGACCCTAGAATTTGATCTCACGTAGGATGTTCTATATGTTGTCCCTATTTGGGTCAGGTTACCACACCTCCCTCTGTGTTGTTGGAACTCAACTTCCCTCAAAGCCATCGGGAACAAACTAGGTAAATATATTGACAGGCCTGAACGTAAAGATCAATTTTCTTGTGCAAGAATCTGCGTGGAAGTAAACTTGGAGACTGGCCTTCCAGAGGCAATCAATCTAACAATTGTTGAGTGGTCTCATAACCAGGAGTTGGATTACGAACAAATCCCATTTAAATGCAGATTATGTCACGGTTATGGACATTTTGCTCAAAATTGTAAGAAAAAAGGAGAAGAGGAAAATGATAATGAGAAAAACGAGCAGTGGACTCTTGTTCAGAAAGCAGGAATTTCCAATTTGGGACCTAGAAAGAAGAACAAAGAAGGAAAAATAGTGGCTAATGATCCTATTGTTGAGAAGCTTCTTACTCCCCTAGTTAACACCCCTATTGCTCCTTCCAATCACTTTTCTGTTCTCAGTTCTTCTGATCTCGAAGAAGGTGAAGTTCAACACTTAAATGGGATCGAGATGGATTTAGTAGAGATCACTCCGAATTATATTGGTCCTCCTCATTCGATTCCTATTCGGGATGGAGAGCCTCCTCTAATTCCTATTGGGGATTTCTCTCCCCCTTTTTATGCTAATATTGCTCGAAAGAAACCGGCTGAGAGCTTTGGTTCCTTTGAACAACTCTCCAAAAAGGGTGGCAGGAAATCTAAGAAGGAGATCCGGGAAGAATAGGCTGAGAGAATTAAGACGCAAGGAATTCATTCCACCATCGAAATGTCTTACGGGAGGAATAAGAGAACCATGCCTCCAAAGGAAGTAATAACTCCCTCTAACTCAGGTAAGTAATGCAACTAGTCTCTTGGAATTTTAGGGGACTGGGGAATCCATTCAAGGCTGATGCTGTAAATGACCTTTTCAGAATGGTCCCTTCAGGTCTTCTCTTACTCCAAGAGACCAAGGTTGAAGAGGAGGTACTCTTTCTTTTAAGTAAAAATAAGTGGAAGCTAAGTTCTGGAAAAGTAGTCAGTGCTAGAGGCATGTGTGGGGGATTTTCCTCCTTACGGTGTGAAGAGAAATTTCATTTTAAAAAGTATTTTGCCACCCAGCATTGGATATTCATAGACCTCCTTCATGTTTCTAGTAAGATTTCAATATCCATGTTTAATATTTTCGTGCCTGTCAATTATATTGAAAAACAAACTTGCTGGAACTCGATATCAAAATTTTTAGAGGTCAACTCTCCAATAAATTTAGTGTTAGTAGGTGATCTTAACATTTCTCTGTCTCCTAAGGAAAAAAAAGGTGGGCTGCACAGCAGGGATTTCATGCTCGGTATGGTGGAGGAGATAATTCTAAATTGGGATTTGAATGATCTTAAACCAAAGTCCGGGAGATACACTTGGTCCAACCATAGAGCAGGAGCTGCAAATATATCTGCCAGGATCGATCGATTTCTTATTAGCAGTCCATTAATCATTGGGCAATCCCTTGTCTCAATCAAAATATTGGCGAAGCTAATGTCTAATCACCAACCGATTTCTCTGTTGTTCGAAAGAGAAGAGGAGTTGGGGCCAATTCCTTTCAGATATAGTCCTATCTGGATCGCTAGAGTGGGATTCATTGATGTGGTTTCCCAAGCTTGGTCTCAGTTCATAGTTGGATCTCCCAGTTTTGTCTGGGAACAAAAACTGAAAAATACCAAATTGCGTTGAAGCAGTGGTGTTATATCTCAAAATGACACATCTCTGCCTGTGACCACTTTCTCATGATTTCGTCGCATGTCGACACTTCCATGATGACACTTCATGAAAGTCATTGAAAGTCACTGAAAAAACACCTATCTTGGAGGACCCATATCTTGAGTTCTGTAACTCCGTTTGACCTCATCTCTACACCGTTGGAAATATTTTTCAGTTAGATAAAACTTTCTAGAAGACACAAAAGTCTGAAAATGCCCAAAAATGCCCTAAAAATGCATTTTTTGTCCATTCACGACTTTCCTCAAGGCAAACCCGCGAATGCCTTAAAAATATTCGCGACTGTCCAGTTACGAAACCCGCGAATGCCTTTTAAAATATCAAAAAACACGCCTTTTGATTTTTGAATTAGTTTGGGTAGTTATGCAACTGACTCCTTCAGTTGTAACCACTTTGTCTTCGCCCCTAACTCTTCTTTAACCATATAAATAGAGGTAGGGAGGTCCATGAGAGGGGACTTGAATTTTTGCATCCTTATGCTGGAGGAATCGGGACTCTCTTTGCCCACACCTTTGCCTTAGAAGCATTCTCCTTGTGTTGCAGAGCTTGGAGACTGAGTTCCTTGGAGAAGAGAAGCAGCAGAACCGGATCAAGGTTTCGTGAGGTGCCAAACTTGAAGAGAAGGTATACTTGTACTTGTTTTCAAGATTAATAAAGATGTGATGTCCTTCTTCTTCCCAAATCATTGTTCAATGTGTGATTGAATATATGTTTATGATCATATGATGATGTTATTCATATTATTATTTCAGATTTATTTGATTATCATTTCTTTATATGTGGTCATAATGGTTTGAGGAAGGTATAACTTGTTTTGCAGGTCTCTTGGAGCGACAGGAGCAAGAAGAGGATTGAAGAGAAAGCTTGGACCAGCCTTCAGTTTATCAAGTGTGGACCTTTCTTATCTCTGATCTTGCTTATATATGCTTGCTGAACATTGTGCATCTCTCTTTCAACCCCAGTATGTTGATGGCCTCTTAAACCCTAGCCATAGGATACTTTCCTTTACAACAGAACTGGCGACTTCGCTGGGGAGAGCCTTGTCTGTTTGGGGTTTCTCTTGATTTATTTCAGTCTTTTGCATTGTTTCAGGTCCTTCTTGCCACTTATTCATCCCTTTTGGTTGTTCTTTATCTATGTGGTAAGGCCTTTTATAGCATTAGGGTTTGCTCTTTGCTCCTTCCCCCACCTCCTTTGCTTGGTATGATTTTTGGCTTATGTTTTTGGTCAGCCTCTGTTAGTGATCTTTGTTTGATTTCAGAAGCTTGTTGGTGTTGGTTTCCTTATTCTTTTGTTAGTTAACTTCACCATGCCAAAATAGTTGACTTGTCTCTTATGCAAGTCTTCCTTCCAAGTAGGGTTTATACTGACTTTAGGGCATTTCTAGAGTTTGTTTGGTGGTTGTATAGCAAAGTTCCTTTTGCTTTGTTCTTATTATCTGCATACTTTGCTTTGTAGGTAGTTTTTCTTTTGCATTTATAAAAGAAAATTAAAAAGAACCTATACTTGTTTTTGCTGCTTGCCCCCCCCCACCTCCTTCTTTGGCTTGACCTTGTTGGACAAGGTACCGAGCAGCCTCTGTTTGTAGGTTTAGATTGATACTTAGGACTTCTTGACCTTTGTTTATGTTAGTCTTTTTGCTCAGTCTCTTCATTCCAAAGTTGTTGGATTGTTTACCTTTGTAAGCCTTCCTTTCAAGAGAGGTTGATATCTAACTTTAGGGAAACCTAGGGTTTGTTTGTGGGGTGTAAAGTAGTTGTCTATTTTCTTTGCTTATAGTAATTGCTTGCATTAGTTGATAGGATGTTTTTTCTTTTGCATTTATAAAAGAAAAAGAGAAAAACACATGTTTGCTTTATATGCATGTAGATTAGGTTTTTAGTCTAGATTGCATGGCATATCATTGTTTTTGAAAAAATAAAAAATATAAATATAGTTTGTTCTTTTGTGGTTTTCAAGTTTCTATTTGAAAAATAAAGAGAATAGTTTTTGCTTTTTGCATTCAATATCTCTTTGCTTAGTCATTTTGTTTCAACTTTGAGTCAAAACACCACATAAGTTTCATGCCATTTACCCTCTGACTAAAAACAGCCCTTAAAATAAACGATATAATTTAAAATTATTAGTAAGTTTTATTTTATAGGGTCATACACCAATTAGCTCAGGCTAGACTTGTGGATTAGGGAGTATCAACTCTCCACAAGTGTTTAAATTTCAGACGTAGTTGGCCAATCACTAGGTAAATCCTTTTCTACATTGATTGTATCTGGGAAGCTCCTATAAAATGGGAGTTAAGCACGAGGCCGTGTGGAGACTTGGACTGAGGAGATAACCCTCCGATTCCTTGTCAAAGCATAGACCAGGGTTTTTACGCATCTGGGGATTCTGTCTTAGACAGGGTTTCGGGCTCAGCTACCCTGCCCATGCGTACGAATCAGGCTTGCGACTGTCCCCCCAGACTGTCAATATAGTTAAGGTAGCCTTTAGTCTCTTTGACATCTAGGGTTCATACACAGGTACACCGAAAGGTTATTTCTGGTTGACCTTGGACGAGCTTGGAAGGTAACCCCGATAGAAAGTGTGGGAGGGCGGTGGGTGATTCCTCCGCTTGTGCCTAAGAACATCTATAGGGACGCCAAGTAACTGTCTATCAGCTTTCTTCTGGAAAGTATATCTTATACCTGTTTGTCTGTTTGGCTTTAGATTTTTTAGTGAGTGCTGTGTGGTTTGTCTGTACTTAGTGTGCCTTTAGGTGTGTGCTTTGTAATTTTGGTTTTCTATCAACCTTAGACTTTGTCTCCTAGTTTGAAACTATGGCTAACATCCCTTTGAACACCAACCAAGAGATCCCCATGCTGGGAACCCCTTGTACTATTCCTCTCATGGGGAATGTTGGTGTTCCCTTGATGGCCACCCTGAATCTACCTGGATTCACCCTAGGGCTACCGGTGTGGTTGTTTTCCACTCCAACTGTCCTGAATGCTCCTGATGCTTCTCAAGTAATCTCTTTATATCAAGGGCATCAAAACACTGCTTCCCCTTCACCTGTAGTTGATTCTCCTCCTCCTTCTACCTCATGCGGTGAAAGTACTGATACTAGTAACCGACAGTCTAAAAGGAGTAAAAGAAGGAGGAAAAGGAAGTAGGCACATAAGCAAGGGGGCACCCGTTCAACCTCTGCAAGTCAATTTGAACCTCACCACCCAGCCTCTATGGTCCATGTTGGGGGCACCTATCCAACCTCTGCAGGTCATGTTGGATCTAAGCACTCAACCTCTGCAAGTCAAGTTGATCTTCACCATCCAGCCTCTGTGGTTCATGCTGGTGGGATCATTCCAACCTTTTTAGGTCACATTGGATCCAGTCACTCAGCCTCTGCAGTTCATGCTGAGGGCACCCGTTCAACCTCTGTTATTCAAGTTGAACCTTCCCATCCAACCTCTGCAAGTCATGTTGGATCCATCCACCCAGCCTCTGTTGTTCATGCTAGGGGCACACACTCAACTGCTGCAAAGCATGTTGATCCTAACCATTCAGCCTCTGTTGCTCATGTTGGTGGTGCCCGTCCAACCTCTACAAGTCATGTTGGACCCAGTCTCTCAGCCTCTGCAAGTCATGTTGGGGGCAGTCTCTCAGCCTCTGCAAGTCATGCCGGGGACAGTCTATCAGCCTCTATGGTTCATGCTGAAGACAATCCATCAGCCACTGCGAGTCATGTTGACACTGTTGAAAAGACTACCCGTTCAAAACATAAGCCCAAGTTTCCTTGTAAGCTTTGTGAGGGATATCACCTTACTTATAAATGCCCTTCTATCGTGGAGGTGCGAAGAGTCTGGTTTCATGGTCATCCCATTTTTGAACATTCTGAAGTCTCTCAACAACCAGCCTCTCTTAGTGAGGTAGGACCCAGTCATCCAGCCTTTGTAGTTCATTCTGGGGGCAAACTCTCATCCTCTGCAGGTCATGTTGAGAGCAAACAGTCAGCCACTGCTAGTCATGTTGACACAATTGAGAAAACTGGTCGTTCGAAGTGCAAACTTAAGTTCCCTTATATGTTATGCGAGGGAGATCATCTTACTCACCTATCCCCTACTATCGCAGAGGTGCGAAGAGTGTGGTCCAAGGCCAAGGATTTCCTTCTCGAGAACAACCTATAGTTTCTCAACAACCTACTCAACCTTTGGTTGATCAAGTGGTCGAACCAATATCAGCTTTGGTCGATCCCACTCTTCTTTCGGAGAGTGATCTTGATGTGATTGAACCAATGTCATCTTTGGTCAATCCCACTCTCCCTTCGGAGAGTGACTTTCATGAAGCGGTTGAATCGATTCCATTATCGATCAATCCCACTCTTCCTTTGGAGAGTGAAGTGTCTACTAGTCACATTTTCTTCACTGCCAGTTTAGAACTTACTGAACAAGGGGGCACTGAACTTGCTTCGGATCAACCCCCACCAAGCTCTCGAATTGCTTCCTTTGATTGGGATAGCCTAGTTGAGCCGCGCCTTCCTTCTCATGCACCTTTCCAGATAAAGATCAAAGTTGAATCATATACGATTGCTCATTGTATTTTTGATGAAGGAGCCTCAGTTAGTATTTTGTCTGCTCGTACTTGGCAAGGCATGGGATCTCCCAGCCTTGTGTCGACTGCTAGTCAGTTACTGGCGTTTGATAGAAGAACTTGTATAGCCTTGGGAATTCTTGCTCAAACACCTGTTACTTTGGGTGGGAAGACCGTCTTAGTTGACTTCATGGTGATAGAAGACCCCTTGGATTTCAATATGCTCCTTGGACGTGATTATGTCTATGCCATGCAAGCTGTGGTGTCAACATTCTTTCGTGTGATGTACTTTAATCATGGCGAAGAAATTGTCACTATCGATCAATTGGATTTTATTGATCCGTCTCCTGACCCAACTAGAGACCAGGTCTTTCCTTTATTGGTTCCCAGTGTTTCTATAGACACTAACCCGCCACAGGTGAACTATGTGGCCTCTTGTCCTTTGTGTTCAATTGCTACTGAGAAGCAGCCTCTGTTTTCATGCTTACCTTCTCAGGACTTGGTCCCAGTAGTTGATCGGGTGAGTCATCCTATACAGACTGTAGAGCTTACTCTCCCCTCTGTTGATCCATTTGAAAGTTTAGACATGTGTCCTATCTCGGATGATCTCCTTCCTTTGGATGAAGTCTTCCTAGAGTATTTGATACAGTTTGATCTTCTTTTGGATGTTGTTTCAGTTGTGACTAAGTCTAACCCTGATTTGCCTAGCAAGCTTGACCTTTCTTCTTATGTTGGTCTTGTTGAGTCTTTTGACTCTTCCTTCGAACAGCAAGTCAATGTTCCTGATGAGTTTGATTTTTCTTATGAATTTTTCAACTCCTGTGATACTGAGTTTGTTCCTACAGACTCTATCTCCCTTGTTGATTTTTGCTCTCCTTCTGAGGTTGATATTACTGATTATAAACCCTCGAGCCTTGGTTCTATAGAATCTTCTTCAGTTGATTCTTCCTTGACTTTACCTTTTGTAGAAGATAGCAAAATCGCATGTGTTTCTACCAAAGTGACCCGCATTGGATCGTTTCTTTTGAATATGGTTCTGATGTTGTTGTTTCTTGGAGACAGGATTTGTAGTTGGATTCACAACTATTTACTGGCCTCATCTTGTTGTTCAAGGTGTAACTGCATTTGCATGTGCCCTGCTCGCGCTTAT
Source organism: Pseudotsuga menziesii (assembly GCA_001517045.1). Taxonomy (NCBI): domain Eukaryota; kingdom Viridiplantae; phylum Streptophyta; class Pinopsida; order Pinales; family Pinaceae; genus Pseudotsuga; species Pseudotsuga menziesii. Next base: position 173,586 of record LPNX010729978.1, on the reverse strand, counting down.
GAGCCTGATGCCAGCTTCCACGCTTTTAGCTCGTTGTATAAGCCCTCATCTTTGTTCTCATCGTCGCTAAGCCTTGTATCATTTTGCCTTTGCAACTTGACACCCTTTACCTTGAGGAGATGTTCCCTGAGTGTCCTTATCTTGCTCACTTTCCTTGCATAATGCATAGGTTTGTTCCTTGCACTTGGAACTAGTTTCACCTGCCTATGACACTCGTCTCCTCACATTTAGAGCATTCTTTCTGCTCTCCTTCGAGCTCGTTGAAAACAGTAAGGAGGCCGCGAGTTGACTTTTTTGGACTCGTTAAAAATTCACAGGAAAGATTTTGAGTTTCTTTAGGCCCAAGTCTGACTCCTCAAAATAGACTTGACTGCCAAGTAAACTTGTCCATTCAGGCTCGTTAAGAATATGTGAATGGGCATCCACATTAGTGGTAGGTTATCTCTTTCTCGGACCATGTGGAATAATACGAGAAAGGATCACTCTCTTTTCTTTTGAATTGAGAGGAGTATTCTCCGGCATAGGTTTATCTCTTTTCCGGACCTGAGGGACTAAACTTACAGAAAAGGAACCCCCGGTATGAGCTTAGTTTTCTCTTTTTCGTGCTCTGGACCAAAACATGAAAAAGATTCCAGGTGTACTTTATGTCTTTGTCATGCTCGTTAAACCCTAAAGAACAAAGCATCGAGTTTATTGTTGTAAGCCCCATTTCTCGTAATCAAATGGATCTTTCCGAGTGATCTTGCCTTCCTTCACACTCGTAAAACTTAAGCTATATGCTGCTTTTGAAGGAGCGTTGGGTAGGTGGCATTTTAACCTTTTTCGGACCTTCCTGACTAAGTACGAAAAAGGTGTGCCTTTTCTTCTTTGGAAGTTAAGAGAGTTCTTCTTTGGTATGTTTTATACTTTTTCGGCCTCAGGAGACTAAATTGTACGAAAACGGACCCCTTGGAGTTTTCAGACTCTCTAAACTATGAAAACATCGTCGAGCATGTACTAGTTCGGGCTCGTAAAATCCACGAATCAGTGCTTTATCAAGCATTCTTCTTTCTTTTCTTCGAGCTTGCCAAATGAAGATGGTCCCGAGTTTGCTTTCTTGGACTCGTTAAACCTTTACAAGAAAGAGGAGAAGGGAAGTTCATTCACATGTTTTTTACGTCATGGCAGCAAGTCTTGTTTCCTTGAACAAAGCACCAGTTTTGAGTCTATCAACAGTTGGGTCCTAGTATTTTGACCTTATCCTCACTCAGAGTTTATTACTCCTCCAGTTGGTCTCTTTTCCAATCATATGGGGAATTTGTCAATGTCTCCTACATTGCAGATTTGTTTCTTTGGTCCTTTTTGTGTCAAAAGTTGCCTAAGTCACTTTTGTGTCATGCTCACTGTTCAAGGATTAAACCTTTGTCGGACATTCTGTAGTTGCCTTGACCTTTTGTGTCGGCCATTCCCTGGTATCAGTTCATTACATCATGTCTTTGGCGTTCCTTGTCGTGAAATTCAGTACCAATTAGTCTTTGACTTACCTCGTGTTGGATGATGAAGGATGCCTTAATGCCTTCCTTCCAACGGATCTCTTCCTATCGACTGCAACACATCTTGCTCTAGGAATGAGATATAGAGATTTATGACAGTACCTTGGCGATTGTTGTCATCAATGGCAATTTCTCTCGCTATTGGGTAGTGGGAATACCTTAATGTCTCCTACTCGATGGATTCTTCAAGTGTTCGACTTCAAGTCCTTGTAATCACACTTGTTAGAATGTACTAGGTACCTTGGGGACCATTTTCATTAATGGTGGTTTCCCTCGCATTTGTTAACGGTTCTCATTATTGACCGGTAATCAAACGATTTTCTCCATGTTCGACTTTAGCTCCTTTATTCGCATGGTTAGGATTTGTACCTTTTGGGCGGTTTGGATTGAATACCTTGGGCCGACAGTAGCATTGTTATTTTTTGCTATTGCCCACGTTGCGCAAGACCTTGTTACATTTTATATGACATTTTGCTGAGACATAGATCCACCTTGTATTTTTGTGGCTATGATTGATTGTTGAGCACGGATCCACCTTGTTCATTTGTGGCCATGACTCCTTTAGATTTGATATGGCACCTTTTTGCATATTGAGCGACCATGATAGTTTCATCAGTTATACATATGTTGGATCCGCCTGTATCTTTATGGCGATGTTGTATATGGACGTGTATGTTCCAGAGATCAGTTTTTCTGACATTTATCTCTCTTACAGGTACCTTCATTCGAGCCTTTCGATCTTGGATTCTCTACTCTCTCCATACTCAGCTGTTTCCTTTATAATGTATTTCAGCTATCATCTTCCCCTCTAACCTCACACATTAGGGGGCATCTGTTATAGCTCAAAATGACACATCTCTTCCTGTGACCACTTTCTCATGATTACGTCGCATGTCGACACTTCCATGACGACACTTCATGAAAGTCACTGAAAAAACACCTATCTTGGAGGACCCATATCTTGAGTTCTGTAACTCCATTTGACCTCATCTCTACACCGTTGGAAATTTTTTTTAGTTAGATAAAACTTTCCAGAAGACACAAAAGTCTGAAAATGCCCAGAAATACCCTAAAAATGTGTTTTTTGTCCATTCGCGACTTTCCTCAAGGCAAACCCGTGAATGCCTTAAAAATATTCGCGACTGTCCAGTTATGAAACCTGCGAATGCCTTTTAAAATATCAAAAAATACGCCTTTTGATTTTTGAATTAGTTTGGGTAGTTATGCAACTGACTCCTTCAGTTGTAACCACTTTGTCTTTACCCCAAACTCTTCTTTAACCATATAAATAGAGGTAGGGAGGTCCATGAGAGGGGACTTGAATTTTTGCATCCTTATGCTGGAGGAACCGGGACTCTCTTTGCCCACACCTTTGCCCTAGAAGCATTCTCCTTCTGTTGCAGAGCTTGGAGGCTGAGTTCCTTGTAGAAGAGAAGCAGCAGAACCGGATCAAGGTTTCGTGAGGTGCCAAACTTGAAGAGAAGGTATACTTGTACTTGTTTTCAAGATTAATAAAGATGTGATGTCCTTCTTCTTCCCAAATCATTGTTCAATGTGTGATTGAATCTCTATTTATGATCATATGATGATGTTATTCAAATTATTATTTCAGATTTATTTGATTATCATCTCTTTATATGTGGTCATAATGGTTTGAGGAAGGTATAACTTGTTTTGCAGGTCTCTTGGAGCGACAGGAGCAAGAAGAGGATTGAAGAGAAAGCTTGGACCAGCCTTCAGTTTATCAGGCATGGACCTTTCTTATCTCTGATCTTGCTTATATATGCTTGCTGAACATTGTGTATCTCTCTTTCAACCCCAGTATGTTGATGGCCTCTTAAACCCTAGCCATATGATACTTTCCTTTACAATAAGTGGATTAAAATTCCCTCACCTTCTCCTATGTTCTCCAGGATTGCGCAAGTTTATGCATTAGCTGAAATTCAATTCGGTATGGAAGACATTGACATCTCCATTTCCCATTTAGCGTTGGAGAAATTGGCTCAGACTAGTACTACTCAATATTTCAAACATGAAGAAGAGCAAATCAGGTGAAAGTTTCGTTGTCTCTAGCTTAAGGCTGGTGATAAGAACACTACTTATTTTCATAGACAATGCAGTATCAGATTGTCCCGAAACCACATCTCGGAAATTGCTATTGGAGAGGGCGTTTTTGTTAAGGGTCAAGATCAATTAAAACTGCATGCTAACAAGCACTATCAGCTTCTTTTCCAGGATGATGGTATCACTGATAAGGATGCTTCTTCTGAACTGTTGGCGAATATCCCTTCTCTGGTTAATGCTAAGGATAATTATGATTTAATGAAGCCCTTTACCGAATAGGAAATTGTTGATGTCATCTGGGCTATGGATTCTGACACGGCTCTCGAGCCAAATGGATTTTGCATTCACTCTATAAAGCCTGTTGGCCCATCATCAAATCATATTTGGTTCAAATGGTGATTGTCTTTCAAAGAAAAGCGAAAGTGGGAGGGTGCACCAATTCTACATTCCTTGCCCTCATCCCCAAGGAAGTTAATCCCTCTTCCTTTGACAGATTATGTCCTATCTCATTGTGTAATGTTTCCTATAAGATCCTTGCCAAACTTCTAGCCAATAGATTTAAGCTATTGCTAGGCAAGTTGATTTATCCTCTCCAAGGTGGATTTGTGAAACGCAGGCACTTAGTGGATAATGTAATTCAAGTTTAGGAAGCTCTTCACTCAAGCTTCCAAAGGAGAGATAGAGGTATGTTAATTAAGTTGGACATGAAGAATGCATTTGACAGAGTTAAGCTTCCCTTCCTCTATGATGTTTTGCTCTCATTTGGTTTTTGTTCTAAGTTTGTAAGTCTGATTAAAACTTGCACTGATGGTCCTTGGTTAGCTCCATTAGTTAATGGGATACCTTCTGACTTCTTCAAAGCTTCCAGAGGCCTTCGCCAAGGCTGCCTGATGTCCCCTTGCCTATATATCTTGATGTCCGAAACTCTCAGCAAAAAACTCCTCTTTGATATGGAAGCTGGATATATCCTGGGTATCAGGATTGCCAGGGGAGTGGATCCAATCAACCATGCCCTTTTTGCAGATGATTCTCTACTCTTGGGAGGGGCCTCCATGAATATTGCACGAACTTTTTATGAAACCCTTTTAAAGTACTTCCATTCCTCTAGATCCTTGATAAATAAATCCAAGAGTGTTGTTTACTGTTGGAATGTTGAATTCTCGGCAAGTCTACGAATATCAGGTTTCTTGGGCTTCCCTAGCTTCAATAAATGGGAAAATATCAAGTATTTGGGTCTTCCTCTAACCCTTGGACAGTCGCCTCCCTTTCTCTGGCTTGATGTTCTCGCAAAGTTAAAGGCAAAAATTGCCTTTTGGGGTGGTTAGTGGCTTACTAAGGCTGGGAAACTGATCTTGATCAAGGCTGTCCTCTCAGCTTATCCTATTTTCCAATCCGCATTGATGTTAGCCCCAAAGAGTATCTCTGTTCATATTTCTAAATTGCTGCGAAATTTTATTTGGTCGAGAGGTAAAGGAAGTCTAAACAAGCTGCATCTGGTAAATTGGGAAGAACTTAAGAGGCCATTCTCAGCAGGTGGCCTTCAAATCAAGGACCCTAGTCTAGCTAACCTGGCGCTGAGTGGCAAGCTTATATGGCAGATTTTTGTGGATAAGAACCATCCAGTAAGCAAGATTTTTTTTAAGAAATATATCAAAGGTGGCTCATTGAGAAATCTTTCCTCTGCAAATACCCTGACTTGTATTGCTATTTGGAATTCCTGCAGAAAAGGTTTTGAATTCTTCAATCAGTAATTATTTAGAATTCCATGCAATGGGAAAAGAATACTCCTATGGGAGGACAAAATTTTCGGGAATTCACCTCTTTCCTTGGTCACTTCTCTATCAGAGATTATGAACTGGGCTACAAATAAGGGTCTTCTTCGTTTGGCTGACATATGATATTGGGATAGCTTAGGGAACTGGGTAGGTTGGTCTATTCCAGATCTCCCTGTTCACCTTAAATATCAAAAACACCTGTTGCTTTTATCTCTTATAGGCCTTGCTCCTGTTCATTATTCCCAGAAAGATGCTTGGGAATGGGGAAAAGATGGAGTTTATACAACAGCTAAAGGATTCAGCGCTCTTCAATCTCCCTAGAGTTCAATTTTTCCTCCAGCAATATGGAAATTATTCTGGTCTTCTCAATGTATGCCAAAGGTAATTTTTTTATGTGCCTAGCATTAAAGAACAAACTGTTGATAGGCGATAACCTTGCTAAACATGGCTTTAATGGCCCCTTCCGATGCTGCTTGTGCAAATCAGCTCTGGAAACTGTCGATCATCTACTCATTGAATGTGTATTTTCCAAAAAAGTATGGGAATTAATTATCTAGGATCTGAATTGCTCTATCCTAGTTCAGTCTTCAGTACCATCCCTCTACATGGGTTGGCATGCCAGTAGTCCTCTGAAAGCCTCCTTGGCTATTTTGCATTTACATTTGTATTCAATTTTAAAGTTTACTTGGTGGGTGTTGTGGCTGATTCAAAATAATTGCATTTTTAATGAAATGGCCCCCTCTATCCAGCTCGCTGTCCACAATTCCGAAAATTGGTTTGTTAAATCCTCATGTTGTTCAATGGCTTCTCTCTCGGCTCCATCGAGGACGAGCTCTACCTCATTCGATTCAGGAATCAAATTGAAATGTCCAACTTTGGCTAGTTCCTTGCATTGGAAATTTCGTGGAAATAAAGATTCTTTCAAAAAAAATTGGATGTGCTCTGTTTCGGCAGTTTTATTTTTTGATGGAGCTTCCAAAGGGAGCCCCAGGATATTCGACGCCGGTGGTGTCATTTTCTTTCTAGACAGTTTGAACTATCTCAGCTTTAGTTGGGGTCTTGGCTCAATGACAAACAATCAGGCTGAATGCTACAACTTACTTATGGCAATTCAGATTGCAAAAGGAAAAGGGTTCAAGTCAATACAAATTTTTGGTGACTCCAAGATGCTGGTGAAAACTCTAAATACAGCAGTCACTTTCAACAACTCTCGCTTGAATGTAATTTTGCAGAGAATTAAGACAACTTTGAAAGACTTTGACAGTGTTGAATCCTATCATATTCTTTGGGGTTTAAATAAACTTGGAGACTCCCTGGCTAACAAAGGATGCCTTCTTCCTCAAGGATTTCTCAGTATTGATGGGGAATCAAGTGTATTTCATCCTATACCATAATGGTGTTTCTCTCAGTTGTAATTAGATTTTCAGTTGTAAGTAGTTCTATTCAGAGTAAGCCTTGGTGCAGTCTCTTGACTTCTAGATATTTGTAACTCAATTGATTGGCATCCACCAAAATATATCAGTTTTCTCCATTTTAATAAAATTACTCGTTTGTGTTAAAAAAAAAATGGATCCTGAATCTGAAGGCCACCATCAGCTAGAGGAAGCTTAACATTGTCCCACTTAACAAGGTGGAATTTCCTTTGGTTTCCTTTACCTTTTTGCCATAAGAAGTCTTGGATTAACTTTGAGAATTGATCCATAATCGATTTTGGTGCTAGAAGAAAAGAAGCTTAGTAGATTGGCAGAGAGGAGAGGATTGATTTTACTAACGTTAACTTGCTAGCTTTGTTGAGCCATTGACCTCCCCATGCCTTAATTTTTTATCTTATCTTATTCGTCACATCATTCCATAGTGAAGCTCTGTTAGGACCCAAGGTGAGGGGAAGCCCCAGGTACTTAATTTTATCCCAGCTGGCATAGCCCAAGAAGCCCAGACTGTTTGCAGTTCATTGTATGACATTCTGATATGTGTTCCAGCCATATACCGCTCTCTTTTTTTTATTGATGAGTGCTCCGGTTATACTACAGAAGTCTTGGAGTATTCTGCTGAAGGATTTGGATATCAATATGGAAGCTCCCCCCAGGAGTAGAGAGTTATCAACAAAGAGTGAGTGATTTATAGGCTCTATGCCTTTTACTATCCTTATGCTTGGGACAGTCCCAATCTTCTTTTTTGCATCTAACTTTCTGCTTAATGCATCTGCCATTAAAATGTACAAAAAAGGGGAGAGGGGGATCCTAGTTGTCATCTTTTTTACAATGTCTATCTTATCCTCAATCTGACATTCAACTAAATGTGTGGATATTTTCTTCATGAAGGCAGGAAATTACAAATTTCCTCACACGGGTGAAGCTTCCACACTAACACTACTCAAGATCGGTCTCCTCATCACTTGGATGTATATCATTTATTTTTTCTTGCACACTTCTAACACTTGTTTTTTTAGATTGCTTTGGTTTGAATTTGGTTATAATTTGTTATGTATTTCATCCATTCCTTGAATGGTTGATGTCTTAATCATCCTTAGATTACCTTGCCTGTGTCATAAAAGAGTCAATTCCAAATTGGATCAAGTCTACCATTTTGGAGCTTCAGTAGAGGTTGTGACCGTCTGCATTTGGAGTTTCTCTACGAGTATACCTGAATCTACTAGGCTTCTCATCCCTTGGGTGTATTCTTCCTCCCAACTCTCTCAATCATGGATAAAAGAGGTAGGGGGCAGCTAGGTCACAAAGATAGAGATCTAAACCCTCAATCCAGAGTCAATAAAGAGACAATGTACTCCATTGTAGCAATTTGGGGACAATTCCCAAAGCATATACAACGTGAGATCTCTCAAGTCGAGGGTGAAGTTAGATTGGAAACAGGGTTCGTACAAAATGACGAGGCAAATACTGAGATGAGGCCTTGGGTTCTAGACATCGGTACCTCTCATGCAAGGGATTCAAAATACTTCAAAACAATTGCACTTTATTGGCAAATCAAGACTCTAATGGGTAAGGTACTTCTAGAGCGAAATGAAGCTCACAATGAAATTCTATGGCAGTTGAATGACATTCATTTTCATATTGGAAAATTTAACACTAAAGCTCAACATCATTGCCAAAGCTATCTATATAATAGAATTTGTGAAATAGGTTCATAAGCTTTCTTCTAGTCAAAAGGTTCCTATGATTTCTATTTCTAAAGTTTATCAATATGTTAGTTCATACTATATAGACTCTCCTTTATTGACTTTATATTATTCTAATCTCCTCTTAGTAATCTCTAGCTATATTTTCTCTTATCACGAGATCATAATGATCATTCACCCAAAACATGTATATTGAAAATATTTTTTGTTGTCAAGTTACAAAAAGCCTTCAAATTATTGTGCATTAAAAACATTTTAAGTGTATACTTCATGTGACCTCTCTACCACCTATTGGAAACATCCACATATTAATTGAACGGTTTAACAAATAGGACGTGCACAGACCCATTGAACATTGTTTTTGGACTATATTCGTCGTATCTCTTTCTAGGCCTATTTGATCTACAATATAAATATTGTTATATAACACCAGCACCATGAAAAAAGTGTCATCAACCTATGGTTGGCCATACATCATCCTCACAACCTTACAGGGATTCAAACTCTCCACCAAGTTCCTCAAAGAGCACACCAAGCCAAAACACAAGGATATCGTTGTATATGCCATTGACATAATGTTTAAGTATTTAAGTCTATGAGTGGGCAGAAAGACACAAGCAAAGCTCCTTTCACAAATGGTATTAAGTACACGTTTCTATGAAGATGTAGGCAATTTGGTCCTAAGCAAATAGACATGTCTTAACCTAAAATAAAAGCAACGATATACAACCATAAAAGATTTTATTTTATCTAAAACAAAATCATAATTTTCTCTATCCTTGGAGCTCACATGCAAGTCAATAGGAAAATATCCAGACACTTTATTGCCTTTGCCAATGTAAGAATTAATTTGGTTTTGGAAAATGTCTTGTATGTTTGTACTGTTATGCAATCTTATATTTATCTGGCATATGCCTTTCCCGTATTTTGTTAACTGCAAGTCACAAAACATTACAATGTCAACCAAATTGTTATTAACTGTCAGTTGGTAAACAGTTGTGTTTGGAAGGTACAATGGATGATAATCCACCGTGAACTATGACTAGGGGTGATTTGTCTGCCAGAAAACAAAGCAACCACAATTGTAGATGAATTTTCCCCAGCTTCAGGCTAGTCAAACAACTGCCATTCTTAACAACAAATTAGAAGTTTACAGGTTATGCGAATACCATGGGTGTTAGAACCATTTTTGTGTACATTGGAAATGAAAGAAAACTAAATGCCAAAACCAATAATTTGACAAAAGAAACAACCACTTGTTTTTTGTATACATTCTTATTATATCATTAATTTATTAATTAACCTACTATTGGAATTAAGTCAATACATACACTTTTAACTTGTTATGTATGCTTCACAATGTGAACCACAAAACAAATATCGGTTTCATTATATAGATTGGTGTTATATGGAAACGACAAAGTAAAATTAAAAGGGGGTGATACAGAGAGGGGAAGGGAGATAGATTCCTTGTTGAAGTGAAGGTAAAATGTGAGTCACAAAACAAATGTAAGTTCCATTATAAAGAGTTATGACATGTTTTATTAGAGACTGTCTATTTTTTTGCTAGAACAAGATCTAGATTTTTCAGACAAGAAGCTTAAAATTTTTAAAGTAGAAAGTGGTAAACTATCGCTAATGTATATCGACTTATCAGAGCTTAACATTCAAATTTCAGACAATATAATTATTAGAAATTCAACCAAGAAAGTTGTAGCAACGCAACCACAACAAAAAGAACAATTTTAATGACAAAAGAATCATAATGATGCAACGACAACAAAAGAATAAAAATGAAGCACCTACCACTTATAATTTTCCATTCAACTAGTCTCTAAACAGAATTCCATTGCTCTAAAAGTTGCTTACACTGGAACGATCTAAAATATGGATCAACATTTTATGATACCAAACCAAAGCACCTTCTTTAGCTTCTATGGCAGAGCCATCAGTAGCCTCAACATATACTTTCATCAGAACATTTCTTGTTTTCTTTGAGTCAAAATCTACAGTGGGTAGCGTGGTTCCCCATCTTGTATGTTGGGTCCATCTGAACTATACACAACTAATTTAGAATACATAAATCATGATAAATCTGATATCAACTCTTGCATAAAACCATGTTACAACTGATAAATTACATAAGAAATTAAGTGTCAAGAGATTGCCTCATGAAATAGCCATGCTCTGCTGCAATCCACAATTTATGGCAAGGTGAGAACCATTTATGAGAGATTTTTTATCTTTTCTACTCACAACGAAGATAACATCTGTAGAGTCGGTGCATAAGTTGTCCATGAATATTGCTAACAATTGTTATTGTTATAAGGAGGTGGATGTATGGCTAATCCATGAAAATTGTTAATAATTGTCATAAGAGATGAGAATATATGCACTTTGCATTTTTAATGGCCACACCATGAAACATTATTACACCATTTTCTTTGGTTATAATGATAGTTGTCATGAATCACAATCAATTTGAGAACATGAATATTGCCACAATATACAAGTATAAATGTCAAAATAGGAATGTTGAAGACAAGAGCAGTTGTATAGGTCAAGCATTCTTAACATGTCTAGCCATGATAAATATGGTTAATTGTAATCAATATTATAAAACCAAAAAACAATATCATTAACCATGATCGATATAATGAATATGGTTTGTTAGATCATTGAAATGAATATCATCAATTATAAAGTCTATGTGGTCAAACATAGACAATATCATTAAGTTGTGACTCAACCATAGCTAGCATATTTGATATCACCAAGGCAACTAAATCTATTTACACTTTTTTGTATTTAGCATGAACTTCTCTCCTATATTTACTAATGTATTGAATGTGCCCACATATAAGTCTTCTTGCCAAAAAAATCGAAATGTAAACAAAAACAAGGTAAGAACACAACATTGTTGCCACAATACAAATTAGAGGAAAAAATTAGTTCCTTGACTTCTAACTTTGAAATAAGTAAATGTGTACATTCAACCTTGGCATCTATTCCTGTGAAAAAATAGATTTGACTATATTCCATTCTATAGAAATCACAGGTCTGAAATTTCTATTCCATATACCTTCTGAGACTAGCATCCAATTATGTATAGCATGGTCACACAACAAGCAATTTTTCCATAGGCTATAGGAACTAAAAAATCATGGCTGATATTTTCAAGCATTTTTTGTTACACTTATTTTTACAAAGCAACACATCCTTCGCTCCATGAAGCACATATAAACACATTATGCAACATAGAAATAGTGAAACAAACAATCAATTATTTCAAGCTTAATTATTATCTAGTAAGACTATAGATATAATGCAACATAGAAATACTGAACAATTTACTCTTTCAACTTCAATATTACCCAATAAAACCATTTTAACAAACGATAGAGTATAGATAGCTTACATGTCATTTAAGTTATTTGACTGATTTGAGGGATATTTTTACAAACGACAGAGTATAGATAGCTTACCGGTCATTCGTGACTTTAAAAGGAAAAATACAAACCATGTTTTTCTTACTATGAACTACCCCATACCTTTTGCAATTCTTTAATTGCTTTAAATTCAATTATTTCAATGTTTTTTTTCGGAACGTGAACTACCCCATACCTTTTTCATTTGCTAGCACTTTGGTATAGAAACCTGTTAATGTAAAATACTAAAAAGGAACAATATAAAATGAAATGACTATGATACTTTTTTCACAAAGCTCTAGAAGTTAGATTTTAACCTCCAAGCTATAATTGTTTAGCTCCATAGGAAGTGAAAAGATAGCTTCTTTTTGTCATAAAAATATTCAAGCGCAAACATGGAGACAAATTTATAGAATCATCAGCAAGTACATGAACTATTAATTACATGAACATGCATAGAGATATAATATATATGAACATGAGTAAATATGCATAAATATTCAACAATAAAAATCAACATAGATAAATAAACATACATTAATACAATAGACAAATATAAATAAGCGTATGTGAAATGAACACGATTGAAGATATATCACTTGTAAATATGCTTAAACCAAATGTAAGTAACATGTAGAGGGTAGACCAAATTAGAAAACATCGAAACATAAAGTGTAATTGTCATTGTAATATGCTTGACAAAAGAAAACTACTATGAAATAGTTATGGCCATGACAACAAGTAGGCTAAACATATTACGAATGAACCCATATATTATGTTATTGCCCTAGACATTGTTGACAATTAATGCTAGAAAAATAACACAGTATGTTGTAAGATTAATTAATCCTCCCTTTGACCACTTAGTCTAATTGTCCATTTTCCTAGCTTAGGAGGTCTGCATCACTTCATTGGTGCATGGGAGACACACCTAGGGGGCACCTACCACTTACTGCGCCTCTTTCCATGAGTTTTGGAGTCCCGGGGTCAAATCCCTATAATCTAGGAACCCACTCTGAGTGACATGAATAGTCTTCTCTAGTTGACCTTGGTAAGTATTTAGTTATGTTTAGATATGCTTCAATTACCATCAGTTAGTTCACTCTTAGTCATCCTAGCTCCAGTTTGCATGATTTAAGGGAGTCTAGGCGCCTTTGTTCACCTCCCCTCTTCAGTTAACTGATTGTAGACTGAATCAGTGATTTAGAGTTGTATTAGTGAGCTCTAGTGGTGATTTTCCCACCTGAGTTAGCACCGGAGTCAGTTTGAGTTGGTGAATTCAAATCCTATCCAAGGAATTCAAATTCTACCAATTGTATTACAAAGACATTAATGATAACCAATGTAATGATATTCTGAACATTTTTTGCCTCATGTGTGTGTACTTTTTGTCATGAATCTATTGATCAGTTTACATTGAATTATGCATTCTTCTGCAACCTTCTTTTCAGATTGCTTTCACTAGGCTTGAGGATCCATGCTTCCTGTAATTATTGTCTTGCTCCCTCTGGATCCTGTCCAGAGAAGTCTATCTAGGTGTGATGCACCCAGAGAAAGTGCACATGTCAAAATGGAGAGTGTTTGATTTGGTTTGTTAGCAAATTGAAGTGTTTTTGCAGGTACATTCAACTATTTCTTGAAGAATTTGTTGTTCTAGAAGCTGTGAAATGGATAATTCAGTAGCTCTGACTCCCAGAATCCTTACACCCTTCAATTACCTTAATTAGAGGGCATATATGCAGATTTTCGTGTGCAACAAGGGTCTGTACAGGGTCGCCATGGGTAGAGAAGTTGAACCCCAACAATATATTGAAAAATCCAAGTATTTGAATAAGCTTGATGAAGCTTTTGGCTTCATGTGCATCCACATCTCGAAGGAGTTGTTGTTCCATCTTGATGGACTCAAGACTCTAAAAGAAGTATGGGATAAGCTTGAATATTTATTTTGCAAACATGGTGAGTTGAGGGGCCATATCATAGAGAATGTGCTAGTAGCACTACATCCCAGTAACTTCGAAAAAATACAACAATTTTTCACTAAATTCAAATCCCTTTTCATGCAATGCAAGTAGTGTAGGATCAAAAAGAAGGATGAACAAATGGTGCTCTCCATTCTGAGCAAACTAGGCTCAGAATTCTTAGTGTTTGTGTCTACTTTCCACTATGGGAGACAAATAACTACAAATTGGTGAATGTCATCCATGGATGCCTTCACAGAGTCATTGATCCAGGAACAAGATTAGATGATTCATATGGGAGCTCTCAAATCCTCCAAGAATATGATTCTCTTAGCTGGAGAGACTAAGAATGTGCAAGCAAAGGGGAAAGAGAGAGGGAAAGAGAAGAAGAAAAATGATTCGAAGCCAAAGGATAAGAAGAGTCCTTCAGATGGAGCCTCTGATTCCAAGAAATACAAGCACAAGAAGTTTAATAAAGCTAAGTTCTCCTACTGCAAGAGAGGATTTCATCCAAAGATCCAGTGTATGAAGAAGACCATTGACCAGATGTCTAAGGTCATTGAACGGAACAACATTGCCCTTCCTAAAGGTGCGAAGAAGTCTGGTGCTGGTAATAACACATAAGAACATGAGAGGTGACATGCTTTGAAGGTAGGATTCACTCAGTCAAAGGCTTATCTCATTGATTATGGAGCTTCCAACCACATGGTTCCCTCCAAATAATCATTCACCTCTCTAGATCTCTCTAGATGACCAAGCATCCATATGGGAGATGATTCACAAATACCAGCTGTCAGGAAAGGCTCCGTCAAAATTGAGCAAGGAGATTTCCAGAATGTGCTTTGTGTTCCCTCCCTGGCAACAAACCTGTTATCTGTATACTAAATGACACATACTGGCTCTCCCAGGAAATTCACATTTGATCTTAGCACAATGGAGATTTCAGAAGTCTCTAGTGGACATTTGAAAGTGAAAGGAGTTGCTAATCATGCCTTCAAGGCGTATGAGTTTTATCAATTTCTTCCTACTTCATATCCTAGTGCCTTATTGACTCATGCCAGTAATACAAGAAAGTTGTGGCATGAAATATTTGGCCACCTGAACTTCAATTATCTCTAGCAGTTGTACAATGAAAAGAGGGTTGAGGGATTGCCTCTCATCAAATCCTCTGAAGGAGTGTGCATTGGTTGCTTGGAAGGGAAGCATCGAGAAAAAATGTATGAGGTTGGAAAGGCAAGAAGAGTTGCCTCCACTTTAGATCTAATTCACAATGATGTCTCTGGATCGATGCCTACAACATCTATGAATGGATCCATATATTTTATTACCTCCATTGATGACTATTCAAGGTATTGTTGGGTATACTTTTTGAAGCAGAAGTATGAGGTATTTGAGACCTTCAAAATATTCAAAGCCTTAGCTGAGAACACTCTCAGAAAGAAGATCAAAGCACTTAGATCTGATAATGGTGGTGAGCATGCCAAAATAGAATTTCAACATCTTTGTGCATCAACAGACATTCAAATGCAACACTCAGTCCCACACACACCACAACGGAATGATGTATTTGAGAGGAAGAACAAATCTTTGAAAGAGATGGCTACATGCCTTCTAGAAGCAAGAAGTATTCCTCCATATCCGTGGGATGAGGCAGTCAATTGTGCTTCGTATATCCATAATAGGGTGCCCCACAAGTCAGTGATTGGGGATATTGATTTTGAAGTTTTGATGGGACATAAGCCCAATGTCTTACATCTAAGAGTTTTTTAATCCAAAGCATGATAACATACCCTATGATAACAGATCTCCAATTATGGAGATGATCTTGTGTTGTATCAAGATTGAAGTCTTGTGTTGTATCAAGACTATGGACCCCCATTTGTCGAGGTGGTTATACTATATTATATATTGCTAGTCATGGTCATCGAGTGCTATAAGTCTCCTTTAGGGCTTAGCTACCCCTAGAATGAATTACTTTAGCATATGACTATATAGCCTGAGATAATATATATGATCATCAGTATGTATTGAATAATTATTTTGAGTATGATACGATAAGATGGTTAAATAATACACATATGGACCATGCATTAATTATTTAATGATAATGAGATAAAACACAGAGAAAGAGAAAACTCAAGTTATAAAGCTTCAATAAAATATGAATGCCTCAATCAATGCCTCAGTCAAAATATTAATTGAACTATTAATGAATGTAATAAGTTAAGTAGAGAAGAGCTTAATGTTCACCAATCATCATGCATCATTTAACTAAAGAGATCCATGCAAAACTTAATAATAAAAATGATGCACTGTTGGCACTAAGAGTGAAGCACTGACGAAACCTAAGTTAGCTTGTTAACTAAGTGATCAACAGACAATTAAAGATTGAGCTCAAGTAAGTTAACATTTAGTTCAAGAAAGCTAACATTCAGTTCAAGTAGAGTTAGTATTTAGTTCAAGTCAGTGAACATTCAGTTCAACTAATTTAGCATTCAGTTCAAGTCAGTTAACATTTAGTTCAAGTCAATTAACATTCAATTTAAGTAAGTTTACATTCAGTTAAAGCCAGTTAACATTCAGTTCAAGTAAGTCAACATTCAGTTAAAGCCAGTTAACATTCAGTTCAAGTAAGTTAACATTCAGTTTAAGTTATTTAACATTCAGTTCAAGTCAGTTCACTTTTAGTTCAAAACACTGAACATTCAGTTAAAGCTAATTGATGAAAGGAAGGGTGTTAATGTTTTCATGGAGGGATTTCTAGTTAGCTGCTCCTCGTGAATGCACTATGTGATGCTCTCAGTGTGTTTACCGGTCCTTCTATGCACTACCTTCTGCATGCTATGGTTTTTTGGCTTGTTATTAATATGCTAGGCATATGGCAAGTTCAATACAGTTGCATAGAGTTGTTTTTGCAGGGTTGCATTGGATCTCTCTTCTCTACTGCTAAGGTGATATCTCTTATCACGCAATCTGCTTATGTGTTGTAAACCATTCTATGAAAATCTATCTATCATACTCAAATAATTGTTTGGTTTTTAATCCTCTATGTTTGGACAGTTTTCCCATGGTATATCTTGTCTCTCATGGTTGATTGGCTTATATGGTTGGTTTATGGAGCTAATTTATATGGTTGATTTATGGGGTTGATTTATGTGGCTGATATATTTATGAGATTGATATGTGCATAGTATATTTACATGGCTGATATATTTATGAGATTCATATGTGGCTGATATATTCATATGTGGTTGATTAATGAGATTCATATGTGCTGAGATTGATCGATAAAAGTTTTAAAGTTCAAGCCTCTCCGATTTTGCTCAAACATCAACATGGTATCAGAGCATAGGGCATGAGAGAGCTTAGTTTTGTGCAGCAAGCTAAGCCTACATAGATCTTGAAGTGTTGAGCAAGATATTGCATCTATGACATCAATCTCCATTCGATCGAAAGACCGACTTGAAGGTACATCAAACTTCAACACATGGAAAGAGAGGGTGTTGAATATTCTTGAAGAACATGACGTTGATTCATTCGTGACCACTATGGTAGAGGATTCTACCACCAATGAAGGTTTAATCAACTTCAAGAAGAATCAAGTAAATGACAAGCATATCATATTTGATTCGGTTAAAGAGAATCTCATGTCCATGATCATTCCAATGAAGTCCGTAAGGGAATGTTTTGATACACTCACCAATCTTTTCAAGAAGAAGGCATCGAGTCAAGAAGAGGGGTGCATCCAAAGCAAGGTTGTGTACACTAAAGAGGAGAATTTTGTCCTTACGGAAATAATGAAGAAAGGGAGAAATACTTTCACTGCAAAGAAGCTCTTCCATTCAAGTGAATAAAGAAGAACTCCTGTATTCTTCGCAAGGGTGCGGAGATCAAGAGGGAGCCCACACAAATCAATAAAAGATAAATACTTTATTTTTTATTATTATATGATGTTATAAATCATATCTAAATGTTTTTTAATATGTTTCATGATTGTCGTATAGAGATCGTTATTCCTACACTTTGGAATTGTTTTGAGCATATACATTATTCTTTGTCTTTTATTAGCATATTGTGGATCTCATGAGTCAATATTATCTGATATAATATATGACTAATATAAGACTTAGGTAGGACTGATATATAATTATATAAGACTGATGTAAATTTGAAAATTTCCTTCATAAGACATGAGATAGAGGGTTGCATGCTTGCTTCATGAGATGTGAATATAGGACCACCTGGTTGGTCGTAATATATAAGAGAGAGGGATTCATGCTTGCTTAATGAGATATGAATATGGGGCTGCATATTTCCTTCATAAAATATTAAATTTTGAACTGATATAGGGTTGCAAAACTTCACATAAGATATGAATAGGGTTATGTGAAAACATCGATTTAGTCTATGTACATAATTGTGTGAACCATTGCTAGTATGTTGAAAGTTTTAATGTGATTACATTTCTCGGTTATGTAATGTTATTAATCATTTGAATACTTTTTCTTGTATGGAAAAAAAATGTCGTGACCTACAAGAAGAGAATGACATGGATTCATTTGGATGGTTGTTCCCGGAAGAGAGCAAATCGAGAGGTTCCTATGTTTCTTAGGAAGAAGACATAATAGAAGTCCTAATTTATTCGGAGAAATGTAAAGATTTTTGAAGGTAATGTATTTGTCTTAATTATATTCATATATGTTTGAGATATAGAGGATTGCGAATCTCCACGACGGAGGATTCAAATATATGATTCTCACATCCTAGATGTTGAGAGGGAGATGCTATATTTGCTAGATCCTCGAAAAACCAATGGAATTGGTTAAATTAACCTCCTGCTATGTAGAAACCATGTATGGTACTCATATTTAGAATGAATCTATGTGTAAGAATCTTAGATGATTCTTAAGTTTAGAGGTGTAACAATCATTAGATAATATTTTCTTCTGTTAAGAAAATGTTCAATAGAGTTCTCGACATGATTAAAAAATAATGGGTTATAAATCCATGATCACACACATAAAGATAAATCTGATTCGTGTTTAAAATTTTAGGATCTCATAGATGCTAGATATATCTATACATGTCCTAGTATTGGTTATATGCTTTAGAGTCATACATAACATGTACAACAAAGCATGTGTTGTATTACCTACTTGGTACAAGAGTATGTGTATTCATACATGCCTCGGTCAATGAAAGTAAGTTTCACAGACATATGGATTTTGGCTAGTTCAGTGATCGAGAAAGATCACATTAAAGATGTTGCTTCAGATAGAGCATATTGTAAGGTAGTAAAGCTTTACAAGGTTCCTGGTCAGTTATATCTAAGACATGGTGCGGAAAAGAGTTGTGTAACTCCTATACATATCCACGGATGAGTAGTATTGCCAACATATTTACTAAGTCTCTGTTTGGAACAAGCTTGGTATAATATGAAAGAACCCTCTAGTTGAAAAGGGAGTATTGATGCTTCTTCATAGGAAGCAGTAGTTAAAAGTCCCCAGACTAATTAGTCGTGATGCATGACTCAAGCAGCCAAGGGTTGTGATATTTTGTGGAGAAAATCCACTTGAGCATAGACATGGTCAAAGTCTCAGGAACTATTGGATACTCAAGAAGAGTTATAGTATGGATAATCATAGAACAGTTAAACGTCTTGGAGAGACAACCATACAATTGGTTATGCGGGGTACTATGATATGAAATCACTATGAAAGTGATCAGGCCTTGAAGAACGTCATAGGGAATGGCAAAGCTCACTAAGAACTTCTTCAGATGATAGAAGATTCTTGAAGTCAACAAATGTTGAAGATTGAAAGAAAAAATAAGACTTTCTTTCTGCATAATTTTACACATTTAATGTGTTGGATATGATGGATATGAAATCCACAGTTTCTAGTTTAGAGAAACTGCATTTTGAATCGGATCCAGATGATGCTACTTTGAGTAAGTAGTTGCTTGGTATCTTAAACTACCTAGCAAACCTGTTGTATTTTTATGCTTGTGGATACGCATATGTTTGAATACCTTTGAGATAAATTAGAATAGGTTCTTTATTGTATTCTACTACATAGTAGACCTATTATATAGCTTGGAATTAGCTATGTGTATTGTGGCTAGTACTATAAAAGCTGAGTGTATTACGGCTAGTACTACATAAGCAAGGTGTATGCTAGAGAGTACTACAGAAGAAAAATGTGTTTTGCAGATAGTACTACCTATTGAAGAGTAGTGTAGCTTGGGAAGCTATCTACTAGGGTGAAATACTTGAGCCTACAATTATTAGGTGTTAATAGTCAAGGTTTCTGAAAAAACCCTATGTGTTATGATATAACACATTGATATGAAGTTTTACTTCATCGAAGTCATGGTCATGTAAAATAAAATTTCAGTGCATAGCTACTGATGAGCAGATTGCAAATTTGTGAACAAGCTGTTATTAGTAACGAAGTTGAGATATTTCTAAGATCAGCTTGGTATGGCAGGAAATTCTTGGTAAAGCAAAGAATGTCTCCCTCGTTGAGAGGGAGTGTTGATTTTACAAGATCAGGAGTCATTATGCGGACTCGTGAGTAATATCAAGCCGGAATTGTGATTCATATCAAGTCCTAAGTATCCTCATATGATTGAGGTGGTGATGTTGTATTGTAAAGCTTGTGAGTAATTTTTTTTTAACAAGAATTGTTAAGAGATTTTGTATTAAAAAAGAAAAGACAACGACAAATTTATGGGTTGAATCCATTGGATATCAACATCCATAAAATCTTTCTCTTCCATTACAAAATGGTCCTTTTTTCTAAACAACCTACCTCTATGATGGCTGAATTTTTTTTGCAAATTTCCCGAGAAGAAGGATGCAAAAGCTAAACATTTCAAGACAAAGCTTGCAACTGTCCTAATTTTTTTTTTAAAGGTGAATGAAACTACTCCTTAGTCAAGGTACCCAACAGTGCTCCACATTATTCCAATTACATATCATAAATCCATAATCAAGTTGTACTCCATCATTTGCCATTTTATCTGCAGAATGATTGTTTGAGCGTAGGATATGAAGAAAGTTGACAACATTAAAATTGCCGATGAGACTGCTGAAAATGTGATGCATCTTGTTGGAGGGATTTTTGTAATTTCTGGCCATCTATCTTACCTCACTAATGACTAGTAATGAGTCTTCAAACACTACTAGATCTCTAATTCCCAGGGTGAGAGCAATTTCCAGCCCTTTCAATAAAGCTAACCACTCCGCATGATTGTTGGTGCTCTTGCCAAGTCCCCAAGCAAAATCTTCCTTCTTATTCCCCCCTAGATAAAAAATGACTCCGCTAGCACCTGTCATTCCCGGGTTCCCTTTGGATGCCCCATGAAAGAGTAGTGTGACAACCCAACTTTGTCCACCAATTTCTGAAAATTTATGAGCTTTTTCGAATTTGCCAATTTGTAGAAGTAGGTTTTTTAGCCTCCTTTGGGGTAGGATTGAAAGGAGCGAGGAGATCTCTTATCCATATTTGTTCGGTGATATTTAATGGCTCAAGCTGTAAGTGCCTCAATCCTTTGGAAAGGAGAGCTTCAGTCCATAAAGCTTTGGTGGCGGAAGAGACTCTGATAGGTGGTTGATTCAGGTTTTCAAATAAACTTTTGTTTCTGGCTATCCAAATCTTCCAGCAGACATATTTTGGAAGAGCCATCCGCGCCTTTGAAAAATCTGGTTTTTTAAACAAAGAACCTTGGTAATAGTCTTTCCAACATGCAACAAAATCTTTCAGGTTTGTGGGAAGAGTGATATTGAAGTTAAGCTCATTAAGAACTGAACACCATACCTCATTGGAAAATGAACACTCCAGAAAAAGATGATTATGGTTTTCCTCTGCCCTTTTGCACAAAATGCAACGAGACAGTCCTTCTATGCCTCTCTTTTTTAAGTTCTCGGTAGTCATAATTTTTTGGTGGGTAAAGAGCCAACACATCTTTTATTATTTTGGGCAGTCCATCACTACACCAAATGTTCTTCCATATACCTTCTTTTCTGCTACTGTTGTGGACTAAATTATACCCAGCCTTTACGGTGTAGATTCCTGTCTTTCCCCAGCATCTGGAGTCTGGCAAGTTGATATGAATAGGAAGCGATCCTTGGAGAGAAGTTTGCAGCAAGGTGTAGCCTTCCATCAACCGTTCTGGAAATTCTAAATTCCTTCAACCTGCCCATCTACCATTTATGTGCCAAATCGAAATATCATTGATCGTTGAGATATTTTGGTTCTTCATCCAATGCTTGAGCTCCAAGATATTATCGTTGCGTTGTACATTGCCAACGTTGTCCTCCCATATCTTAATTTTTTTCCCATTGTCTGTTAACCAGCGCAGACCATCCTGAATGACAAAATCGATTTTTGGCACAACTTCCAAACTGAAGACGCGTTCTGCTGGTTGGGATCACGACTAGGCATCTCTCTCTGGTTCTTGAAAGATATTTCTTTCTCAGCACCTCCTTCCACCAAGATCTTCAACCTGAGATCAATTTCCATACGATCTTGGCCCCCAACGCTATATTCATAGCAGTCGGATCCTTTATTCCCGCTCCTCCTCTGTCTTTTTGCTTGCAAATCGTCTCCTAATTGACCAAATGTAGTTTCTTGTTTCCATTTTGTTTTCCACCCTGCCAGAGAAATCGTTTCAGCTCTTTCTCAATCTCCTGAACAATCGTCTTGGGTGCTAAAGATATGGAGCATATAAAAATCGGGTAGGCTGTCAGTATAGAGTTTAAGAGGATCAATTTCCTAGTCGGATTAAGCCAGATAGCTCCCAGAGATTGGATTTTGTTTTTTATTTTTTCCACCAGCTCTTTCTAGTCTAATTTTTCTTTTTTCCTTTGTGTATCAGGACTCCTAAATATTTGAATGAGTTCTAGTCTGTGCATCCTTCATATCCTAGCATCTTGGCAATCTTGACCGTCGTTCTAGCCGGACAATTCCAGCCATCTATTTTGGTTTTATTCACATTCACTTTCCCATCTGAGGCTTTGAGAAAAGTATTAATAACTTCTCTGAATCTTTTAGCAATTATGACGGAAGCTCCACCTAAAAGAATACTGTCATCTGCATATTGTGCATGATTTACATTTTGACTCCTCTGGCGATCTTAAGACCTCTGAGTTCCCCATTATTTTGCATGACCTGAAGCTTCTTGCTTTAAGACTCGACTACCATGATATATAACAGCGGGGAGAGCGGGCAGCCTTGGCGGAGTCCTCTAGAGGCTTGAAAGAAACCAACAGGCTTGCCATTTACAAGAGGTATGATCCATGGGTTGCTTATGTAGGCTTTGATCCATCTGCAAAAGTTTTTGGAAAATCCCATCTCCTGCATGATCTCAAAAAGAAAGAAGTGATTGACTCTGTCAAAGGCATTTGCCATGTCTAGTTTTATGGCCATACCTTCCTGCTTGCTTTCTATGCTGGAGTGAATGGCCTCTTGGACAATGATTATATTATCCATTATTTGCCTGCCAGCAATGAAACCTCCTTGAGTTTCCGAGGTAATCTTTGCCATGCCTTTTTTTAATTTTGTTGCCAAGATTTTGGTGAGAATTTTGTAGGAGGTGTTGCATAAGGAAATAGGACGGAGCCTTTCAATCAATAGAGGATTTTTTTCTTTTGGAATCAGGGCCAGGAAGGTGGAGTTTGTGGCTCCTCCATTTTTTTTGGGTCCAATTTAGCATTTTTTTAAGATCTTATTTGATGATGTCCCAAGCAGTCTGTAGAAGTTGATCATGAACCCGTTTGGTCCTGGGGACTTGTCTGGATGAAGGGTCCAGATTGCTTCAATAATCCCATTTTATGTGATTGGCTTTTCCAGCTCCTTGTTTTCTTCTTCATAGATGCTAGGATGAATGACTGATAGCAAGTACGCTTGGGCTAGAGGATCCGTCTCACCACTGTCATAATACAATTGATTGAAATGATGCAAAGCCAGCCTCTTGATGTTGTCTTACCCGAAAATAATTTGGTTATTGTTGTCTTTCAATTCATTTATAAAATTGAAGCTCAGTCTGATTTTGGTTTGCTTATGGAAATAATTTGTGTTTTTGTCTCCTGCCTTTAACCAAAGTTATCCAGATTTGATTCTAAGATGCTCTTCTTCATTTTTGGCTACTTTTAAAATTTCATAGTTTAGGGACTTTTCTTGAGCTAGGATTCTAGAAGTGACCTCTTCTTCATCCATTTTAGTATGGAGAGCATCCAAACATGATGGGAGATTTTTTTGACAATAGCGGGCTCTGAGTAGGAGGTAGCTGCCCAGTATTTTAGAGAATAGCAGATAACCCTAAGCTTTGATTCCCAAATGAAGCTGGGAGAGTCAAAAAAAGAAGTATTCCAAGCTGATTGAATTAGGTCAAGAGTTTTGGTATTGTTTAGCCAAAGGGGATTGAACTTGAAGTGTATAGGTCGCAGATCTGAGGGTAGGGAAAAGGAAAGGGAGATGGGCTTATGATAAGAAGTGGCTAATGAAATAATATGAGAAGAAGGAAGAAAATCTTTCTGAATGAAGGTTGTACTCACCAAGAAGTGGTTTAATATTGTAGTGATGTGTTCGAGTCCATCTCGCTTGTTGTTCCATGTGTATTTCACATTTTTGGGCATAGGATCCAGTAGATCTAGATTTGCCATCAGATCTTCTAGCTTTTCGCCGAAAGGGTCTTTGATGATTGAGCCTCCTCTTTTTTCCAGGCTTGATTTTGTCATGTTGAAGTCTCCAGCTATGATAACATCTTTCCCCTGCAGATCTGTCTTGAGAGATAGTAAGGATTCCCAAAAATCCATTTTGTCTTTGTAATGGGTAGGCCCATAAACATTGGAAATGTAAGTCCTTTCCAAGTTGCTTTTTTTGCACTTCTACTAATAGCGAGTGCATGTTTTCTTTTACCGATTTTATGTCGAATTTATCTGCTCTGATGAATGTTGTTATTCCACCTGAAGTGCCTCTAGAACTAATGGCCTTCCCCCTGTTGAATTTCCATAAGAGAGATGACCTATTAATGACCTAGTCTTTTGGCATCTTTGTCTCTTGGATGAGCAAAATGTCTGGTTTCTTGGTATTTATAATGTTTTTCAATGCTTCTACCTTGATTGATCCTCCCAGACCTCTACAATTCTAAGAGACTGGTTTCATTATTTCTTGGCTGCATGAGACCTGCACAAGGTCTGATGTCTCTGGCTCTAGAAGCTTTGACATTTTGAAGCAGTCCTTCTATGTCGAGTTGCCTTCCTAGTTCTAGTTCTCTTTTTGCCTCTTTCTCTCTCTGTTGCTTTTGAGATTTTCTACTTCTTGCGGCTTGGGATGGCCCAAGCCCTGTTGCTTCTTGGGTTTCTTGAGATGATGATTGACCTGGAGATGCCAACTTCGGATTGATCCTACTTTGTTTAACCATTTTTTCCCATGTTCACCAAGGGGATGGCGATCTTTCATAAGTTTTCCCCATGATCTCTTCATCTGTTGCAACCATCTCTGCCCAATTCCCACCAGGAGAGGTCAATCTGATTGGAGCCTTTTCAAGTGCTTCTTCTACCACTATTGGGGAGATGGTAGCTGGGGATTGAGTCTTGCTGCCTTCTATTCTATCTTCCTTGTGCTAGGCTTCTGGATCTGGTATTTCCCCTTCTTCGATTTGGAGGGTATCAAATTGATTGTTGGTGAGAGTTAATGTGCTTTTGATAGTCTGCTCCTGAGTTTTTTCCTGTCCTTTTTTGAGGTTACTGGAAGAAGTAGGCATTGTTTTTTTTCCCTTCTTTGCTTGTTGACATCCCTCTTCTGGGTTTTTTTCCAGCTTCTTCCTATGAAGACTTAGGGCAATTTTTTACGAAGTGTCCATATTCGTGACATTTCTTGCATTTGAATGGGAGTTGCTTGTAATCTAACTTCTGATAGAATTCCTATCCTTCCATGAACAAATTAACTCCTTTCGGTAGTCCTTTTTCCAAGTCTACCTCTACACATATCCCGACACAGGCGAATAGAGGACCTTTTGGTTTGGCTTTGTATATGTATCTACCTAATGAATTTCTGATTGATTGAAGGGCTTCATCATTCTAGCAGTGAAGAGGGAGATGAGGTAACCGGACCCAGACTGGCACTGCTGAAGGCACATCCTTTTTAGGATCGAAAGAAAGAGTCCATATGTTGAGATATAGACCTCGGGGACCCATAAAATAAGGGCCACTTCAGAAGGTAAGATCTTTGTCTTCTTTGTTTTCGAACAGGAAAGTGTAAAAACCCTTTCCGTAAAAACAATGCTGCAAGCCCCCGGTGATGAGAGACATCTAGTTTTTGGAAATCCAGATCTCCATGGATTTTGGAGATGGCCAGATCCGTGAGAATTGTCCGATAAGACCTCTCTCGTTCAAAGCTAAAGCTTTCATTCTTGAAGCTGCCGACATGATTTGAACTCTTGGCACGACTACTCATTTCACAAAGTTTGAGATCGACGAAATCCCCACAAATATTGGGGTGGATGAAACCAGAGCTTGAAAGGATAGATCAAGATTACTTCTTGGTTCATCCAGAGGAGGATTTGGCGGCTGGGATGCCATGATGCCAACCTGGGGAGCACGAGGAAAAGAGCTGCCCAATAGCTGAGCAGCTTGCAAACGGCCTGCCCCAACCCACTACTATGGCTTGCACGAGACCCTGATAGGCCCTCGGCCTGTCACGGCCTCGATCTCCTCGTCGTTTACAGCTCCTCGATCAGATCGTGAACCGTCATTTAAGCTTGTGAGTAATATTAAGCCAAGTCTTGAGAGTAATATTAGCACTAGACTTATCAAAAATATCAATTATTCTCATAGAAGGTACCCTATGACAATGGATCTCCAATTGTGGAGATGATCTTGTGTTGTATCAAGATTGTGAACCTCCATTTGTTGAGGTGGTTATACTATGTGATATATTGCTAGTCATGGTCACTAAGTGCTATAAGTATCATTTAGGGCTTAGCTACCTCTAGAGTGTATTACTTTAACATATACCTAAATGGCATGGGGTAATATATATGATCATCAATATGTATGGAATAATTCTTTCAAGTATGGTATGATTAAATGGATATATAATACACATATGGACCATGCATTAATTATTTAATGATAATGAGATAAAGCATATGGAAAGAGAATTCGAATTTCCCATGCAAATGTCTGAGAAACTACTAGCGTTTTCACAAATACAAAGAATGCCTCAAGTTCTAGAGCAAGGGACAATATATTATTGACTTGTTAGCTAAAGTTGCAAAGGCTCACTTAAAAGTAATCAACAAATAAACAATATGGCGGGATTTGTTGAACATACCATGTTTGAGGCTCTATTGATCAGTTTACGAACAAAGAAATGGCTATGCACCATCGATGGCATTAGTTGGTTATGCAGTTTATTAAAAAAATTTAGTAATTTGAAGCAGAAATTGTTCGAGAAGTATCAATAACATCTCTGGTTCCTAGTATACAGTTAGAGTATCTTAGCTTGATGAACTAGACAAAAAATATGAACTAGATCAAACTACTTGCATAGACAACTCATGCCACGTTATTGAATGCTCGAGATAAACCAAGCACGTGTGTCTTTGATATCCTTGTTTAAAATGTAAATGGAGCATACATGTTGCATGCATACTTAATGAAGAAAGCACATTAAAATTTGAATTTAAACTTTACACCCATTTTTAAAAATAAAGTTTGGGTTAAAATGTTTCACCATGATTTGAAGTTATGATTGCACGTCGCAATTGGTCTAAGAGGAGTGGAAGCTCATGCCGTAATTGGTGGTCATAAATTAATGTTGACACCAACTAGATTTGGAGAAGCCCGTTGCAGAATGGGCGGCCCAGAACTTGAAACCCCGCCACAAAGGGTGGCCTAGAAATGAGATTGCATGCCAATGAGAAAGTGAATTATCGCCGATGAGGTTGACTAGTTTTAAGTTTCACGCCAAACCTTATGACTACTACCATAGAGATGCTGCCAACCCATTTCCCTCGTTCATATTCAAAAGGCACCACTTGTTAATAGGCTCGGCCTACGGATGGGGTTTGAATGGATTGAAACATGGAATATTATAAAATCCTATCTCCTTGAAGGGGTTAACACTAACATGTGACACATGAACAAACATAAAATTGGATTAGTCATGGATTGATTCTTCAAACTCAAAAGTCCATGAAGGTCATGATCTTGCATCCATCATGTATTATAATTAATGCCCATGTGGCATGTATGTCTCCCCTTCCATCTTCCCAACCTTCTTTTAATGTTCCTTTAACAAGGAACGTTAAATTTAAACAACAGTTTCATGAGAAGACAACACATAAAGCATTTTGGATTTTTTTTAATATTTGTTTTATTACAGCTATAGGTGTTTTTATTTTAAAATTGGGGTGGGCAAGCATATATGTTTTTTTTTAGATTGCATGGGTATGAGACAAGTGTACTATCCATATTGATTCCAAATTTAAAATAAACAATTACATAAAAAATAATATTCTAAAGAGCGTTGAAAGCAGTATGGGATACTAATGAGTGTTTTGTTGTACAATTTATCTACTTCAAGTTTCAAACGTAATATGGAGTCCTTACGAGTGCCTTTGTTGTACAATTTACTTAGTGCCTAAAACAAGTACTAATGTGTTAATGTTTCCGTTTCTAAGGTTATGCAGCTCCAGACTTTATTGTAATGACTTCACTATAAGAATAAAAGAGTAAAGGGTATGATTCATACCTACCGCTTCAACTAAAAAAATATAATAATAGATCCAAGTATAATTAGTACTAAATTGTAAAATTTTAATCATTGAAATGGTCATATCAAACTAAGTTATTTTATTTAAAACAAAATTGAAATCCATTTATAAATTTCCTTGCCTACACATACATAAATATTTTGCTTTGGATCATAAGCCTTAAAAAATGTGATAGCTTTAACATATCCAAGATTTTGGAATAAATCCCTCTAGCTACTTTGATTCCACATACATAAAGATTTCGTTTTGGATCACAATCCTTAAAAAATGTTATAGTTTAACATGCCCAAAATTTTGGAAAAAATCGAGTCTACGTAGTTACGGACTAGCCATGGAGGGCAAATACTTTTACTATATATATATATATATATATATGTTTGTGTTTTGTGTGCAAAACTCCAAGGGTTAATATGATATGGGGAAATAATGAAAGAGTAGTGTGAGCAAGAGTTTTAAAATTAGATAGTTAACCGCTGACTCGAGTCGAGTTTCTTCTAAGTAGTCAAAGCTCTACGATGATCAAATGCACTCCCCATATTGATTCCAAATTCCAAATAAACAATTATATAAAAAAAGAATATTCTAAATAGCCTTGAAAGTAGTATGAGATACTAATGAGTGTTTTGTTGTACAATTTACCTGCTTTAAGTTTCAAATATAGTATAGAGTCCTTTTGAGTGTCTTTGTTGTACAATTTACTTAGCTCCTAAAACAAATACTAATGTGTTAATGTTTCCTTTTCTAAAACTATGCAGCTCCAAACTTTGTAATGACTTTACTATAAAAATAAAACAACAAAAGATATAATCCCACATACATAAAGATTTTGTTTTGGATAACAATCCTTAAAAAAAATGTTATCGAGCAAATACCTCATATTTATATTTTGTGTACTACGGCTTAATATGATATGGGGAAATAGTGTGAGCAAAAAGGTCAAACAATTTATCAATTATTAAAACCAAAAATATTCTTCGTCATCGCATTTTTTTCTGAAAGATTAAGGGATCAATTTCAAATGTCTGTGCAAACGAGCAATAACCGAGCAGGCCGGACATCAACTTATTTCGAATACCTCCCTTACCTGTATCGGTGCCATCATCTTCCTTGTTTTCGTCGTCCTCCTGCGAAGCAACAAAAAGGTAAAAACCACAAAACGCAAAACCTCACACTAAATTTAGACGGACATTGCCAAATTTAACCAAGAAAGGAAAACAGAAAGCCTTCCCTGGCAAGTCACGGGTTCGAATCCTGGGGAAAGGAAACGGAGTACCGGGCGTCCAAGATCTCCTTGCTTCCCTCCTGATAGTTATTGAAAGGGAAACCCTGCATTATTCCTCTTTCAGGCATAAAGAACAGCAAAAGAAACAGAACTCGGGTGCCCTGGTTAGTCTGTCAGGCATAACAAGTGGGAAGCAGAGCCTAAAATAAGAACATCAAAAGAAACATAACCCGGGTGCCTTATTCCTCTTTCGGGCATGAATAATGGGAAGCAGAGCCTAAGGCGTAGCGATAGCGAGAAGGTTATTTCATTTCGGTTTAAAATCCTCCAAGCCCGGCTTTGATAACTTTCAACGTTCTCGCTTGTCTTTCAGTTAATCTGGCTTTGATAACGTTCTCGCTCGCCTTTAGAAAGGAGAACCCTGCATTATTCCTCTTCCAGGCATAAAGATCAGCAAAAGAAACAGATATCGGGTGCCTTATTCCTCTTTTCATATATTCGTTTCTTGATTATTTGTGTGTATCCTTTCAACGCTCGTTCCTCTTTCATTTAATCCGGCTTTGATAACGTTCTCGCTCGTCTTTCATTTAATCCTTCCTCAGCATTATTCCTCTTTCAGGCACAAAGAACAGCAAAAGAAACAGAACTCGGGTGCCTTATTCCTCTTTGCATATATTCGATTCTTGATTATTTGTGTGTATCCTGCTCTGAGCTATAGCTCTTATTCTGTCATTTTTTGAAGGATTCCATTTAAGTTTTGGCAGAGATGGTGAAATGCAGACCGCATCCTATAACTTCCCTGAACCATATATCTCTCGTCTGCAAATCTGTTAAGGAATCCACTGATTTCTATGAGAGTGTGCTACGATTTGTTTCTGTTGAGAGGCCCGGATCTTTTGATTTTGATGGAGCTTGGTAAGTAATTTTGTTTCCAATTCTGCTTTTTGATTTTGATGGAGCTTGGTAAGTAAATTTCTTTCCAATTCTGCTTTTTAAAAGCACAGTTTAACTTAGGTTTATTATGTACCTAGAGATATCAAATTTTTATAGCTTTAATGATTATGCAGGCTGTTCAATTATGTAGTTGGCAATGGGCATACATTTGCTACAAAGACAGAATCCAGAGGATTTACCCCAGAAATCTGAGATTAATCCAAAGGATAATCACATATCCTTCCAGGTATAGATGCATTGAGGAGGAATATCCATGTTAACTAGAGTTTTTCTGATTCTCTTATATCACTCTGTTTGATTATTATTCTAGAATATGGATTCTTTGATATCATTAGTCTTTCAGGCATACAAAATGGGAAGCGTAGCCTAAAATAAGAACAGCAAAAGAAAAGGTTAAATCGCTGCCGCCATTGATCTCAGCGTCGGCCTACTAGGTTTATTGGTGCCGGGCACGACCCAGCGCCGCCATGAGTGCGTCTGGGGGTGGAGAGCCATCTTGCACCCCTCCGATCTCTGCTATTGAGGCCTTCAGGAAGCTTGTCGGGCAGGCTGGGAAGAAACCAGCCATGTCTTCTATCCCGAAATTCGTTAAAAAGCTGGATGAAGTTCCTGAAATTGCTTTGCCTGAAGAGCAGCCCATTAAAATTGCCTTAGCTCTGGCTGAAAGAGGATTGATAGGACAGTTTATGGGGCTTTGGCCCTCCACAAAAACCACCAACGACTGGATCCAGTGTAACTGGAGACCCCGGCTGAAGAATAGTGTTACCTGCTACGTCGTTGGAAGAGGATTCTTCATATTCGAGTTCATAACCAAGGAAGATCGAGATCTGGTCTTCAGGAGCGGCCCATACTTCATGGGGTCTCAGGGCCTATATCTCAACAGGTGAACGCCCGATTTTGATCCCACGGTCGACGTGCCTAAAGAAGTGCCAGTATGGGTCAGGCTCCCGAACCTACCGGTCCACTGCTGGAACTTCCATTCACTGCAAAAGATTGGAAACGGACTTGGCAGATTTATTGACATAGCAGACAACAAAGGCTAATACACCTGCGCCAAGATCTGTGTAGAAGTGGATCTGGAAGCCGGCCTACCAGAAGCGGTAAAACTCACTATTGGGTCATGGCAGCATTATCAAAAACTTGATTATGAGCAACTCCCATTCAAGTGCAGAAACTGTCACGAGCACGACCATTTCCAAAGGAACTGCCCTAAGGCACAACCAGAAGACAAAGAGGATGGAGAAGGGTGGAAAAAGGTCAAAAAGAGTAAGGCAGCCCCGAAACCAAGCGGGAAAAAAAGCTCAGTATCATCAGAGAACCCTCCACCAAACTCTAAACCCATAGGAAAGTCAAATGATGGATCAACTTCGGGGAAAACCAATGAAACCTTGGAGGGATCAGAGAAAACTGGGAATGATGCAAATGAAACTGGGGAAACTGGGAACCTGGCAGACCCGACTCCCCCAGTGGACGATCAAAGGGAAAAAGAAGCAGAGGAAGATCACATTAGTCTGGGCTTGGATTTAGGTGGGGACTCCGAGGACAGAGGAACCGAATTTGGCAGCTCCCAAGTCACCCCTGTCAAGGTTACCTTGGGTCGGAAGACTAAGAAGAAAAAAAGAGAGGAAAAAACCTACCTTGATATTCTCCAAGGCTCCCAGAAGACACTCAAAGGAATGATAAATACCAGATCCACCAACAAGCAAGGCCATGCTCCAAAGGGAGCCACAACCTCCCAAGCTAGTAAGTAATGCAATACATCTCCTGGAACTGCAGAGGTCTAGGCAGCAATCTAAAAGAAGCAGCTCTAAAAGACATTGTAAGATTTCATTCGCCCGAAATACTTCTCATCCAGGAGACAAAAATGGAGGACTTCGCTCTCCTCCAAGCAAGCAAAGCATTTTGGAAAAAAGGTCAAGGAAAAGCAGTCAGCGCAAGAGGAGCCTTAGGAGAGATAGCTACATTCTGGGACAACTCCATATACAACCTGGAAGCTGAAGAAAGCAGCACACATTGGTTGTTCACCAAACTTCTCCATAAAGACTCTGGTCATCATGTAAGTCTGTTCAATGTTTATGTTCCTGTATCACCAGCTAAAAAAAGAATATGTTGGGACTCCCTAAAGTCCTATCTTAGCATGCACAACCCCGTTAATATCATTATTGCAGGGGATCTTAATGTCACCCTTGCAGCAGAAGAAAAAAGGGAGGTTCATCGGTTAGAGATCAAGCTAGAGAATGGGTTGAAGACATCATTTTAGATTGGGAGCTGGAGGATATCAAGCCCTCCCATGGAAAATTCACCTGGACGAACAAAAGAAGGGGCCCAGGCCACATTGCTGCTTGCCTTGATAGATTCCTCATCCAGTCCTCTTTCCTGACTTTTGATCTTATGGCCTCCTCTAAAATCTTGCCCATTTACACCTCTGATCATAAACCCATTTTTCTCGAACTGTCCTTGGGTAAAAATCTTGGTCCCATACCCTTCAGATTCGGCCCCCTCTGGATTTAGCAAGACGGGTCCATGGATGTGGTCTCCACGGCTTGGAACCGGCAGATCCAAGGCTCCCCTTTCTATGTCTGGGAAGAAAAGCTGAGGGTCCTCAAAAAAGAGTTGAAAAAATGGGCTAAATCGCTGATTTCACCCACCTCCAAAAGAAAAGAAGCGCAGGCTACACTAGAGAGCCACCAATTGATCATGGAGGACGCTGAAGTTTCTCAAGAATTGTTACAAAAAGAAGAAAATCTTCAAAAAGATTTCCATAGAGCATGCAGGGTGGAAGAGGAGTACTAGAGGCAGAAATCCAGAAGCATGTGGCTGTAAGCAGGAGATAAGAATACCAGCTATTTCCACAAGCAGGCTGAGGCTCGCAAGCATTTCAAAACTGTAAATGAAATTTAGTTTCAAGGAAATTTGGTCAAAGACTTCGAAGGCATTAAGAAAGCAGCCCATTCCTACTTCAAAGACCTCTTCTCAGCCCTGGAAGAGGACCCAATTGATGCAAACTGCTACCTGCTTGATCTCGTCCCAAAGCTAGTCCAAGAAACTGATAATCTCCTTCTGGCTGCCCCAATCAGAATGGAAGAGCTTAAAAAAGCTTTGGATGGTATGGACGCTGACAAAGCCCCAGGGCCCGATGGGTTCACGACAAGGTTCTTCTCAACTTGTTGGTCCATCATCAAAGTTGACCTCCTGAGAATGGTCAGGAAATCTCAGAGTAGCAGCAAATTAGGGGGCAGTACCAACTCGACATTCCTGGCCTTGATCCCAAAAGAAAAAGGAGCCAATAACTTCAACAGATTCAGGCCCATCTCTTTATGCAACACAGGCTATAAACTAATTACTAAAATCATTGCCAATCGGATTAAGAATATTTTGCCGGTAATCATCCCTGAAAACCAAGGTGGTTTCATAAAAGGGCGGAAGATTCTGGACAATATAGTGCTTGTTCAAGAAGCAATCCACTCGAGCTGTCATCGGAAAGAAAAAGGCATGGTAATCAAGCTCGACTTGGCGAATGCATTTGACAGGGTGAGACATGATTTTCTGTTTGCAGTAATGGGAAAATTCGGGTTTTCTAAGGATTTCATAAACTGGGTTAAAGCCTGTATTGCCTCCCCCTGGATCGCCCCTCTGGTCAATGGACGCTCTACGAATTTCTTCCAAGCCTCAAGAGGGCTAAGGCAAGGTTGCCCTTTGTCCCCGCTCCTCTACGCCATTCAAGCCTCAGTGCTTAGCTTCTAATTGGATCACTGCCAGCAAAACCGCTCTCTTGCTGGCCTCTGGATGGTCCAAAATGTAAAAGACTGAAACCATGCCCAATTCGCCGATGACACTCTGCTCTTTGGTGTTATAGCTCAAAATGACACATCTCTGCCTGTGACCACTTTCCTATGTTTTCGTCGCATGTCGACACTTCCATGACGACACTTCATGAAAAGTCACTGAAAAAACACATAACTTGGAGGACCCATATCTTGAGTTCTGTAACTCTGTTTGACCTCATCTTTGCACCTTGGAAAGATATTTCAGTTAGCTAAAACTTTTCAGAAGACACCAAAGTCTGAAAATGCCCAGAAATACCCTAAAAATGAGTTTTTTGTGTGTACGCGACTTTCCCTTAAGGAAACCCGCGTACGTACGCGACTTGCTCTATATAATACCCACGTACGTACACGAGTTGCTATATATAATAGTCACGTAGGCCTTATGTACGCGACTTTCTATATTGGCAACCCGCGTGTACTTCTCGTGTACGCGACTGTTGTTTCTGCAACCCGCATACGCCTCTTAAAAATGTCAAAAAACACGTCTTTTGAATATCGGGTAGTTTGGGTAGTTATGCAACTGACTCCTTCAGTTGTAACTACTTTGTCTTCGCCCCTAACTCTTCCTTAACCATATAAATAGAGGTAGGGAGGTACATGAGAGGAGACTTGAATCTTTGCATTGTTATGCTGGAGGATTTGGAGCTTTCTTTGCCTACACCTTTGCCCTAGAAGCGTTCTCCTTGTGTTGCAAAGCTTGGAGGCTGAGTTCCTTGGAGAAGAGAAGCAGCAGAACCAGATCAAGGTTTCGTGAGGTGCTGAACTTTAAGAGAAGGTATACTTGTACTTGTTTTCAAGATTAATAAAGATGTGATGTCCTTCTTCTTCCCAAATTATTGTTCAATGTGTGATTGAATATTTGTTTATGATCATATGATGATGTTAGTCAGATCATTAGTTCATGTTTATTTGATTATCATTGTTTTATATGTGGTCATAATGGTTTGAGGAAGGTATAATTCGTTTTGCAGGTCTCTTGGAGCAAGAGGAGCAAGAAGAGGATTGAAGGGCTGCTTGGATCAACCTTCGTTTGGCTAAGGTATGAACCATTCTAATCTTTGAAACTTACTTATATATGCTTGTTGAACATTGTGCATTTCTCTTTCAACCTCAGTATGTTGATGGCCTCTTAAACCCTAGCCATAGGATACTTTTCTTTACAACAGAATTGGCGACTCCGCTGGGGATAGCCTTGTCTGTTTGGGGTTTCTCAATCTTTCTTTCAGTCTTTTGCATTGTTTCAGGTCCTTCTTGCCACTTAGGAACACTTTATAAGTTTGATAGAACACCTCCCCTGCCTCCCTAAGGCATTGTTTGACCTTTTTTGAGATTTTTTCCACCCATACGCGACTTGCAGACTGAACAGTCGCGTGTCTGGTTTTATACACGCGACTTTCTATACTGTCAACCCGCGTATGATACGCGACTTGTTAGTGGTACAACCCGCGTGTGCTTATATACGCGACCTGCTGTATTGTCAACCCGCGTATGACACGCGACCTGTCAGTAGTACAACTCGCATATGCACCTTTAAACAATATTTTTTCCTCTTTTATGGTTTTTTCTTCTGTTTGAAGGTTGTTTGGTAGGTCTTTTGGTGTCCTCTGTAGGTGCATGACTCTAGGGAGTTAGTGTCATTCCTTTTTGGTTGTTCTTTTGTAGTAAGCCTTTTTATAGCATTAGGGTTTGTTATTTGCTCTTTCCCCCCACCTCCTTGGCTTGACATGATTTTTGGCTTATGTTTCTGGTCAGCCTATGTCAGTGATCTTTGTCTAAGTTCAAAAGCTTGTTGGTGTTTTTTTTTCCTTCTTTTTTTGTTGGTTAACTTCACCATGCCAAAGTAGTTGACTTGTCTTTTATGCAAGCCTTCCTTCCAAGTAGGGTTTATACTGACTTTAGGGCATTCTAGAGTTTGTTTGGTGGTTGTATAGCAGAGTTCCTTTTGCTTTGTTCTTGTCATCTGCATGCTTTTAGTTTGTAGGTAGTTTTTATTTTGCATTTATAAAAGAAAAATAAAAAGAACGTATACTTGTTTTTGCTGCTTTTCCCCCCACCTCCTTCTTTGGCTTGACCTTGTGGGACAAGGTATTGAGCAACCTTTGTTTGTAGGTTTAGATTGATACTTGGGACTTCTTGACCTTTGTTTATGTCAGTCTTATTGCTCAGACTCTTCATTCCAAAGTTGTTGGCTTGTTTACCTTTGTAAGCCTTCCTTTCAAGAGAGGTTGATATCTAACTTTTGGAAAACCTAGGGTTTGTTTGTGGGGTGTAGAGTAGTTGTCTATTTGCTTTGCTTACATTACTTGCTTGCATTAGTTGATAGGTTGTTTTTCTTTTGCATTTATAAAAGAAAAAGAAAAAACACATATTTTCTTTATATGCATGTAGATTAGTTTTTTAGTCTAAATTGCCTGGCATATCATTGTTTTTGAAAAAAAAAGAAAAAGAATTTGTTCTTTTGTGGCTTTCAAGTTTCTATTTGAAAAAGAAAAAGAGAATAGTTTTTGCTTTTAGCATTTCATATCTCTTTGCTTAGTCATTTTGTTTCAACTTTGAGTCAAAACACGACATAAGTTTCACGCCATTTACCCTTTGACTAAAAACAACCCTTAAAATAAATGATATAATTTTAAAAATTATTAGTAAGTTTTATTTTATAGGGTCATACACCAACTAGCTCAGGCTAGACTTATGGATTAGGGAGTTTTAACTCTCCACAAGTATAAAATCTCAGACGTAGTTGGCCAATCACTAGGTAAACCCTTTTCTGTGTTGATTGTATCTGGGAAGCTCCTCTCAAACAGGAGTTAAGCATGAGGCCGCGTGGAGACTTGGACTGAGGAGATAACTCTCCGATTCCTTGTCGAAGCGTAGACCAAGTTTTTTGCGCATCTGGGGATTCTGTCTTAGACAGGGTTTCAGGCTTTGCTACCCTGCCCATGCGTACGAACCAGGCTTGCGACTGTCCCCCCAAATTGTCAATATAGTTAAGGTAGCCTTTAGTCTCTTTGACATCTAGGGTTCATACACAGGTACACCGGAAGGCTATTTCTGGTTGACCTTGGACGGGCTTGGAAGGTAACCCCGGTAGAAAGTGTGGGAGGGCGGTGGGTGATTCCTCCGCTTGTGCCTAAGAACATCTACAGGGACGCCAAGTAACTGTCTATCAGCTTTCTTTTGGAAAGTGTATCTTATACCTGTTTGTCTGTTTGGCTTTAGGAATTTTTAGTGAGTGCTGTGTGGTTTGTCTGTACTTAGTGTGCCTTTAGGTGTGTGCTTTGTAATTTTGGTTTTCTTTCAACCTCAGACTTTGTCTCCTGGTTTGAAACTATGGCTAACACTCCTTCGAACACCAACCAAGAGATCTCCATGTTGGGAACTCCTTGTACTATTCCTCTCACGAGGAATGTTGGTGTTCCCTTGATGGCCACCTTGAATCTACCTGGATTCACCTTAGGGCTACCGGTGTGGTTGTTTTCCACTCCAACTGTCCTGAATGCTCCTGATGCTTCTCAAGTAAGCTCCTTATATCAAGGGCATCAAAACACTGCTTCCCCTTCACCTGTAGTTGATTCTCCTCCTTCTACCTCATGCGGTGAAAATACTGATACTAGTAACCTACAGTCTAAAAGGAGTAAAAGAAGGAGGAATAGGAAGAAGGCACATAAGCAAGGGGGCACTCGTTCAACCTCTGCAAGTCAAGTAGAACCTCACCACCCAGCCTCTGCAGTTCATGCTGGGGGCACCTATCCAACCTCTGCAGGTCATGTTGGATCTAAGCACTCAACCTCTGCAAGTCAAGTTGATCTTCACCATCCAGCATCTGTTGATCATGCTGGTGGGATCCTTCCAACCTTTCCAGGTCATGTCGGATCCAGTCACTCAGCCTCTGCAGTTCATGCTGAGGGCACCCGTTCAACCTCTGATGTTCAAGTTGAACCTCACCATCCAACCTCTGCAATTCATGTTGGATCCGTCCACCCAGCCTTTGTTGTTCATGCTGGGGGCACACACTCAACTACTGCAAAGCAGATTGATCCTAACCATTCAGCCTCTGTTGTTCATGCTGGTGGTGCCCTTCCAACCTTTGTAGGTCATGTTGGACCCAGTCTCTCAGCCTCTACAAGTCATGCTGGGGGCAGTCTCTCAGCCTCTGTGGTTCATGCTGAAGACAATCCGTCAACCATTGCGAGTCATGTTGACACCGTTGAAAAGACTACCCGTTCAAAACACAAGCCCAAGTTTCCTTGTAAGCTTTGTGAGGGAGACCACCTTACTTATAAATGCCCTTCTATCGCGGAGGTCCGAAGAGTTTGGTTTCATGGTCATCCCGTCAGGTTGGACTCAGTCACCCGGCCTTTGGTGTTCATGCTGGGGGCAAAATCTTAGCCTCTGCAGGTCATGATGAGAGCAAATAGTCATCCACTACTAGTCATGTTGACACCATTGAGAAAACTGGTCGTTCGAAGTGCAAACTTAAGTTCCCTTGTAAGTTATGCGAGGGAGATCATCTTACTCACCAGTGCCCTGCTATTGCAGAGGTGCGAAGAGTGTGGTCCAAGAATCAAGAATTTCCTTCTCTTGAACTACCTATAGTTTCTCAACAACCTACTCAACCTTTGGTTGATCAAGTGGTCGAAACAATCTTAGCTTTGGTCGATCCCACTCATCTTTCGGAGAGTGATTTTGATGTGATTGAACCAATGTCATCTTTGGTCAATCCCACTCTCCCTTCGGAGAGTGACTTTCACAAAGCGGTTGAATTGATTTCATTATCGATCAATCCCACTCCTCCTTTGGAGAGTGAAGTGTCTACTAGTCACATTTTCTTCACTACCAGTTCAGAACTTACTGAACAGGGGGGCACTGAACTCGCTCCGGATCAACCCCCACCAAGCTCTCGGATTGCTTTCTTTGATTGGGATAGCCTAGTTGAGCCACGCCTTCCTTCTGATGCACCTTTTCAGATAAAGGTCAAAGTTGAATCATACACGATTGCTCGTTGTATTATTGATGAAGGAGCCTCAGTTAGTATCTTGTCTGCTCGTGCTTGGCGAGGCATGGGATCTCCCCACCTTGTGTCGACTGCTAGTCAGTTACTGGCGTTTGATAGAACTTGTATAGCCTTGGGAATTCTTGCTCAAACACCTGTTACTTTGGGTGGGAAGACCGTCTTAGTTGACTTCATGGTGATAGAAGACCCCTTGGACTTCAATATGCTCCTTGGACGTGACTATGTCTATGCCATGAAAGCTGTGGTGTCAACATTCTTTCGTGTGATGTACTTTAATCACGGCGAAGAAATTGTCACTATCGATCAGTTGGATTTTCTTGATCCTTCTCCTGACCCAACTAGAGACCAGGTCTTTCCTTTATTAATTCTCAGTGTTTCTATAGACACTACCTTACCACAGGTGAACTATGTGGCCTCATGTCCTTTGCGTTCAATTGCTACTGAGAAGCAGCCTCTGTTTTCATGCTTACCTTCTCGGGACTTGGTCCCAGCAGTTCACCAGGTGAGTCATCCTATACAGACTGTGGAGCTTGCTCTCCACTCTGTCAATCCATTTGAAAGTTTAGACATGTATCCTATCTCGGATGATTTCCTTCCTTTGGATGAAGTCTTCCTAGAGTCTTTGATACAGTCTGACCTTCTTTTGGATGTCGGTTCAGTTGTGACTAAGTCTAACCCTGATTTGCCTAGTAAGCTTAATTGATATCCTTTTATTGGTCTTGTTGAGTCTTCGAACTCTCCCTTTGATCAGCAAGTCAGTGATCCTGATGAGTTTGATTTTTCTTATGAATTTTTCAACTCCTGTGATACTGAATTTGTTCCTGCAAACTCTATATCCCTTGTTGATTTTTGCTCTCCTTCTGAGGTTGATCTTACTGATTATAAACCCTTGAGCCTTGGTTCTATAGAATCTTCTTCGGTAGATTCTGCCTTGACTTTACCTTTTATAGAAGATAGCAAAGTCACATGTGTTTCTACCGAAGTGACCCGCATCGAATCTTTTCTTCTGAATATGATTCTGATGTTGTTGTTTCTTGGAGACAGGATTTTTAGTTGGATTCACAATTGTTTATTGGCCTTGTCTTGTTGTTCAAGCTGTAAATGCATTTGCATGTGCCATGCTCGTGCTTATGAGCTTGATGCTGGCTTCCACGCTTTTAGCTCGTTGTATAAGCCCTCATCTTTGTTCTCATCGTCGCTAAGCCTTGTAACATTTTGCCTTTGCAACTTGACACCTTCTACCTTGAGGAGACGTTCCTTGAGTGTCCTTATCTTGCTCACTTTCCTTGCATAATGCATAGGTTTGTTCCTTGCGCTTGGAACTAGTTTCGCCTATCTAAGACACTCGTCTCCTCGCATTTAGAGCATTCTTTCTGCTCTCCTTCGAGCTCGTTAAAAACAGTAAGGAGGCCGCGAGTTGACTTTTCCGGACTCGTTAAAATTTCATGGGAAAGATTTTGAGTTTCTTTAGGCCCAGGTCTAACTCCTCAAAATAGACTTGACTGCCGAGTAAACTTGTCCATTCAGGCTCGTTAAGAATATGTGAATGGGCATCCACATTGGTGGTAGGTTATCACTTTCTCGGACTATGTGGAATAATACGAGAAATGATCCCTCTCTTTTTTATTTGAATTGAGAAGAGTATTCTCAGGCATAGGTTTATCACTTTTCCGGACCCGAGGGACTAAAGTTACGAAAAAGGAACCCCCTGTATGAGCTTAGTATTCTCTTTTTCGTGCTCTGGACCCAAACATGAAAAAGATTCCGAGTGTATTTAATGTCTTTGTCATGCTCATTAAACCCTAAAGAACAAAGCATCGAGTTTATTGTTGTAAGCCCCATTTCTCGTAATCAATTGGATCTTTCCGAGTGATCTTGCCTTCACACTTGTAAAACTTAGGCTATATGCTGCTTTTGAAGGAGCGTTGGGTAGGTGGTAATTTAACCTTTTTCGGACCTTCTTGACTAACTACAAAAAAGGTGCGCCTTACTTCTTCGGAAGCTAAAAGAGTTCTTCTGTGGTTTGTTTTATACTTTTTCGGCCTTAGGAGACTAAATTGTACGAAAAAGCACCCCCCTGGAGTCTTCTTTGGAGTTTTCAGACCCTCTAATCTATGAAAACACCGTCGAGCATGTACTAGTTCGGGCTCGTAAAATTCACGAATCAGTGCTTTATCAAGCATTCTTCTTTCTTTTCTTTGAGCTTGCCAAAAATGAAGATGGTCTCGAGTTTGCTTTCTTGGACTCGTTAAACCTTTACAAGAAAGAGGGGAAGGAAAGTTCATTCACATGTTTTTTACATCACGGCAGCAAGTCTTGTTTCCTTGAACAAAGCACCAGTTTTGAGTCTATCAACAGTTGGGTCCCAGTATTTTGACCTTATCCCGATTTCAGAGTTTCTTACTCCTCCAGTTGGTCTCTTTTCCAATTATATGGGGAATCTGTCAATGTCTCCTACATTGTAGATTTGTTTTGTTGATCCTTTTTGTGTCAAAAGCTGCCTAAGTCACTTTTGTGTCGTGCTCACTATTCAAGGATTAAACCTTTGTCGGCCATTCTGTAGTTGCCTTGACCTTTTGTGTCGGCCATTCCCTAGTATCGGTTCATTACATCAAGTCTTTAATGTTTGTTGTCGTGAAATTCAGTACCAATTCCAGATCCAATTAGTCTTTGACTTACCTCGTGTTGGATGATGAAGGATGCCTTAATGCCTTCCTTCCAACGGATCTCTTCCTATCGACTGCAACACATCTTGATCTAGGGATGAGATTTAGAGTTTTATGACAGTACCTTGGGGATTGTAGTCATTAGTGGCAATTTCCCTGGCTATTGGGTAGTGGGAATACTTTAACGTCTCCTACTCGATAGATTCTTCAAGTGTTCGACTTCAAGTCCTTGTATTTACACTTGTTAGAATGTATTAGGTACCTTGGGGAGCATTTT
This sequence comes from Pseudotsuga menziesii, assembly GCA_001517045.1. Lineage (NCBI taxonomy): Eukaryota > Viridiplantae > Streptophyta > Pinopsida > Pinales > Pinaceae > Pseudotsuga > Pseudotsuga menziesii. The sequence continues at coordinate 130,949 of LPNX010729978.1, read as the reverse complement.
CATTAATGGTGGTTTCCCTCGCGTTTATTAACGGTTCGCATTATTGACCGGTAATCAAACGGTTTCCTCCATGTTCTACTTCAGCTCCTTTATTCGCATGGTTAGGATTCGTACATTTTTTGGCCAGTTTGGATTGAAGACTTTGGGCCGACAGTAGCATCGTCATTTTGCTATTGCCCGAGTTGCGCAAGACCTTGTTATACTTTATATGACATTTTGATGAGACATAGATCCACCTTGTATTTTTGTGGCTATGATCGATTGTTGAGTATGGATCCACCTTGTTCATTTGTGGCCATGACTCCTTTAGATTTGATATGGCGCCTTTTTGCATATTGAGCGACCATGATAGTTTCATCAGTTATACATATGTTGGATCCGCCTATATCTATATGGCGATGTTTTGTATATGGACTTGTATGTCCTAGAGATCAGTTTTTCTGACATTTATCTCTTTTTCAGGTACTTTTCGATCTTGGATTCTCTGCTCTCTCCATACTCAGCTATTTCCTTTATAATGTATTTCGGCTATCGTCTTCCCCTTTAACCTCACACATTAGGGGGCATCTGTTATAGCTCAAAATGACACATCTCTGCCTGTGACCACTTTCTTATGTCTTCGTCGCATGTCGACACTTCCATGACCACACTTCATGAAAAGTCACTGAAAGTCACTGAAAAAACACCTAACTTGGAGGACCCATATCTTGAGTTCTGTAACTCCGTTTGACCTCATCTCTGCACCGTTGGAAAGATATTTTAGTTAGCTAAAACTTTACAGAAGACACTAAAGTCTGAAAATGCCCGAAAATACCCTAAAAATGAGTTTTTTGTGTGTATGCGACTTTCCCTTAAAGAAACCCGCGTACGTACGTGACTTGCTCTATATAATACCCACGTACGTACGCGAGTTGCTATATATAATAGTTGTGTACGCCTTATGTACGTGACTTTCTGTATTGGCAACCCGCATGTACTTCTCGTGTACGCGACTGTTGTTTCTACAACCCGCGTACGCCACTTAAAAATGTCAAAAAACACGTCTTTTGAATTTCGGGTAGTTTGGGTAGTTATGCAATTGACTCCTTCAGTTGTAACTACTTTGTCTTCGCCCCTAACTCTTCCTTAACCATATAAATAGAGGTAGGGAGGTCCATGAGAGGAGACTTGAATCTTTGCATTGTTATGCTGGAGGATTTTGAGCTCTCTTTGCCCACACCTTTGCCCTAGAAGCGTTCTCCTTGTGTTGCAGAGCTTGGAGGCTGAGTTCCTTGGAGAAGAGAAGCAGCAGAACCAGATCAAGGTTTCGTGAGGTGCCGGACTTGAAGAGAAGGTATACTTGTTCTTGTTTTCAATATTAATAAAGATGTGATGTCCTTCTTCTTCCCAAATTATTGTTCAATGCGTGATTGAATATTTGTTTATGATCATATGATGATGTTAGTCAGATTATTAGTTCATGTTTATTTGATTATCATTGTTTTATATGTGGTCATAATGGTTTGAGGAAGGTATAATTTGTTTTGCAGGTCTCTTGGAGCAAGAGGAGCAAGAAGAGGATTGAGGGTTGCTTGGATCAACCTTCGTTTGGCTAAGGTATGAACCATTCCAATCTCTGAAACTTGCTTATATATGCTTGCTGAACATTGTGCATTTCTCTTTCAACCTCAGTATGTTGATGGCCTCTTAAACCCTAGCCATAGGATACTTTCCTTTACAACACTTAGGGGAGCAAGCATTATCTCAGCCGGTTTATTCAAAAGAGAGCTTGACATTTACAAGGAGGTCTCAGGAAGCAAGATAAACTTTCAGAAAAGTAAGATATACGGTTGGAACTGCTCCATAAGGGACATGACAGGAATCGCAAGGCTCTTAGGGATGGAGGGGACTCTCTCCTGGGATTTCTTCAAATATCTTGGGATTCCCATCCTCAAATCTGTCCCCAAAGTGGCCCACTGGATGCCACTGCTGGACAAGTTGAAAATCAAAATTCAAGCCTGGGGGGCAGCCTGGCTTAATTTAGCAGGTAAGGTGACTCTCTTAAAATCTGTCCTTTCAAGTATTCCTGTTTACCAGAACACCATTCTTCTTGCCCCTAAATCCTTCATCAGCAAAGTGGATGCCCTGTTGAGAAGATTTTTGTGGGAAGGTGGGAAAAATATTGAAAGAAGCTTCATTTAGTTAGCTGGGACAAAATAAAGAAGCCAATGCTGAAAGGAGGTCTCCAAGTCCAAAACATTGCTGTTCAAAACTTAGCTTTAGGATCCAAACTCCTCTGGAACTTAGTTTCTGGGCACACCGGCTGGAGTAAGAAAGTTTTTTGGAAAAAATATTTCCAAGGTAGCCGCTCAAGATGCTTGGATAAGCCTCCAAGAACTTTAACCGAATCCCCAATTTTCAAGCTTTGCCTCATAGCCTTGGAGCAATTCAAATCTAACCTCTATTGGATACCTGGCAATGGGAAAAAGATAAGATACTGGGATGATTCGATCCTTGGGGACCAGCCCCTCGGACAGAAGATTGAGCTGGCAAATATAAAAAATTGGATGCAACACAAAAATCTTCTTACCCTGTGGGACATTTCCATCTGGTCCGATGATGCAGAGAAAAGTTGGGATAACTGGGACCTGGGAGAGATACCAGATAATCTGGAAGGAGAAGCCAACACCTTAAGAAAGCTCCTTTAAGGAAAATCCCCATTAAAAGCGGTTTCAAAAGACAAAAGAGGGTGGGGTTCGACCTTCGGATCGTACTTGGCAGTTGAAGGATACAAATCCATCTAGGCAATCCCCAACGTCCCTCAAGATCCAGCCCAGTGGAAGCTTGTTTGGTCGTATGCTTCTATCCCCAAGATAGACTATTTTTGTTGGACTCTTGCTCACAAAAGCATCCTCACCAGTGACAACTTAAGGAGAAGAGGAATGGAAGGGCCCTCAAGGTGTCCTCTGTGTGTTTCTGATGAGGAGAATGCAGATCATTTGCTCCTGCTTTGTCCTTTTGCTAGTGAAGTCTGGAAGGATTCATTGAAAATAAGCCCGGACAGATTCACCATGCCGGCAAATACCCAGGAGTTGCTGAAAACGTGGGCCAACATATCGCCGTTTAGCACTGCCAAAAAGGATCTCCTCAAAGCTAGTTGGATGTGGCTCCCCAAGTTCATCTGCTGAAAACTGTGGATTGAGAGAAATAACAGGATATTCAGGGAGAAGAGCAGTACTCCGGCTAGAATAGCATCCAAAATCAGAGCTCTACTAGGAGAGGCTTTAGAAGCCAAAGCTACCCTCACAAATGCTTCAGCTCTGACCAGCGAGGAAGATAAGTGGCTAAAAGAGCTAGTCTCGAACCATCAGGCAAGAATCAATACCCCATCTCCCTCCAATGCTGAATGGGACATTCGGTTGACAGAACATGACTTTATTAAATGGAGATTGCCCCTTGAGGAGCACTGCCTCTTCTTTGATGGGGCCTTAAAGGGTAATCTTGGGGCGTCCAGTGGAGGCGGGGTTATCTTGGATCCTGGAGGCAATTCAATTCTAAGCTTTGCCTGGGGGTTGGGTTACGATTCCAGCAATAGAGCGGAGGCTCTTACACTTTGGAAAGGGCTCAAGCTTGCCCACAGCTTGAAAATCACCTCTCTGTCAGTCTTTGGTGACTCTCGAATTATAATCCAAGCTGCAAACTCGAAAAGAAGTCCTGCTCAGGTGCATCTATCCACCATTCTCAAGAAAGCCAAGCTTATGCATTCAAAGTTTCAGAAAATAAGATTCTTTCATATCCTGTGAATCTTAAACTCTAAGGCTGCTCTGGAAGCCAATAAAGGCACACTTCTGAGCAGGAGCACGCTATCAATAGATGGGTTAGAAACTCTGTGCAATATCCCCTAATTCTAGAGGCGAGTCTCCTAGCCGGGTCTTCAAGATTTCACCTGCCATAAAAGAATCAATTCGCTAGGCCTCTCAAGGCTCTATCCTTTACGATCTGGCATAGTCCGTGATCCGTGAGTCCCAATGGTCAGAGCAAGTGACAAGTCAAGAGCCCAAGGTAATTTCTCAAACCTCACGCCAAAGTAGCTAAGCTCTCTCAAATCTGGAAGATCTAGGAAATCGCTGGATCCTCCAAGAGACACTGTTATTTATCTCATTCGATGGCATCCCTTGTTCCATTTTCATCCCCAAGAGCTTCAGTGGAGGAACGCATGGAACTCTGGAAGCATGATTCCTTCATTCCATTATTCAGTTGCTACGGTGAGAATAGCTGGGCCGGTCTAAATCCTGAGCATTGCACTCTCCGGAAGAGCTCTCTGAAGACAAGGATTTCGGCGTAGTCGTAGTGGAAAACATCAAAGGATCGTTGGGACTCGCCCAAACAATCTAGAATTGCAAGTCTTGGAGCAGTTGGCAAAGAAGGACAGGGAAAAAGAGACGTTATCCATGGCAGATGTCAAACAGGGCAGATGTTTCAGATGTAACTCGTCTCGATGATCAGGACACTTCAGCTCCCAATTGTCAAATCGTTAGTTTTTCCATGTAAAAGTACTCGGCAACTGCTTTGCCAACCGATAAATCTACCTCTTACTCGTTATTGTCTAAAAAAAAAGAATAGCAAAAGAAATAGAACTCTGGTGCCTTATTCCTCTTTGCATATATTCGTTTCTTGATTATTTGTGTATCCTGCTCTGAGCTATAGCTCTTATTCTGCCATGTTTTGAAGGATTGCATTTAAATTTTTGTAGAGATGGTGAAATGCAGACTGCATCCTCTAACTTCCTTGAATCATTTCTCTCGTCTGCAAATCTGTTAAGGAATCCATTGATCTCTACGAGAGTATCCTAGGATTTGTTCCTGTTAAGAGGCCTGGATCTTTTGAATTCGATTGAATTTGGTAAGTAATTTCTTTCCAATTCTGCTTGTTAAAAGCACAGTTTAACCTGGGTTTGTTATGTACTTATGTACCTAGAGATATCAAATTCTTATGCTTTGATGATTATGCAGGCTGTTCAATTATGGAGCTGGCATACATTTGCTACAAAGTCAGAATCCAGATGATTTACCACAGAAATCTGAGATTATTCCAAAGGATAATCACTTATCCTTCCAGGTATAGATGCACTGAGGAGGAATATCCATATTAACTAGGTTTTTTTATTATTCTCTGATATCATTCGTCTTTCAGGCATAAAAAATAGGAAGCAGAGCCTAAAATAAGAAACAACAAAATAAACATAACTCGGGTGGTAGAGATTTCCTCCGTTGGAAGGAAACTGATGAAGCTCCTCTTTCCCAGGCTTGTTTTTAAATTAATTTAAACCCTTTAAAGTAAAAAAAAACTCTGTTAGGGGTGAATCGAGATAGACAAATGGAGATGGTGAGGAGATGCAAGGCAAGTGAGCTATGTGAAAACGAAAATGGGAATGGAGCATTGGACTTGCTGGGACAAGAGAGATTAATGTTGAAGGGAGGGGCGACTGGATTTCGAGAGTGTTTTTTCTTTCTTTATCCTCTGCCAACAAACTGAGTAGAGAAAATAGAAAACTACTTAGAGAGTAGAGCTGAGGTAGGTCTGTTTGATTCTTTTTTTTTCTGCTTTTTATTTATTTGTTTGCTCTGTTGAGTTACAATAAGGGTTTTAGGTTTGATTATTTGGTGCAAGTGGGTAGTTATAATTGGGTATGGAATTTTACTGTTCCTGGGTTTGAGAAAAATATGACAATTCTGCCATAATTTTTAACCATCCCAGTAACCTATTTGCTGGCGTTGCTACTGTGTGTGGGATAGTCTCTATGTATGAGACTTTTCCATCTGTACCATATTGAGAACCCTTATAATGGTTTTCACATCCACTATTAGTGAGAGTTTTTGCTCACTTTTTAGTATAAATTACATATATATATAATGGGTTACCGTCCAATCACATATATATAATTGGTTACCGTCTAATCATCAGTTCACAATACACAAGGACTAAAATAAATGTTTGCCACGTTGCTCTGGAATCCATCTTTAGTTTGTAATTTTGGTTAAGGGCAATCACTTCTCTTCCTTTACTGTTGTGTTTTATTTTCATTGATGCTGTAGTTGGGTAATGAGATTTATTTTTGTTTGGAAGTAGTAAAATCTTCCTTCCCCAAAGCCTTGAAGGATATCAATGGCAATGCCAGTCATTCTCTGTCTCTCACACGCATGGGTGGTTTGCTATGCAAAACAATAATAAAATTCTCACATGCATGGTTTTTACGATGTTGTGATTTCTTGGTAGTTTTTGTTGATTTTTCTGAGCAGCATCGAGAGCCCTTCTCTTCAGAGAATGGGACCACCTGGTCTGGGACCATGGTGAAGACTCAACCCAGTGTTGAGTGACCATTCTGTTGAATGGTAGATATCTGGTCTGGGACCATGATATAGACCCAGATTTGCCTTGGGTAGACTCAACCGAGTGTTGAGTAGACATCTGGTACGAGACCACGGTGTGGACCAGTCTGTGACGAGTAGACTCAGCCCAGTTTTGAGTAGCCGTTCTCTGGGAGAATGAAGACACTATAAGCCCTAGACTGGGTTTGGGCATGTGCGTTGCACTTTGACCCTTAATCTATGGGCTTGGTGTGCGTCTCCAAGGATTAGCTACCCTTGGTTAAGTTACCCTAGTACTAGATCTAGGTGTCACACAGTGTGTGAGATAAAAGCATTAATAACTCTCCTGGTTTATGATGATTTACTTTTGAAATAAAAAAGGACCACAGGGGCACTTGGAAAATGACCAAAGTCAAAAGTCAAAATAAATAAAGACTTTGTGACCACTGGAAAATGACCAAAGTCAAAAGTCAAAATAAATAAAGACTTTCTGACCACAGGAAAAACGACCAAAGTCATAAATCAAAATAAATAAGGAAAAATAAAAGTATCGTTTTTGGTAAATGTGAAAGTGAAATTAGGAAAAGATTAAAAATATTATTATTTTAATCTTTCCTAATTTGTTGTACACCTACAGGTGAATGAAGGCTATAAAAGAAGATCAAGCCTTCTCATTTGATACACACACTTTTGCTCTCACAGGTGAAGAAGACTACCTTATGTTAATATCTTATGTTCAAACCCTCAGCGAGGGTTTTATCAACAAAGTCCATCTTCAACATTTTTTCACAACCATCTTTAGCATTCCATTTTTTGGGTAGCCTTCTTCATTTTTCGGGTAGGTGAGATTTTTCTTTGTGGGCATCCTTTTCTATATTTGGGCAGTTTTTAGACAGTCTGATATTTTCGGGCAGTTTTCAGCAATCTAATATTTTTTCGGGCAGTTTTCAGACAGTTTGATATTATTGGGCAGTTTTCAGATAGTCTGATATTTTCGGGCAGTTTTCATACAGTCTGATATGTTTGTGCAGTTTTCAGCAATCTGATATTTTCGGGCAGGAGAGAGAAAATCTCAGTTTTTTTTGAGAAAGCCCTAAATTGGTAATTTTCTTTAATTTTGGAAATTATGGGTAAAATTATTAGTCTGATTTATACTGATGAATTTTATAGTTATTGTGGGTAAAATCCAGATTTGGATTTGAGGAACTTTTTGAAGAATTTCCTGAGTCATCTCATTTACGAGATGAGCTATTAATGCTTTTGGGGTTTTTGTCCTTTGAAGGTTTCCCTAGTGAAAAATATTGTGTCCATGTTTGCTGATGTGATGAATGTGTTTTTACTGCACTGTTGATTTGTTCATGTTTATCTGCAATTTTTTTAAAGTTTATGCTAATGCTAAAAATTCAACAGTTTTCTCTCTCTGCCTTGTAAAATGTGTCTGGGTGTGCTTGTGAATAATCTCACATGTATAAGAATTGCGAGGCAAGGGTGATTTGTGAGGCATTAACCTCACTAAAAGCTTTTTGGCTACCTACAAAAGAGCACAGGGGTTGAGGGGTTCCAAGAGATGCATAAGGCTTTTAGGCAACCTACCAAAGGACACAGGGGTTGAGGGGTTCCAAGAGAAAGTGCTCTATGTTTTACAGTAGCCTAGCAAATGTAAGGGGCCACAAAATAGGTCTTTCTTGACTCCACCAACGGTTTGTACACACTAGGAGGTTAAGAGAGTGAGTTGCTCTGCTTAGAATCATGCCTCCAAATTCATTAAGTTGGGCATCTAGCACATGATTGCAACACAACCATCTATATCCATTCATTGGCTTATACCTTTTGAAGCTCATTCCAATTCTAGTGATTCTAATGATTAACAAGAGATTGAAGGCCGACTTCAATAAAGGAAGTCCAAAATAATATCTTTCCAACGATCTAAAAGACAAACCATATGTTGCAAAAGTTATATTTCCACTTTTGAAGAATCTCAATGTTGAAAACCATGCTAATTGGACTAGAGTCTTTGCCTTTGTGTTGGGGGATAGGTGACCACCAAATTGTTTGCTCATAAATGCATGCCGAGTCTTTTCCTTTGTGTTAGGGTATAGGTGACGACCAAATTGAATGCTCATAATCACATGCTTAATTTGGACCCTTCCCAATTTATGAAAGGTTGATAGCCTCCTAGGCCCTCCAGATGCTTTGTATAATAAAATCCACTTTGACTTTAAGCATGATTGTGATGACAATTAGATTCTGTAGATTCAAGCCCAACCATGACTTCTTGCCAAAAGGAATTCCCCAACTAATATAGTTTCATAAGAGCATCTTTTGCTTATTTCTTCTAAGGCTCTATTAAAAATCTTCAGTGCATGGTAACAATCCTCATTTGATTGCTAACCTACTTTCTCAAGAAAACAAATTACTTTAATCTCTATCAAAACTGCAATCTAATTGTTACTAGGAATTGAAACATGTCAAATTGAAGAAAGTAGCAACAAGTACACAGAACTGAAACTCAAACACATTACTGTTAATTATGTTGAAATTTAAAGGTAAGATATGTTTTTATCACACATAATAAACTTGATACAAGAACATATAAACATATAAACGATTGTTTTGCTTAATTAAATTTAAACTGAACTAAAACAAGAACAACATAATTTTCATCTCTTTCAACTTAATGCTCCATTTGGTCACTACGTTAGAGTTGGTTCTCGAGAATCATCAAATGCTAAGTATAATAAAATAAATTTCAAATGACATGTACAGTAAATAAATTTCAAATGCCATGTACAGTAGAAGTAGCATTAAAGGATTACAACCATTATTTGGTTTGCCTTATACTCAGATAGTTCTGAGTTTGATCTTGTTACTGAAAGGACAAGTCAAACTGGTAAAACCATATACATACCTTGAGAGAGAGGGTTCATGTAGGAGTAAACAGACCTCAGGTTCTTCAATCAATTAGCAGTGTAGTCATAAAATCATGCAAGTGACCCTGGGTAAGGAAAGACACAGGTGCTACAGAGATCAGACTCACGTTGAGGTAGATCGCAGAGACAAAACGGTAAGCAATCACCCACAAAGATCAATCGCAGAGACACCTGCAACAAGATGAGAGGTAAATAAAGAAATCGTAGAGATAAACAAAATCGCACAGATCAGACTCAGCTTGTGAGTGAAACAAAAATCGCAGAGACTCAGTAAAATCGCACAGATCAGACTCAACTCGTGAGTGAAACAAAAATTGCAGAGACTCAGCAAAATCGCATAGATCAGACTCATCCCGTGAGTAAATCGTCGTGAGGGAAGAGTAGAGATTACGGTGGAGAAACCCGCAAAGGAATCGCTGAGGACAGAGCAACGATCACGGTGAGAGAAACGCTAAGGACAGAGCAACGATCACGGTGGAAATACCCGTGAGAGAAATGCTAAGAGGACAAAGCAGCGATCACGGATAATCACATGAAGAAAATAACATCAATCACCAGATAAGCACGAGAGGGAAAATCGTGGAGGTCACTAGAGATAAAATACAACACGCAAAAAAATCGCATAGGTCATCGTAGACAAACACATGAGGAAAAATCACAGAGGTTAGATGGATGATAAAGGTATGCTTCTTTCGTGTATATAGAGTGGCAGGAACTGCTATTCTATCTCTTCTTGGAGGATTTCATCCACAAACTCAAAGTTTATGATTGACTGATATCACTCATCATCATTTAGCTATTGCATTTGTTTTTTCAATTGCTGGTCATATGTATAGAACCAAATTTGGGATTGGTCACAGTATGGAAGATATTTTGGAGGCACATGTTCCTCCAGGAGGCCTATTAGGACGCGGACATAAGGGTTTTTATAACACAATCAATAATTCTCTTTATTTTCAGTTGGGTCTTGCTTTAGCTTCTTTGGGGTTATCACTTCCTTGGTAGCTCAACACATGTATTCTTTACCAACTTATGCATTCATAGCACAAGACTTCACCACGCAAGCTGCATTATATACTCATCATCAAAACATTGTTGGGTTCATTATGACACGAGCCTTTGCTCATGGAGCTATATTCCTAATTAGGGATTATAATCCGGGACAAAATAAAGATAATGTATTGGCAAGAATGTTGGAGCAGAAGGAAGCTATAATATCTCATCTTAGTTGGGTTAGTTTATTATTAGGTTTCCATACCTTGGGACTTTATGTTCATAATGATGTTATGCTTGCTTTCGGTACTCCAGAAAAAACAAATCTTGATCGAGCCCATATTTGCTCAGTGGATACAATCTGCTCATGGTAAGACCTTATATGGTTTCGTTGTACTCCTATCTTCAACAAGTGGTCCAACATTCGATGCAGGTAAAAGCATATGGTTACCTGGTTGGTTGAATGCTATTAATGATAATAATAATTCATTGTTCTTAACAATTGGTCCTAGAGACTTTTTGGTTCATCATGTTATTGCTCTAGGTTTGCATACAACTACATTGATCCTAGTTAAAGGTGCTTTGGATGCTTGTGGTTCCAAGCTAATGCCAGATAAGAAAGATTTTGGTTATTTTTTTCCTTGCGATGGTTCGAGACGGGGTGGTACCTGCGATATCTCGGCCTGGGATGCTTTTTATTTAGCAGTTTTCTGGATGTTGAATACTATTGGATGGGTTACTTTCTATTGGCATTGGAAGCATATAACGTTATGGCAGGGGAATGTAGCGCAATTTAATGAGTCTTCCACTTATTTAATGGGATGGCTAAGGGATTATCTATGGTTAAATTCTTCACAACTTATTAATGGATACAATCCTTTTGGTATGAACAATTTATCTGTTTGGGCATGGATTTTCTTATTTGGGCATCTTGTTTGGGCTACTGGATTTATGTTCTTGATTTCCTGGCACAGATTTTGGCAGGGACCGATCGAAACTCTTGCATGGGCCCATGAACACACACCTTTGGCTAATTTAGTTCGATGGAGGGCAAGCCAGTAGCTCTTTCCATTTTTCAAGCACGATTAGTTGGATTAGCTCACTTTTCTATAGGTTATATATTCACTTATGCAGCGTTTTTAATTGCCTCTACATCAGGTAAATTTGGGTAATTATTCTTCATCAATTTCATCAGTGAATGGGATATTATTGTACCAATGACAATACCCCACAAAGAAAAAGTAATCAACGTAATATTTCTCCATCTAAAATTTGATCTATATTTTGATTCCTGGTAGGTAATAGTACCGACTGAACTACTATGGCGAGAAAGAGTCTCATTCAGAGAGAGAAGAAGAGACAAGCACTGGAACGGAAATATCATTTGATTCGTCAATCTTTGGAGGAAGAAGGCAAAGTTTCATCATTGGATGACAAATGGGAAATTCATAGAAAATTCCAATCTTCACCACGTAATAGTGCACCTACATGTCTTCATCGACCTTGTTCTTTGACTGGAAGACCTAGAGCCAACTATCGAGACTTTGGATTGTCCGGACATGTACTCCGTGAGATGGCCAACACATGTTTATTGCCCAAGATGACAAAATCAAGTTGGTAGGAAAATAAAAAAAGTTATTGAAGTTTATTGTGATACCGAAAAAGTACTCCTATCCCTATATGGGATAGGGAGTATATCCCATGATTGTTTGGTGTACACATTCTGTTTATGATATCAATCAATGGTGCGGAGTAGAGTAGTCTGGTAGAAAATTGTAACATAATATGGAAAATACATATTTGTTCAATCCATTCGTAAGTAGATACCATTGCTTAATGATCCAATAATTTATTCAATTACGGAAAACCCCTCCTCCTTGGGCCTGAAGGAAAAGGCTCTTCAGAAGAGCTATAAAGCCCTCCGGGAGGGGGGGGGAGTTTGAGCCTAAAACATCTTGAACATATCTGAGATACAAAAGAATTAAGGATACTTACAAAAAGGACTAATTCGATCCATAATGATGCACTCGAAAATACAAATTTTTTTGCTACTTGACCAACCATCGGGGGAGGCAAGTGCAACAGGTACACCAATCACCGGTAAAAATGAAATAGCAATTAATGCAAACACAGCTGATTGGAAAGCAATAGTCATGGTTGTGATCTTACAAGCCCCCAACAAATTGAATTGACTATACCATTCGATCCTCAATTTTCAATTCTGATCAAATGCACTATGGAAAGGATTTAACCATAAATTGATGGAGCCAAACTTTTTCAATTTTATATTTGAGTATGAGAGGAGAGGGAAATTTATTTCTTTTTTCCATTCTAGATAATTATTAAAAAATCATCATATGTCACAGGTATGATTGGTATCGACCCGACCTTATGCTTATAGTTAGGTATTAGGTAGAATAGAAGTTGTCCCTGAGAGAGATGGTCGAGTGGTTGATGGCTTTGGTCTTGAAAACCAGTATGGTAAAAAAACTATCGAGGGTTTGAATCCCTCCCTCTCCTTTTGTTTTTTCAACAATCACATTTATTAGTTTGGTCTAGTACAAAAAAGAGAATAGCTCGGCTATATCCAACGGACCTACAAGGATCCAATTGGAAAGAAAGTATTTTCAAAGACTCCTATCTCGTCGATATGGGAGATTGATGTAATGAAATTGAATCGATTTCTCTTCCATCTGGTTCGATCTCTTGTTTTAGTTAAGAGGAGTCATTGAAAGGTCATGTTCAAAATCACGATCAATTCCGTTCTCAAATCCTGCTGCAGCTGCACGAGCCCTTTTTGGCATGCCACAAATGACCTACGAAGAAGAAAAATCCTAGAACAAAATTGGAGGTGGCTAACCAACTTCGGGGAGAGACATAATTCACCACATTGATTTCGATAGCTACATCACCTACATAATTTGAAGAACCTGAAGGAGCATGAGTCATATATTTAGCCGAACGTCATTTTTGCCAAGGTTGTATGTCTTTTCTCAACTTGCTCAGGTCAAAGCCATAAGGGCCCCTTGGGGGTTCCAACCAGGGAGCATGAAGATCCCAAAAACGCATCGTTTCCCCCCCAAAGATAATTTCTCCAGTCGGAGAACGCATAAGGTATTTACCTGAACCAGTAGGTCCTTGGGTAGACCCCACACTAGCTCCAAGACGTTGGTCTCTAACTAGAAAAGTAAACGCTTGAGCTTGAGAGGCTTATGGGTCGGTGGGCCCATAGAATTCATTGGGATATGCTGTATAATGTATTGTTGAACCGAACAAAACAAGAAGCAATAAAATCAAAGATAGACAGAGCCGCTAAACTATAGGACAAATAAGCTTTTCCCGACCATACGAATGCACGGTGTTGCGGCCTTTCACGCACCTTAGGGGGGTTTGGGCATGGCAGAAATCTTCAAGCCACTAGGTGCGTCCTTGGGGGCAAGTCTCGAGTTGAGATACTGTCACTCAACACTCAATCCTCCGTCTAGGCCAACTCCCAACGAAGCCAAGGCGGGTGGTCCCTATTAGAAGAAAATCTATGGTTTTTAGTCTACGAAAGAAATGACTAAATCTAGGAGTTAATATGAAATGGATAAAATAACACAACGGACTACTGCAAGAACGAGATCACATCAACAACATATGACAATGTAAGCACCATTCACGACATTTTGCAATAATTGATTTAAGCATTGAAAGTAAAACATACCAGTGCCAATGAATATGGAGTGCTGTTGTGTTGTGTAAGTATTGCAGTTGTCTCGTTGGACAGTTTTAAAATTATTAATGAGTAATTAAGGGCGTGGGTTAATTGCTGGGTTAAATGTGGGCTTGCTAGGTTGTATCAGACGTTTGGAGAAAATTCGTGTTGTTTTAACTTGAGAATATTTACACTTATCCTTTCTAAAAAGATGCAGAGACAATGGGATCATACCAAAGTTTGCGCAAATCTGCCATCATCTATTTGACAAAAATAAGGATGTCTTCACCCGCGCGAGCTTGGAGCTTGTTAGAAAAGAAATCAGGTTGCACAGAAAGAGGCTAGCCAACACATCGCACGACTGTCTAAAACTACATCTGGAATTCACAAACTCCATAAGGTTTGACTTATGGTTGAAAATAATTGCACACATTTTCTCAAAGGTGGATGAAACCCTAGATAAACAGAAAGCATCTCATATCAAAAAATTCTTGGAACTAGAGAAGGGACAAAAACAACAAATAAAATCTCGGTGTAATAGCAACGTGGTTAATCTTTCCAGGCATACGTTAAACCAAGATGAGATGAACGTCCTCGAGAAAGGCCTAAACTTCGCTATAGCTCCTAAGAATATTCCGATGGAGAGAATTGTTTGCACCATTGAAAATGCTATATCGGTTCTACTTGAGGCTGACGCAGAGGAGGTAAGGCAGGAATGCATTCGTATCTTAAAGAAATCCAAGCCTCCCAAACCAAACATTAGCAGGTAGGAGGCATCAGCGATCAAAACACTGAGACAGAACAACGAAATAATGACAATGAAAGCAGATAAAAGCAACGCTACGATGGTAATGGACACTGAGGTGTATGAACAAAAGATGCGTGAGCATTTGTCTACCACTGGCAGCTACAGAAAACTAGTGAAAGATCCATCTGCCAAGATCATGAATAAGGTAAAGAAGGCCATCTTAATGTCTAACCTGGATGATAATACAAAGAAACGTCTCATTTCGAAGAGTTCTATCACACCAAGGATTTACGGCCTCCCAAAAATTCACAAAGATGGCATCCCCTTGAGACCCATCGTGAATACAATTGGTTCAACGACATATCTATTGGCCAAGTTCCTTGCTAAGTCTCTCAAACCGTTAGTGGGACACACACCATCCTATATCAAAGACTCTTCCCATTTCATTGATGGACTCAAAGACCTACGATTGGATGACAATGACCTTTTAGTGAGATTGATGTGGTGTCCCTTTACACTAAAGTTCCGATTGATGATGCCGTCAGTGTCATAAAAAGTATCACTAATGATGACACGACCAAACTCATTGATATCTGCTTAAGATTGACATACTTCAGCTTCAGGGGCGACCTATATGAGCAAGTAGATGGGTGGGGCGATGTGCTTGCCACTCTCCCCAATAGTGGCGAATCTGTACATAGAATATTTTGAAGGAAAAGCATTAAACTCTTATCCTGTCAAGCCAAAAGTTTGGAAGAGATTCGTTGATGATACAAACATCATTTGGCCACATGGAAGAGAAAACCTTGATACATTCCTTGTGCACTTGAACAACCAATCCGATCACATAAAATTCACAATGGAATTTGAGGAAAACAATTGCCTACCTTTTCTTGATGTTCTTTTGACCAGGAAAATTGATGGTACTATTGCATGGCAAGTTTATTGGAAGAAAACCCACACAGACAATTATTTGCAAGCTGATTCACATCATCATCCTTCACAAAAGCTTGGTATTCTAAACACACTAGCCATAAGGGTTGTCAGAATTGCTGACAAAGAACACATCAATGGTGAGTTAAAGCATCTAAGAAGAGTCCTAAAAAACAATGGCTATGACAATGGGGATATTATGAAACTTGAAAGCTTTCAAAAAGGCTCGAGATCCCAAGGAGAGAATCCTTGATAATGAAAATGAGAGTATCGTGGTGCTCCCCTACATTCAAGGAACAACCGACAAGGTGGCAAAGATCCTTAGAAAAAGAAAAATAAGGATTGCTTTCTCTCCACCAAACTTGCTAAAAAACATGCTGGATAAAGCTAAAGATCCTATTGATCCCAAGCATAAGAAAGGTATGTATGTAATCCCTTGCTCTTGTGGAAAAGTGTGCATCGGTGAAACCGGACTTTCAGTACAAGTAAGGTTAAAAGAACACTGTGCTGATATCTTCCATGGTCGGTCCAAAACATCAGCTATAGCAGAGCATTCTCAAAACACAAATCATCACATCTGTATTGAAGATGCCAAAGTAATTGCTACGGAAGATCACTACAACAAAAGACGTATGAGGGAAGCTATCGAGATTGAAAAACATCCTCACAATCTTAATAGAGATGATGGATTGGACCTATGCAACTCTTAGAAACCGTTAATTCAAATCTTAAGAAAGAGTGAGAATTCTTAATAATTTGTAGTTGGAACCGACATGAAACCCTAATCTTAAACTACAAATTATTATTAATATATTCTCTTTTATATCATTATCCTTGAGATTGATTTCTCCTGAAGATGGACGCAGGCTTGCAATCCGAAACGTACGTAGAGACACAAGTTTCTCACACAGGATTCCATAACTCTGATGTAAATATTACAACCTGTGAAAACCTAAATAAATTAAGAACAAATAAATAAAAGAAATATTTTTTAATTAATCCTACCACAAATCTCTTTCACCCTTTCGGGGTGCTCAGGAGAGCGTGGGGTAAGTATTTCTTTTACTTCCTTGATCAAATAAACAACTAAATCGGAAATAAAAATAAAACTAACTAAAACTGGAAAATCATAAAAAAAAGACACCAACACAAATCCCCCCAGGGGAGGTGGGGAGTAGGCTCTGAAGAGCCTACTCAGAAAGATCTTTTATTAATGGTATTTACAATTCTTGAGGTGGATGCCAATGGTCCTTACAGATCTGGATCCAAAGGCTTACAGGTTTTATGAGTAAGACAAGATCAAGAGTGGTGCCCCAGGAGGTCTTTGAACAACTTAGATCTTTTATTTTTCGGCATCACTTCTCCTTGTCCTGGCAATAAAAGTGAAAAATCAGCCATCTGTAATGCACCAAATGTGCCAAATAAAGCGTTAAGAACATAAAAATATTAACTACTGAAAGATTGGAAATATGCACAAGTACTTAATAAAAACCAGATCTACTTTGAAAATATTACTTTATGTTTCTAGATCTAGATACATGTTTAAATAGACCAGCCTTTAGATATTGCTTGAAAGATAAACTAAACTACTTAAGCACATGAGTAACCGTAACCAAGAAATATTTAATTTTTCTTTAAAAAATGAAGGAAAGAGAGATAGAAAGAGTGTTGGAAGCCTCGAAATGTTGGGCCATGGAGTCTGCTTTGGTGGAACAGCGAGGGATTATGTCTTTAGAAAGATCTTGAAGATGAGGAAGATTCAAACTAGCTCAACCCCTTCTACAAGTGAGATCACCTGCAACTTAGAAGTCCTTGCACAAACAGATGGTTAAAACATAGGTGTTGTTGGAAAAAGACAATTAGAAAGCATGCAATTAAACTTAAAATACATGCAACTCCAAGAGATCTGAAACAAGCGAACAGTAAGAGTATAAATCAAACTAGAATAATCTCTTAGCCCACCGGGAGGGAGATCCCCTTCAAGGCCCACAATTAACCAACAAAAAGCAAAGACCAATAATACAGATTATACCTCATAAGCACTTGACAATCACCATCCACACATGAAAATCATTACACCATAGATCTTGCCTCCAAAGCCTTCTTTAATTCAAATGGTAAACAATACAATACAAGCAATAACATTCCTTTGGTCCTCTGACCATGCCAAACAAAGAGCAAGATGCTTGCTTAAATTGAAAAATGACACCAGGGGGGACGTATCCGTCACTTGAGTTGAAGAGGGTGTGAACCCGAGTCTCAATCAAGAGATGCGCCCCTCACCAACCAAGCGATCATATCCACATGTGTGATCTTTCCCTCATGGCAAGTTGTATGACATTCACGTGAAGGATTAAATCAAAGATTCGATGGATCGTAACATGAGTTTATTAATGAATGGGGAGGGGTCCACCCTCACCCATTGGCATCCACCCATGAGCCAGCTTGGGTTCCAAGCTTTTGTTTGATGTCATACTCTATATCTCACTCGCTACCATTGATTTAGCGTGGGTTTAAATATTGACGTCACCCTCAATGAGATAACTCGTAACCACTCTCTTGCATTGGTAAGTGATGTAATATACCATGACTTTTAAATACATGTTTTATGCTTTGGCGTCCACCCCCATATGCTCACATCCACACCAACGCTAGCGTGAGGACCTTCACCATTCCTTCATGTGAGCCTTTATTCCACGTTTTTAAATCAAAGATTTTAAAATAAGCTTAAGTTTGAAAGGGTTGTGAGCCTTAGGGGGACCCATGCCAAGTCATCCTTTTAAATTATATTTTAAAATTTCCACTTTTTCAAACTTTGACTTTGGTGCCAATTTGGTGTAACTTAGCATTAAAATGCTCGTTTAATGCATTTTTAGCTGAATAATGCTCCACGGGGTGATCCAACTGCTTGACAGATGTGGAAAGTGATCCCTAAGGTAAAGTGGATGCTCCGGGTGTGAAAATGAGTGTCCCCATGTTAGAAACGGACTCCGTATCTTACTTTTATTACATTTTGAAATTTTCTAATTGAACCATTAAAAAAATGCCCTAATTTTGCGGAAAATTTTTATTTTCTCGGAAACTGACGAAACTCTAGGGGGACCTAGTACATGTCCATACGACTCAAAATCAATGCCTAGCATGTTGAAAAACACTGACACGAAGGCTTTAATAACTTCCTAAGGCTGAAACACCAAGACGACTACCCCAGCTTTGGAGGTGTGAGTGAAAAACTTAGAAATAATTAGTCGTTTGTTCAACAACCAATAATAACCGAGGGAAAAAACACTCTGGGCTAGTCGGCTTGATGCTTAAGTCCGGGAATCCGAGCATTTTATTAAAAATTAAATGCTAGGACATTTTTTACAATTTCCCCAAGGGGGTATGAACACGTGTTACAAATGTTTTTCGAACAGACTCCCAAAAAAAGCCTGGCGGACTTCTGAACTCTGATCATGAACAAGTGTACTTGTTCTACTTCGCGGGCTCGCTTGAACAATCCACCAAGTACAACTTAGGTGGTAACACACGGTGAGCCCATGAAAAAGGTTTCGTTAAGATATGCCAAATACTATCGAAGATAAAAATGGAACCTAACCATACCTGTCCTCCAATTACATCCTTCTAGATTGTCCACGCTAACGATCCATCCTTCCCCTTCGAACGGAGATTTCAGTAAATAACCAAATATACGACTTGGGCTAAGAGTCAAGTTTGTAATTTTTCTTACATCTCCACCGTTGGGAGCCCAAGTATCATATACACCTCCAAAATACAAAGCCTTAAGCATTGGAAGAAAAGCATCAACACCTAGCAAGATTAGGTGAATACCCAAAATTGTGGTAATTTTGTTTCTATCTTTCCATATATAGCCAGAGAATGGAAAAAATTCTTCTAAAGTTTTGGGTCCTATGGGTGCATGATAAATACCACCAAAACCTAAAACTGCAGAAGAAATTAAGTGAAGTACCCCAGATACAAAATATGGAAAAGTGTCCATGATTTCCCCACTAGGACCAACTCCCCATCCTAGAGTAGCTAGATGGGGAAGTAAAATCAATCCTTGTTCATACATAGTATTTTTTGGTATGGAATGAGCCACTTCGAAGAGGTTCATTGCTCTGGCCCAGAATACAATTAATTTGGTATGAGCCACGTGAGCCCCAAGCAATTTCCTAGACAAAATGATAAGTCGGGCATTATCAACCCACCAAGTGAAACCGATGGTTTCTTGATCATGTTCAACTAAAGCTAAAGTTCCATTAAAGAGCGTTTCCATGGGGTAGGACCTCCTCAGGGAATATAAGGTTTTCATGAAGCTGATCTTGAGCCGCCATCCAAGCACGAATACCTTCGTTCAAGAGAATATTTTTTTGTGTACCTTCATTCAGGAGAATATTTTTTGTGTAGAAAGTCTCAAATTCAGAAACTTCTGCTGCACGGATCTCCTGGGAAACAAAATCATAGGCACGTAAGTTTAGAGCTATACCAACTAGTCCAATGGTACTCATCCATAAACCGATCACTGGAACAAATAACATGAAGAATGTAACCAACGTTTATTGGAAAAAGAAACCCCAAAAATTTGGGACTAGAAGCGGTTAGCAGTGACCCTGGAATAAGTCTCTTCAGCTTGAGTCGAGTTAAAAGCACGGAACGTATTTGCACCATCACCATTTTCAAATAAAGTATTTTCCACAGTAGCACCATGAATAGCACATAGAAGAGCAACACCCAATACTTCGGCAACTCCCATCATATGAATGGATTCAAGGTCCAATTATGAAAACCTTGAAAGAAGAGGATAAATCGGAAAATAGTTGCTACACCAAAACTAGGTGCGAAAAACCAACCGAACTGGCCCAATGGATAGATAAAAAATACAGAAACAAAGACAACAATTGGACCAGAGAATGCAATTGCATTATAAGGTCGCAATTGTATAGATTGAGCAAGTTCAAATTCACGTAACATGAAACCTATTAGATCGAAAGCAACCATGAAGAGCAACGAAGGTTCATAGACCACCTAATTGACACCAACGAGTAAAATCTCCTTGTGCTTCAGGACCCCATAATAACAACAGAGAATGTGCTAAACTATTAGCAGGAGTAGAAATTGCGACAATTGGGAAATTACAACCTTCCAGATAGGAACTGGCCAATCTGTCAGTATACCATGAAGTCACAAAGGTTGTACTCGTGAACCATCCACCCAAGGCAAAATAAGCACAAGGAAAGAGCAATAGACCGAACCAACCCACAAAACGAAACGGTCTCTGCGTAGCTAGTCATCCATAGTATCGATTCTAGAATAAAGTTTTTTCTTCTTTAGAAGACTTTCCAAGGGCTATAGTCATAGCGATCCTCCTATTTCACTATTTCGACCATTTTCGAGCACCCTATATGAACAAAAGGTATACGATGAATTGGAGACAATTTTTCATTCATCATCATTTAAAAAAAATGGGTTCCGAAGATTCGTTGTTGGAACAAATATTTTGAAACTGGACTGAACTGGTCCAATATAGGTAAATGCATGATAGCTCGATCTCGAGTTTTCAGAGTTTCTATCTGATTCTTAAATCACCTATTGAATAACATTGATGGAACAATTTAAGGGGAAATAAGTGCACACAATGTACAAAATAGTTGAAAATAAATAGCAGAAGCACAATGTACAAAATCTGTCCTTTAAATCAGTTTATCATTAAATGCTTAAAACTTACAAGGACAACTCAAATTGAGGTGTTTTTGCTTGCTGATAAATAAAATCTAAAAAATGGAAAAATAGATCTGAGAAGATTGATGCTCTGGTGCATCTGTATGATTGTACGACTTGCACGACCTGTTCGTACGACTGCAAGGATTCGTACAAATCTGTCCATACATTGTACGAAATTTCCCACAACTATACAAAATCACTGTTGCTGCTGTATTTTTAAACTTGCAATCACTATAAATCGATCTTCTCATTGCTGCCCTGTTTTTCTCTCACTCGACCTCTTTCTTCGTCTTCGGACAAAATTGTCTCTATGAAAAATGAATGCATCTTTACTCTCTACCTTGACTCGCCTTTATATTCTAGTTGAAGACCTAATGTACAAAAGCTCTCATCTCACGGTGAAATCTGTGGTTGAGGTTAGCTTAAATCACTAGTGCATAAAAAATGCACTTTATTAGACTCAACAACGAAATATTTTAACTATATTAGTTAAGTGATTTACAAAATAGATTTGACTTGGATGACTTCACACACGTTTGATAGTAAACCTGTGCGAAAGTTCTTGGTCAAGCTACAAACATCAACACTCCCTCTTAACAAGGAATGGATTTTGCACCAATCCAAGTTTGTCTTTGAAAGCTTGCTCAGAATATCTGCAATTTGTACATACTAGAGGTTCATTGCTTCCTTTTGAATTTTGTCTCGAATGAAGTCATACTTGATCTCAATGTACTTGGATTTGTTATGAAAAAACTGGATACTCATAGAGAGTTTGATACAACTTTGATTATCATAGTAAATCAATGTGGGATCCAACTCTTGATCAGATAAACCTGTAGAAATATTGACAAAAAATTAAGACTTTTGTCAAACACTTAGTTTACCCAGATTTTACACTTAAAACTTGTCATTAATAAAAACACTTCTCATGCATTTAAATCAATAACCCAACAAGCTGAAACAATGAAACTAAGTCAGTAGTAGCGGCAAATTACATAAAAAACAACACAATGATAAACCCATAAAACAACAAAAAATTGGTCAATGTGACCCTGGAAAAACCAGTCTAAGAGAAATTTTTATTGCAGCATTTATCATGCAAAAATTAATCTACAACATTAATTACAACAATAAATGACTGTATCAAATTCTTGTTTTTCGTGCCCACCTCGATTTATGTGCCCAACTGACTGTACGACTTGTATGACCTCCACAATAACCACCTTGATTTCTATGCCTCAAAAAACGTGCCCAACAAACTGTACACAGCACGACCCTCCTCGAAAAACGTGCCCAACTTGTATAGTACAGACTACACGGAATTGTATAGAACAACAACAATAAATGTCTTGGGAAATGTGCCCATCTCCTTGGGATTTGTGCCCTCTTGAGAAATTTTTTCTCCTTGGGATTCACGCCCACTTGAGAAAAATAACAGCTCCCTCTCTCTGCAAATTACCCAGCCAAAATGCACACTTTTGGAAATGCTTTCCTTCAACTTGTCTTGCACACTACCCTAGGCTCTCTCTTATAACTTGAGAGTGACTTTTCACCTTCCCCATTTCCTAAATCCAAAAGCCAAGATTAAATCTTGCCTTTTTAAGATCAAGGGTTGAGGAACTTTCCCCCAAAAGCTATTACATTTAATTTTAATAAAGTCACCTTTTACTTTATGAAACAAGTGCACTTTATCTCATAAAGTCACTTTATAAAATTAAAACAAGGGAATACTTTATAAAAAGTCCCATTACATAACAGCCACTTTAAACTTTATAAAACAACATTACAAAGTAAAGTAGCCTAGCTAGTGCATGGTCACTTCCGCATACAAGAAAAAACATGTGGAGTGCCTCCAGAGCTAAATCTCTTAACAAAACCTACTAGGAACTTGTGAAGCTAGATGGCTTCACAACTAGCTGTACTCGCTGCCATATATTCAATGTTTACTGAACTGAGTGCCATGGAAGTTTGAGTGGCATCCACCATATCTAAATATGAGGTAGTGACCTTCTTCAAATTAATGATCATAGGTGTGGCCATGGCCCTGATCTCAACTGCATGCTTACCCTGCGTTGGGAAAATCTGCCTTGGTCTCTGCCAAACATCCAACCCCAAGAAGTAATGCATCAAGCCAATGTCCTTCATCTCGAACTCAGTTGCCATATCTACCTTGCACCCTGTAATGAGCTTATCTAAACCTACGAGAAATAGGTCATCTACATACGACACCAAAATGAGCAGATCAACCTCAACAAATATGAAATATAAGTTGGGATCTGATTCACTTTTGGTGAAGCTCATGCTCTACAGGTATACATTGATCCTATAATACCTTGCTCTTAGTGTTTGCTTGAGTCCATACAAGGCCTTTTTAGCTTGCACACATGGGACTCCTTCCCATTGACCTCATAGCCTTGAGGTTGCTAGAGGTGTGCTTCTTCCTCGTTTATCCTATTGAGAAATATTGCCTTCCCATCCATTTGATGTATCCTCCATCCCATAATGTATATTAAAGACATCTCTTCTTTAATGGAAGTGTAATGGCCAATGGAGCAAATGTTCCTCATAATCTACTCCCTCTTTTTTAGAGAATTACCTCACCACAAACCTCGCTTTGTACTTCTCTATGCTACCATTTGCTGCATGCTTGATCTTGTAGAGCCATTTGGAAGTCACGAGAAACTTCCCCTCTGATTTAAGCACAATGTCCCAAACATCATTCTTCATGATGGAGGTGTACTCCTCCACCATGGCATCCCTCCAAATTTGTTGTTCGACTGCCTCTTGAAAACTGGAACGCTCGGAATCTATGCTGCTACTCATCAACTATATGTAGTTCATAAACTTCTTTGGAGGTCTGGTCTTCCTAATGAGCTCCTAAGAGCCTCAACTTGCTCTTGAGCAACCCTTAATTTTTGAGTAAACCATTAAGGTCTCCTGACAGAACTAGTAGGAGCTGGTGGCTCTTGCTTTGAATCTGAAGGTTGTTGCATCGAATTGGAAGTTGCTGGTGACCCTAGCTCAACCTTCAAAGCTTCTTGCTCCTCATTCTCTGTCACTGGTAATGCTCATGAGTCTTTTTTGATGCAAAGTCTACCTTGAACTTTACATCCTACTTACAATTGTCTATCTCTCCCTTTATAAGCCTTTGAATTCTCACTGCAGTCAACAGACAAACCCCTTTTGCTGGAGGGCTCGAACTTGGTCCTCTTCTCCACTGGTATATGTCAGTAAACTTGATAGCCAAAGATGTAGAAATGACTCACCTCTACCTTCACATTAGTGAATGCCTCCTTTAGTGTCTTTCACCCAAAATCCTGTGAGGACATCTGTTTTGGATGTAGACTATTGCATTGCATGCTTTTGCCCATAGAAACATTGGTAAAACTTGGTCATGTATCATGGACTTAGAAGCCCCTATGATGGATTAATTATTCCCCTCTTTTGCTGTGGGTTGTACAAAATAATGAACTCCCTCTTGATTCATGCATCCTTGCAGAAATCATCGAAATCATTGAAGGTATACTTACCCACATTGTCTGATCTCAAAACCTTAATCTTCTTCCTTGTCAGGTTCTCCACAAGAGCTTTGAACTACTGGAACCTGTTGAAGACTCTATCCTTGGTCTTCAAGAAGTAAATCCATGTTTTGTGAGAGAAGTCATCAATGAAGGAAACATAGTACATGCTTCTTGTGATTGATTCTATTGACATCGGTCCACACACATCTGAATGCACTGGATCTACGATCCCCTTAAATCTATGCTCACTGCTTGGGAAAGTAGCCTTGTTATGCTTGCCAAGCGTGCACCCTTTACATACCACATGCTACAAAGTATGGATTTGCCTCCATAAAGTGTTAATGACTGCCATGCTGAATAAAGAAGGTTTGTTGTGATCAACACCAGAAAAGCTCAGTCTAGTTGCTGTAAATACACATTGGGCAGATCATATTGCTCCACTACTGTAGGTCATATTGGGGTGAAATATCCATTCAATCCAAAAAGCTGCCATCAAAATTTGCAGTGCTGGAAAGGATAATATATCATCATTTTACTATCAACTAACAATGAATAAGCCTAGATTTGGTCAAAGGAATACTCAAGCATGAAAACAGGCTAAAAATGCATTGTAGAGTGCTTAAGATAAATTTGAAATACCATCATCCTGAAGAATATATTGCTACAGGAAATGCCCCTAAGGCATACTGAAAAATCTGCTGTAAAAATGTACCTTGCACTGCAAGTTTATGGAGTCAATATATGCTGCCATTGGTTTATAAAATTTCCGACTACTGTAAAAATCACATCTGTTTTTCCTAACCATCATATTTAACACCAGCCAGTGATCATGCTTTAGCAAAAGTTTATGTAGAATTTCCTCTCATTTCTTCAGGTCTGTCATATGCATTGGATTCATCTATGCTTTCTCTTGATCATTATGTGGACTGTCTCCAAGGCTATAACTTCCTGATGCTATTTAAGGTGGTAAGACTACTCCAAACTGTGCATCAAGACAAGGTCCAACAATCTCATGCATTCCTTTATTACAAGATATCCAAGGTATCTGGCACGCTGAGGACAAATCCCCTTGTTGCTTTGTGAAATCCAGCTCTGCCATAGGAGGTGAAACCTCAAAATCTACTTGATGACTAGTACATAAAACTCAAAAGTTCTCTATTGATACATCCTTATCACTAAATCACTGTAAAAGTCCCTCAAATTGACATCTCATTTTGAGGGGTAAAAGGAGGAAGCGCTCTGATTTTTGAAGTCAGAGTTATGGTTCAAGGGATGGGATGAATAAACTTAGGATGAGAGACCTAGTCAGGTTTTGGCAAAGTAAGAAAACCCAAGCTGGTTTTGTCAGCACCATG
Organism: Pseudotsuga menziesii; assembly: GCA_001517045.1. Taxonomy (NCBI): domain Eukaryota; kingdom Viridiplantae; phylum Streptophyta; class Pinopsida; order Pinales; family Pinaceae; genus Pseudotsuga; species Pseudotsuga menziesii. The sequence goes on along the minus strand of LPNX010729978.1, from coordinate 104,701 downwards.
TGCAATTTCAAACAAGATATGGTTATTGACTCATGTAATACAAAACTGGTTTTATTTATTTATTTTTTCACTCGCTTCCAATATTCCTTCTTCAACGCAGAAATCTTCAGCTATAATGATAGTGCCCCCTCCTTGAACTGCGTTGCCCCAAAGCAATTGAAGTGATGTATGTCGATATTACCAAGCATGTTGTGGAACAAAGAAGGACAATAATTATCTTGATAAAGATATGATCATCTACCCCTTGTAGATGTTTTATTGAATTTCCTTCAGTCAACAACTTATCAATTTCAGACTGGTCTTCTGTTGTCGATTATGTATAGAAGTCGCTCCCAATCTATCCAACACACATGATCATGTCTTTCTTAACTTGGCAACTGTAATAATAATGTGCATGTACTAGAATCAAGTCATTATGAAATATGCACAACATGAATGCCAAGCTTCTATTAGCAACCTTTGGGAGGAGCTTATAAAGGAATGTACTACATTTTGAAACTTTGTTTACACTTCTTTGATCCACATTGAGTTCTTTCACTACAACGTTTTGGAACGTTGAAACATTCATGAGCTCACTTGTTAATTTTCTATTTGTTGAACATTCATTTGTAAAATATGAAGCATAGTTTGAATTCACTTCCCCTTCATTTCTAAGCTCCAAAATATTTGGATAGTGAGTGAGAAACAAAGTTAAATATCTCGCTTCTTTTACAAGAAAATGTATCATTGCATATTCAATAGCGATATTGTCATGGGTGCTAGTACTTCGCCTCAATTTATCAATTATTACAAGTGAGTGAAGTGTAGAAGTTTGGAGGATTGATGATGCTTCACATAAGTCCTAAAAATGATAATTGAGCTATGTTTGATTTATTAGATGCTCCCAATTTGGTGAAAATTGCTTCAAAAACATGTAGTTTGGTTGATTCCTTAGTTACAAATGAACCAACTAGGGCCATAATTATTGTGAAAGCCACTTGGCATATATGATAACTTTTCCCAACCCATGTTTCCAATAATAAGTTGACAGTGCTTGGCACTACTATTCGACAAGGCATCATTTTGTATGAAACTCTCTTGCAGAATTAGTTCCAACATGGGATGTCAACCAGTGTGAATAGAAAATTGAGGTGGATTACTCATAAAGAATGATTGGTTGTGTTGCCCCCTATTTACATAGGGTGTTCACCTTTGGTTTTCGTGAGGAGGTCTGGGTATGTCTAGGACTGTCTTGTCCCAAATAAGTAGTCATGAACCAACAATCCTGTGCATTTTGGGCAGTCAAGTGGTGTCCACTGTCAACAGCAGTATGTTGAATTTTTAGCATTAGCATGCATATATTCTTTAAAATTTTGCAGACTGTAGCATAGATAACAATAAGTGCAGAAGATCAACACATCACACACCATGAACACAAGAGTTTTTCATGGGGAAACCTTTAAAGGACAAAAACCCCAAAAGCATTAGTAATTAATCTCTTAATTGAGATGACCTGAGTTTCTTCGATCTCAGAATACTGAGATGAATATTTGTCAAAAATTCTTCAAAGACAAATCTATCAAATCCTAATGGGCTTGAACCATGGATAAAAAATTTCCACAAGGATAACTTTTACAAGAAATACAAATTAGGGCTTGCTGCCCAAAATTGGACTGCCCAGAACTTCTCTGTGACTGCCTGGAAGTTCTGCTCTGCATGCCCGGAACTGGAGCAGCTGCCTGAAGGTCTGTAGGGTCTGCCCGAGAGTAAACCAGTCTTGCCCAGGAATGGAGTAGAGCTACCCAAGGTCTGTAGAACAGTTCTGTGTCTGCCCATGATTACAAGCAGGTTGACTGTGGTCAAGAAGCTGCTGAACAGAAGTCTGCCCTGCTACCCAGACTGAGAGGATGGCTGCCCGAAGATGGAAACAGGTCAGCCCGAGTTGTTTTGTAACCGCCCGTGATGGTAGGCAGTCTGCCTGGGTTTAAATCTGGCTGCCCGGATCGTGTTCTTCCTTCTGCCTGAGTGTGCCCGAAGGTGAAGCTAGGCTTGCCTGTGGGTTTCCTTGCTGCCCGAGATAGTGCTTTAAGTGGCTGAACCTCTGTTAGGGTTACCTGGGTGCTTGTACCTGCTGCCCGTGAGTGAGGGTAGCCTGTTTGGGGCTGCCGAATATTTCTTCCTGCTGCCCATGAACAAGGGTAGCCTGTTTAGGGCTGCCGAGTACTTCTCCCTGCTGCCCGTGAATAAGGGTAGCCTGTTTAGGGCTGCCGAGTACTTCTCCCTGCTGCCTGTGAGTAAGAACAGTTTGTTAGTGACTGACATAGGAGGATCTATCATATGGTTTGCTATGCTGCCAGGAAGAGAGTAGAATGCTGCCCGAGGGTGATGCCCTAGCTTTCCTTTGCTGGCCGTGAATGAAAGACGAACCCTAGTTCACTTAAGGTTATCCTGTAGCAAAAAGTGGAAATGCCCTAGTTTGTGCAAGATAGGGCTGCTGCAAATTATCTCCAAGGATGAAACCCTAGATTAGGGTTTGATGGCAAAGACTGCTAGAAGAAGGACCCTAGCTGAATTAGGGTTATGTTGTAAAGATGAGGTAGATGCCCTAGCTAGAAAGCCTCCATGCTAGAGCATAAACCAGGGCAAGAATTTCTTCTCTTCAGTGACCAGCGAAAATGTTCCTTGGAGCAGCTTGATGATCAGGAGCTAGTGTGTGTGATAAAGAAATGGATTGATCTTCTTTTATAGCCTTTGAAACACCTGTAAGTGGACCAAAACTCAAAAGGATAAAATAATATGAATTTTATTCTTTTACCTTTTGACTTGTATTTTAAGGTACTAATGACCTTTTATATATTTTTACTTTGACTCCTTGGTGGTCTAAGGGTCCTTATGTATTTTTTTTTGACTTTTATCTTTTAGCCTTCTTCAAGTGCCCTGTGGTCCAAAGGTCCTTATGTATTTTACCTTTGACCTTCTTCAAGTGCCCTGTGGTCCAAGGGTCCTTATGTATTTTTGACTTTTACTTTAGCCTTCTTCAAGTGCCCCTGCGGTCAAAACAAGTGGTCATAGGGGTCCTTTATCCCCACTCAAAGTACATCATCATAAATAGAGAGAATTACTAATGCTTTTATCTCACACTCCACGTGCCACCAAGATCGGGTACTAAGTGTCTCAACCAAGGGTAGCTAAGCCTTGGAGAAGATCACAAAGCCCACAGATCGAGGGTAGGAGTGTCTCACATGCCCAGACCTGGTCTAGGGCTTATAGTGATATCCTGGTAACATACCAGGTGCCTCTGCCATAGGCTGCATAATTTGACCTAAGGTCAAATACTTGGTAACAGACCAAGCACTTCCATTCTCTCGGAGAATGGGCCTCAGCCCTAGGCTGAGTCCCCCAGTACTAGACTGGTTCATCTTCCTAGTAATTAACTAGGTGTTTCCATTCAAAGAATGGCTACTCAGCACAAGGTTGAGTTCCCCCAGTGCAGGATTGGTTCCACATCCTGGTCCTCGACCAGATGTCTCCATTCAGAAGAATGGCTACTCAGCACAAGGATGAGTTCCCCCAGTGCAAGACTGGTTCCACATCTTGGTCCTCTACTAGATGTCCCCATTCAGAAGAATGGCTACTCAGCACAAGGCTGAGTTCCCCCAGTCCAAGACTGGTTCCACATCCTTGTCCTCGACCAGATGTCCCCATTCAGAAGAATGGCTACTTAGCACAAGGCTGAGTTCCCCCAATGCAAGATTGGTAACACATCTTGGTCCTTGACCACATGTCCCCATTCTCCTCAGAGATTGGCTCTCAATGCTGCACAAGAAAAATCAACACTCCCTCTCATCGAGAGAGGTATTCTCTGCCATGCCAAGCTTGTCACGAAAGTACACGAACTTCGTTGTTGTCAAAGGCTCGGTCAAAATATCTGTGATTTGTTCATCTATACGGAAGTACTGCAACTTCAAAGTGCCTCTATGAACTAGGTCTCTGATGAAATGATACTTCATTTCAATGTGTTTCGATCTATCATGAAACACTAGAGTTTTTGAAAGCTTAATGCAACTTTGATTGTCACAATGGATAATCGTTGAGTCAAGCTTTCCATCGAATAGATCAAAGAGTGGTTTCCTGATCCAAACTGCTTCATTGTAGGCATCACTTGCAACAATACACTCTGCTTCCACTATACCCTGAGCTATGGAGCCCTGTTTCCTGCTGGACCAAGAGATCATTGTAGATCTCATATTGAAACAGTAACTAGAGGTACTTTTTTGTTCTACTGCACTGCCAGCCCAATTTGAGTAACAGATATATGATCTCGTGTGTGCGAGATACATCAGGGGTCCAATGAACTGTTGATATAGAGGAGTGTCCACATTCTGTGAATTGGTGGTTGAGTCTCGAACTTTTTCAAGTTGGTAGTTATAGGCACACTTATGGACTTACAATCCTGCATTCCAAATCTCTGCAAGATATCAACTGCATACCTCCCTTGTGTTAGGAAGATCTTGCTTGGCTTTTGCCAGACCTTAAGGCCAAGATTTTTCATTTCAAATTCAGAGGTGAGCTCCCTTTGATGCTGAGCTATCAGTTGTTCCTCTTCAGTAAGGAACAAGTTCTCCACATACAGGACTAGGATCAAGATAAGGTTGTAAACAACCTGTGGTGCTTCTTTGTATGTGGGAGGATTAGCATTGATAAGCTGACTCATAAGGCCTGAATACTTTTGTGGTCTTGTGCTTTCTTTGAAAGTCTCGGGAGAAGTTTTATGTTTCTCAGCTTCTTGTACTGTTTCTCAGGACCCGGGAAGTCTCCTTTTGGAAGGAGGGGCCTCAAGTAGTTCTTTTGGCGGACTTTCAGGCGCTTCAAATACATCTGGAATTTGAGCAACAAATTCTTCTTCCTCCCTCAAAACTTCTAAGTTTTGGATCTTAGAAGAGTGTTCTTCAGCTTCCTTTGGAAGCTCTTTTTTTATTCCTGTCTGATTTTCTATCAGAGCTTTGAACTCTTTGATCCAAGATTTCCGAGAGTGATCATAGCACAAGCACCCACTCAAGGAGGGTGAAGACATAGCCCTACTAATGTCAGAGTGAAACAAATCCAAGAAACCTTTAGATCTATTCTTGCTTCTGAGAAGGGTTTCTAAGTGTTCTTACCTAGAGCACAACCCTTGCAAACACCATCATGTTTGGAAGACATCTCTGGCATACCTGTAACCAACTTCTGTAGGCCTGGAAGAGCTGTATAATGAAGGTGCCCAAACCTTCGATGCCACAACTCACATGGGTCAACTGTGTGATGAACCAAAGCTTGTGTGGAATTTCCGGAAGCCTTTTAAAGACCTCCCTCTCGGACCCCAATCTGTACAACTGAGCTTAGTTTCTCATTCTTTGCCCATATTAGGACCTTTTTTTCCATGAAGAGGACTTTGTAGTGCTTGTCCTCTAAGCCAACAACAGAGAGAAGGTTCTTCTTTAAACCAGGAACATATAAGACATCATCAATATGTAAGGCTGTACTTGAGTCCAGTTTGAGTGTGGTTGACCCAACTCCTTCAATTCTGTAAGTGGAGTCATCTCCAAGTTCTACTTGAGTAGTGAACTTCTTCTTTCTGTAACTAGTGAGTGCTCCATGATTTCCTGTCATATGTCTAAAGGCATCACTATCTACTAACCAAGAGTTAGCACTGTCAGTGATGGATCCAAAGAGGGCAGAGATCAGGTAGTATTCTTTTCTAGGTTCCTCTTCTTTGGTAGTCTTGAATGATGTGATGTTGGGCATCAAAGCTTCTTTGACAGAATCATAGATGATCCTTCTAGCCTTAGCCTGCTTCTTCTTGTAAGCAATTCTGCGAGCATTAGATGTTTGCTCTTCTATGGTGTTGAACACCAATTCATCAAGATCATTTTCCTTCCAAGAATTGTAGTTTGCTTAACCTTCAAGCTTTTCTTCTGGTCTGAAGATGTTAGTAGCCATCTCTGCTACTTGTCAGTTGTCTAAGTTTGCAAAATATCCCAAGGTCTAGGAAGAGAACAACAATCTGCGTCTTGCTAACTCTTCACATGCTAAGCTCTGATACCATGTTTAATTTTTAGCATTAGCATATATTCTTTAAAATTTTGCAGACTGTAGCATAGATAACAATAATAAGTGCATTAGATAAACACATCACACACCATGAACACAAGAGCTTTTCATGGGGAAACCTTTAAAGGACAAAAACCCAAAAGCATTAGTAATTCATCTCTTAAATGAGATGACCTGAGTTTCTTCAATCTCATAATACTGAGATGAATATTCGTCAATAATTTTTCAAAGACAAATCTATCAAACCCTAATGGGCTTGAACCATGGATCAAAAATTTCCACAAGGATAACTTTTACAAGAAATACAAATTAGGGCTTGCTTCCCTAATTCTTCTTGATGCCCAAACTTGGACTCCCCAGATTTCTTCTTTTGCTGCCTAGAATTTCTCTGTGATTGCCCGAAAGTTATGCTATGCATGCCCGAAACTGGTGCAGCTACCTGAAGGTCTGTAGGGTCTACTGAGAGTAAACCAGTTCTTCCCGGGAATGGAGTAGAGCTACCCAAGGTCTGTACAACAGTTCTGTGTCTGCCCGTGATTACAAGCAGGTTGACTGTGGTCAAGAAGCTGCTGAACAGAAGTCTGTCTTGCTGCTCGGACTGAGAGGATGGCTTCCTTGTAATTACAAAGGCTGCCCGAAGATGGAAATAGGCCAACCTGAGTTTTTCTGTAACTGCCCGTGGTGGTAGGCAGTCTGCCCGAGATTAAATCGCCCGGATCGTCTTCTTCCTTTAGCTTGAGTGTGCCTGAAGGTGAAGCTAGGCTTGCCTGTGGGTTTTCCTTGTTGCCCGAGATAGTGCTGTAAGTGCCCGAACCTCTGTTAGGGTTACCTGGGTGCTTTTACTTGCTGCCCGTGAGTGAGGGTAGCCTGTTTGGGGCTGCCAAATATTTGTCCCTACTGACCGTGAATAAGGGTAGCCTGTTTAGGGCTGCCAAGTACTTCTCCTTGCTGCCCGTGAATAAGGGTAGCCTGTTTAGGGCTGTCAAGTACTTCTTTGTGCTGCCCGTGAGTAAGAACAGTCTGTTAGTGACTTCCCTAGGATAGGAGGATCTATCATATGGTTTGCTGTGCTACCAGGAGGAGAGTATGCTACCCGTGATTAGTAGAGAGCCCTAGGGTGATGCCCTAGCTTTCCTTCGCTGGCTGTGGAGATGCCCTAGCTTGTGGAAAGTGGAGATGCCCTAGCTTGTGGAAGATAGGGCTGCTGCAAATGATCTCCTAAGGATGAAACCCTAGCTTAGGGTTTGATGGCAAAGCTGCTAGAAGAAGGACCCTAGGGGTACTTATGTATTTTTGACTTTTACTATAGCCTTCTTCAAGTGCCCCTGTGGTCAAAACAAGTGGTCATAGGGGTCCTTCATCCCCACTCAAAGTACATCATCATAAATAGAGAGAATTACTAATGCTTTTATCTCACACTACATGTGCCACCAAGATTGCGTACTAGGTGTCTCAACCAAGGGTAGTTAAGCCTTGGAGAAGATCACAAAGCCCACACATCGAGGGTAGGAGTGTCTCACATGCCCAGACCCAGTCTGGGGTTTATAGTGATATCCTGGTAACAGACTAGGTGCCTCAACCATAGGCTGCATAATTTGACCCAAGGTCAAATACTTGGTAACAGAGCAAGCGCCTTCATTCTCCCGGAGAATGGCCCTCAGCCCTAGGTCGAGTCCCCCAATACTAGATTGGTTCATCTGCTTGGTAAGTGACCAGGTGCCTCCATTCAAAGAATGGCCACTCAGACCTAGGCCGAGTCCCCCAGTGCTGGACTGGTTCCACATCCTGGTCCTCGATCAGATGTCTCCATTCAATAGAATGGCCACTCAGCACAAAACTGAGTTCCCCCAGTGTAAGGCTAGTTCCACATCCTAGTCCTTGACCATATGTCCCAATTCATAAGAATGGCTACTCAACACAAGGCTGAGTTCCCCCAGTGTGAGACTGGTTCCACATCCTGGTCCTCGATGAGATTTCCCCATTCAGAAGAATCGCTACTCAGCAGAAGGCTGATTTACACCAGTGTAAGACTGGTTCCACATCCTGGTCCTTGACCAGATGTCCCCATTCAGAAGAATGGCTACTCAGCACAAGGCTGAATTCCCCCAGTGCAAGATTGGTTTCACATCTTGGTGCTTGACCAGATGTCCCCATTCTTCTCAAAGAATGGCTCTCGATGCTGCACAAAAAAAATCAACACAGTAAACAAGCAGACCAGGCAAGCATCTAAGTGAAATTTGGATTGCAGTATGACAAGAAGGGTTTCACTATTTCTTGTGCTTGACCATGCTACTATATCAAAAATTGTAATGAGATTCTTACTTGTGAAACCTTTACTCATAGATGGGATTTGAGGGAATGAAGATGTATTTATCTGCTGGGATGTCATCGATACTTGGATCTGGGAGTTTCTTTTATTGGGCACTGCAAAATCATTCCGTATGCTCCAGAAATCCTAAAGGATGACAGGCAGAATCTCAAAAATAAAGATCAAGGCAGAAGCCTTAATTCTTAATGGGATGACAGTTATTGGAAACCATACGGCAAATGGAGGTTTTATTACGAGTGCCAGCCACAATCCTGAAGGACTAGTCAATGGCTGGGGTATCAAGTTTTATTACAGCGGTGGATAGCCCGCACTTGAATCTATCATTGATAACATATATGGCAACATTCTGTCAATTTCAGAAATCAAGGTGGCAAACATTTCAGATGCGGATTTGTCTAGATTGGGAGCTACTAAGTTTTTCATTTTATTGTAGGAGTCGTTGATAATTTTTCTGATTACATGGAACTACTAGAGAGTGTCTTTGACTGTCAATTTCAGAAATTGGGATGGCAAACATTTCAGATGTGTATTTGTTTAGATTGGGAGTTACTAAGTTTGACATTTTACTGTAGGAGTTGTTGATTATTTTTCTGATTGCATGGAACTACTAGAGAGTGTCTTTTATTTGGAACTCATGATGCTACTAAATAGTAAAGAGTGTTCTGGTACTTATGATCGCATGCTCTTACAGACTTACTAGTTTGAATTAATTTCAAGGAGCATTGCCATGTTCTTAAGTGGGCGATCTTCATCCTGTAACATCCAACCATTCCAACCTCAGCAAATGCAGGCAGCCTTTGATCAATTAATGGAGCTACAGGAAAATTATACATGGCAGAGCTTAATGCCTTTTTTTCCAGTCTTAATGGCAAGTCCTGTTGTTGTGAGGAGTTTGCAAACGGTCTTCAAATTTTGGCTCGACATCCACATCACGATTTAGGCAATTTATGGACAGCTGACGTGGCCCTAATATCTGGAAAGCTATTACATTGAATGGTGCATAGAAATCCATGTTTGAAGGAGTTTAACGTTCAGCCTTTAGACCATGTTCGTCGGAATAGAGCAGTCATTGATTGAGGAAAATTAAACATATACTCTTCTAGAGCTAGTTGTCTTCTTTGGGGCTTTAACTATACCTACTAGTTCGTGTTGTAACAGGTTGCAGATAGCCTTGTTAAGGTGATATAAGAGCAAGTGATGCAGTGTAGTGTAGGCAAAGATTGAACTTCACCTCGAAAATTTGTAAAGTGAATTGCAAACCCTAAAAGAAAGGTATCTTGGGCCTTAACATGTGCAACAATAAATTCCTCTCTAGTGATAGATAGCCTATTTAAGGCTACTAGAAACCCTAAAAGAAATGTATCCTAGGCCTTCAAATGTGCTGCAATAAATTCCTCTATAATGATAGCTAGCCTATTTAAGGTTACTAGAACTTCAGGTGGATGATATTGATTTGTCTTTTTGGGTTGTTGATTTTGATCGAACTTGAAGGTACTCTTGCAGTAGATGGTATTTAAATCAAGTGAATAGTGCGAAAAACTATGAAGTCCTCTAGCATTGGGTGTTTACTTTTAGTTGCTTTTGATATGTAGGAATTGTTGGAAATTTAATTAGCATCAGGCAATTAATGCAAATCTGAAAATTGACCTTCTTCTAAGAAGGTTCCTTGTTCTTAACCCTAGAATATTTATCCTTTAGGACTGCTGTAAATTAATGCGTAAAACAACAATGGGACAATCACAATAATTCTCTTGTTAGCCCCAAAATTCATGACAATTCAAGTAGAAAAGATACCAGTCATTCCGATGAGTTTGCATCCTTCTAGGGCAACTTCACATGCAAAAACCAGATGAAAACTCTTCTAAGTTCTTATACAACAGAGTTAACACCTAACACAACAACAATAGATGGTTGTACTATTATATTCAATCTTAGTGTTAAGTCCCTCAATGGTTTTCCCTTAAGAGTGTCAAATCAACAAGACAATTAAGAGTTGGAGATAACCACCCCAAGAAGATAAAATGCTGAAATCAAATCTGCAATATACACAATATGTTGACAGCTGGAAATCTTGTATTTATATATGCTCGATGAATACATACCATAGCTTCCTCTCAAGGCTAGGACAAAATACAACCACCCAAGATTCCCTACACAGGGTTGGTCAACAAACCCTAGCTCCTCCAAGTGCAAGAATCCATCTAACACTATCTTCAAGGCAAGAAGTCCTCTTCTTCCCCAAATACATCCAAGGGTTTCCAAGTGGTGAAACTCTAATCCTAGAATCCAAGATGCTTCAGGAGACCAAGAAACCCTAGCACCTAAAGGGGAGAGATCAAATTTATTAAGAAAAATCTGAAGAGAGAGAAATTGTCCACCTCCTCATCACATGCTCCACTAGTTTCTTCATGAACCCTTGTGTATCACTAAGAGCGCACTTCAAAGAAGAGATAAACATGAATACATGATGTATTGTTGTTTGGAAAGACTCTCCATATTGTATTTATATGAGAGGTAAGGGAGGCCAACAATATAACACATGTCGGCCTATGACTTACAAGTTACAAGCAAGCCTTCTAAATATAAGTAAAGTGAAGCGCTCAACTCCTACAATACTAGCGTGAAACTTCAATCATGATATCATGCACAATTGTGACCCAAGGTGATGAAACTATGCAAGGCAAGTCCACACCACTCCATCTTCCAAAGTGAAGTACTCTACTGGGGCAACTACCCTTGCAAGAACATTGTCAATTCCCTTGGCATCCCTGAGTTATCTGTAGTTCTAGTGGTATCCCTATACTAGCAATGAAGCTAACCACTCTAAACCTCTTTTAAGAGGATTTGAACCTCAAACCAATACTCATCTACAATAGATTGAAATGTAGATAATTGCAAGCAAGTTTTGGGATTTATTGAAGCTTTCAATTGAGGTGTTGTGCCAAGAATAAAACGATGCCATGTGTTGAATTTTAATACCAGTAATAAACTTCAATACATGAACATATAAAAACTTAAGTAAAATTTAAATTGTAATAAAACATAGCAACATAACTTCCAACTTAACGCTCTACTAGTCACTGCGTTAATTTTAATGCTCTGCTGGTCACTGCGTTAAAGTTGATCATTGATATGTTTCACGGAATGTCATGTACAGAAAAATAATAAATAACATGTACAGAAAAATAATTCTCAAATAAACTACACAGTATTACTAAGAGAATCATAAACATTATTGGATCTGCCTTATACTCAGATAGTTTTGAGTTTGATCTTGTCACTAAAAGGACAAGTCAAACTTGGTTAAACCATATACGTACCTTGAGAGAGATAGAGTTTAGGTAGAAGTAAACAGACCTTCAATCACATTCACAGTCACGCTACTGATACAATGTAGCAATCAATATATACCATCACGGTAGCTAGAAGATCTTGGAGTCTGCTTCGGATAACCCAATCCGTGGAGTAGACTAAGTATGTAGTGGCAGCCACAGGCTATCCAATTCGTGGATCAGATAGAGCGTGGAAAGATCACGCTGAGAAGGTACCGACAACCAACAGTTGGAGCCGACAAACAAAGTAAACGCGAATGAGTGGAGTCACGTGCAGGTAGCAACCGACATAAAAGAAAAACCCAGATAAGTGTGGGCAGCCACACAAAAGGAAAAACACAGGCAGCCAACAAAGGAAAAACCCCGTGAACAAAACGACAGACAGCTTGTAAAGGAAAACAACCCATGAAGGAAAAACAACAGAGAGAAAACTCAGCTGGTCAATAACCAAATCGTAGAAGTCAAATCACCGAGAGATCAAGCAGATCCTGTGAAAGATAAAAGCGCAGAGGTAAATCATGCAGAGCCCGCGAGGGAAAATCACGAAGGTCACCACAACACTTAGAAAATCGCAGAGATCACCGTAGACAACCACGTGAAGAAAAATCACGAAGGATTGATGGATGATAAAAGTGAGCACTTTTGTATATATATATAGGTTAGGACAAGTTAAAAAATAAATAAAAATTAGGTGGACCACAAGTAAACGCAAATGATTATGAAATAACAAAAGTCCAAAGGTTTTATTATAATAAAACCATTAAAACCATAAAGTATGTAATTGGTCCAAAAGAAAGAACTAATAAGGGTAGTCCAAATATTTAGAATAACTTAGGAACGGGAAAGTGGTCCAAATAAATACATAATATAAAAATAAAACCAAAAAGTAATCATGACATAAGACTTTAATGGTTCACAAGTCTTTATTAATAAAATCATAAAGATTTTATTAATAAGGCTCAACAAATAATTAATTAAAGATAAAATCATAAAGTGAAAAAGCCAAAGGTCCAACATAAAGTGGATAGTTGAAAATCATAAGTGGGTTAAAGGGTCCTTTTAACAAAACATAAGGTAACCATAACAATACAAGGTCCAATAGTATTTAATAGACAATTAAGCAGGGATAGTTTTAGGGGCGAAATTTAGCCCATTGGGCTATTTTTCCATGTTTTTCTCCAAAAAAAGATTCGCCCAAATTTGATGGGGTAAAATTTTTTCACCCTAAAAATCGCCAAATTATTATATAAATGATATAATATCCTTGGAAATTAAAATAGTTTTTGAAAAATATCGGCAAACATTTTATAGTTTGCATTTTAAGAATTTGTAAGATTCACCAACATTTACACACTTTTAAATAAGTATGGTTCCTTAAAATCATCCTTGCAATTAAGTACACTCCATAAAATAGGAGTCATCATAATCAAGGGTGCACACAAGTGAGAGTGCTAGGACCAAGTAAGAAAAGGACCATGAGTCAACAACCACAAGATCAAAGTGAACCGTAAAGGTGGACAAGCATCCAAATAGGACCAACAAAATCAAAGACTTTTCTCTCTCTCAAGATACGTAGTTTATATATATATATTTTGTCATCACTGTATAAGGGGGAAGATCCAAACATATGGGAAGATCTCGCAGAATTGTTCTCAGTACTAAGCTGAGTTTCAGTCTCACACTGAAAATTGATCAACTTCCTGCAGGACTTTCTTGGACATTGCGTCCCTGGTTCCAGACCAAAATATGTCTCTGGCTCTATCTGTAGGATCTACTTGGACATCGCGTCCGTGGTCCTAGACCAGAATACCCTAGAGGTAGATAGGGGCTCTAGCCATATGCTAGGGGCTTTGCCATGGCATCAACCTACTTGGTCCTAGACCAAGAACCCCAGGAGACTACTGGGGGCCCTAGGGTACCTTCTAGGGTCTTACTCTGTCCTAGTCAACTGACTAGGAAACCATTATTTGAGAATGGGTCTCGCAGTTGCACTAACTTTAACACTCCCTCTTAGCAAGAGGGACATTCTCAGCATATCGATAACATACTTCACCCTTACATGGTGATAACTCTTCTCGATGCCTTTCATCTTGTCATCAAATACAAGGTTTCTTGAGAACTTCAAACAACTCTCCATCTTAGCACGAAGCATGATCTCATAGATCCTCTTGGAAGTTATAGTTGACTTCCCTTGATGGCTGAGAATTACTTTCCACATAACATTTTTCCAAATCTGTTGTTGGATTGTCTCCTCATACTGGGAGTAAACTAAATTAGTGACATGGCTCTCACTGGAGCAACCTTGAAGCTTTTCAATAGGCTTCTCAATGAGATCAAATGTAGGCTTCTTGGCCTTCTCCCTCTGCTTCTCTAAGCGAGAAGTCTTATAAGATTCCATCTCTGAGTCACTGGAGGACTGATGGAAGATCACTCTTTCATCTTCTGCAACCCCACTTGGTTGGGGACTAGAGAGCAGAAATATCTCTCTCTTGATCTCTAAATCTTGACTGGGGTATAGAGTTTTAACAGCATGTTGTGGGACCTTATAGAGGTCACCTTCACGAACTCCAATCACAATGGCTGAGTCTATACTTCTACCTCTAGACCATATCAAAACTTTTCCTTCTGAGAAAGTTACAGAGTATCCCTTGTCTTCTAAAACTGTCACTGAAATAACATTCTTCTTTAGACCAGGAACATAGAAAATTTCCTCAACATTAATCAACGTACCTGAATCAAGCTGTATGTTGGTTGAACCAACCCCTTTAATGTCAAAGGTGCTTCCATCTCCAAGTTCCACTTTCTTGTGAAATTGCTTGGTCTTAATAGATGCCAAGGTCTCCTTGAATCCAGTCATATGTTTAGAGGCTCCATTGTCTATCCACCAGGAATCTGAAAAGTTGGAGGTGAGACTTGAAAGTGTTGAAGCCAAGTAATATTCTTTTCCTTGATCTGGATTCTTGGTCTCAACCTTAGACCTCTTTAGCTGAGGTTGCTCTTCTTCTGTAGCAACTGAAACATGGTGTTTCTTTCTATGCCAATTTTTGTTAGATGGTTTTCTACACTCCCATGCATAATGACCAAGCTTACCACAATTATAACACTTAACTCTTGATTTAAAAGAATTCTTACCTTGAGGTTCCTTACTATTGTCCTTGTGTTGTGAGGGATTCTTTCCTTTCTTTGTTTTGACAAATAGAGCTTGATTATTTTTTGGCAGGGGCACGGATTTGCTTTGGATCCTGCTTTCTTCATTTAAACAATCATGCCACAACCTTTCAAAGTTGGATTGATCCCCTCGTCCATTTACTGAGGCCAAGAATGTCTCCCACGTTGTAGGGAGGCCATCGAAAACTGTCTGCACAAGATCATTGTCTTCTACCTTATCTCCAATGGCCAAGAGTCGGTCTCTTATTTGAGCGATCCTAGAAAACAAGGTAGCAACCTTCTCGTCTTTCTCCATTCTAATTGATCTGAGTTGTTTCTTCAAGACTCTTCTCTGAGTAGGAGCTTTCTTCTCATAGAGGTTAGCTAGAGCATCGAAGCATTCTTTGGCTGTCCTTAACAAAGCTAACAAAGCCATCAGGTTATCTTTAGCGGAGTCAAAGATAACTCGCTTTGCCTTGGCTTGCTTCTTCTTGAATGCTGCTCTTCCTTGGGCTGTAGTGGGTTCTTCAACAACTCTAGTAACCAAATCATCTAGATCGCTTTCTTCTAGGATATTCAGAACCCTAGCCTTCCATGCATTGAAGTTGCAGGCTTCCTCGAGCCTATCTTCTGATTTTACTGAAGGAGTAGTCATCTTAACCTTTACTTGTCAACCTGAAGAGTAAGCTTTATAGATCTTGTCTTAGGATCGATGTAGATTCTATTGGTTGCAAAACAGAGTTAGCTACACCCTAAGCTGTGATACCATGTTGAATTTAACAGGTTAGATGAATTTTAATACCAATAATAAACTTCAATACATGAACATATAAAAACTTAAGTAAAATTTAAATTGTAATAAAACATAGCAACATAACTTCCAACTTAACGCTCTGCTGGTCATTGCGTTAATTTTAACGCTCTGCTGGTCACTTCGTTAAAGTTGATCATTGATATGTTTCACGGAATGTCATGTATAGAAAAATAATAAATAACACGTACAGAAAAATAATTCTCAAATAAACTACAAATAAACTACACAGTATTACTAAGTTAGAGAATCATAAACATTATTGGATCCACCTTATACTTAGATAGTTCTAAGTTTGATCTTGTCATCGAAAGGACAAGTCAAACTTGGTTAAACCATATACATACCTTGAGAGAGATAGAGTTCAGGTAGAAGTAAATAGACCTTCAATCAAATTCACAGTCACGCTACTGATACAATGTAGCAATCAATATATACCATCACGGTAGCTAGAAGATCTTGGAGTCTGCTTCGGATAACCCAGTCCGTGGAGTAGACTAAGTATGCAGGGGCAGCCACATGCTATCCAATTCGTGGATCAGATAGAGCGTGGAAGGATCATGCTGGGAAGGTACCTTTTCAATAGTTGGAGCCAATACACAAAGTAAACGCGAATCAGTGGAGTCACGTGCAGGTAGCAACCGACATAAAAGAAAAACCCAGATTAGTGTGGGCAATCACACAAAAGGAAAAACGCAGGCAGCCAACAAAGGAAAAACCCTGTGAACAAAACGAAAGACAACTTGTAAAGGAAAACAACCTGTGAAGGAAAAATAACAGAGAGAAAACTCAGCTGGTCAATAACCAAATCGCAGAAGTTAAATCATCGAGAGATCAAGTAGATCCTGTGAAAGATAAAAGCGCGAGGTAAATCATGTAGAGCCCGTGAGGGAAAATCACGAAGGTCACCGCAACACTTAAAAAATCACATAGATCACCGTAGACAACCACGTGAAGAAAAATCACGAAGGACTGATGAATGATAAAAGTAAGCGCTTTTGTTTATATATAAAAGTTAGGACAAGTTAAAAAATAAATAAAAATTAGGTGGACCACAAGTAAACGCAAACGGTTATGAAATAACAAAAGTCCAAAGGTTTTATTATAATAAAACCATTAAAACCATAAAGTATGTAATTGGTCCAAAAGAAAGAACTAAAAAGGGTTGTCCAAATATTTAGAATAACTTAGGAACGGGAAAGTGGTCCAAATAAAAACATAATATAAAAATAAAACCAAAAAGTAATCATGACATAAGACTTTAATGGTTCACAAGTCTTTATTAATAAAATCATAAAGATTTTATTAATAAGGCTCAACAAATAATTAATTAAAGATAAAATCATAAAGTGAAAAAGCCAAAGGTCCAACATAAAGTGGATAGTCCAAAATCATAAGTGGGTTAAAGGGTCTTTTTAACAAAACATAAGGTAACCATAACAATACAAGGTCCAATATTCTTTAATAAACAATTAAGTAAGTACACTCCATAAAATAGGAGTAATGATAATCAAGGGTGCACACAAGTGAGAGTGCTAGGACCAAGTAAGAAAAGGACCATGAGTCAACAACCACAAGATCAAAGTGATCCGTAAAGGTGGACAAGCATCCAAATAGGACCAACAAGACCAAAGACTTTTCTCTCTCTCAAGATACGTAGTTTATATATATATATTTTGTCATCATTGTATAAGGGGGAAGATCCAAATAGATGGTACAATCCTTTTGTCCTTAACACTGCTCCTAAGGGTTAGGTTCTAGGGACATCGTCAAGGGGTGGCCAGTCCCTTGCGAAGCAACCTAGCAATAACCGATTAGGAGAGGGGACATCATTAACCTCCATTCTTAATGAATGGCTTTCAGCCTTAGGCTGAGTTTCAGTCTCACACTGAATCAAGTTGATCATTCCCTAGACCCTTGCCGGGTCCTCCATTGTCTCGCAGAATGGTTCTCAGTACTAAGCTAAGTTTCAATCTCACACTGAAAATTGATCAACTGCATGCAGGACTTTCTTGGACATCGCGTCATTGGTTCCAGACCAAAATATGTCTCTGGATCTATTTGTAGGATCTACTTGGACATCGGGTCCCTGGTCCTAGACCAGAATACCCTAGAGGCACATAGGGGCCCTAGCCATATGCTAGGGACTTTGCCATGGCATCAACCTACTTGGTCCTAGACCAAGAACCCCAGGAGACTATGGGGGGCCCTAGGGTACCTTCTAGGGTCTTACTCTGTCCTAGTCAACTGACTAAGAAACCATTCTTTGAGAATGGGTCTTGCAGCTGCACTAACTTTAACACCATGTATGTGATGTGACACATAACTTGGTGAAAAGAGCAAATGGGATGTCTTAGCAATCATGGATCCTTGTCTTGGCTATGCAAAAGATACTCTTGCTACTGGTCTGAATAGTTATTGTTGGTTGCAAAGCTGAATGCATTGAGAGACGTAGGCAAAACATGGACTCAAATGGGTGAGGCTCCTCAATTGCATTCTTGCATTCTTATTTTGGAGCAATGTCGTTGGTTTGGTTGCAAGGAGTATTCTATAACTCCACAGACACATGGGGATGAATTTGGTTTTGTCAAAAGTGACAAGAAAGATAGGAAACTGTTGCCTGTTGCCAACAAGAACTCACAACTGAACAAAAAACAGTCGATAAGGATAGTCTCAAATCATGATGTAGGACACTCGTTGGATAGAGATTGTCGAAGCATTGGTGATGCTGTGAAGTTAGGGGAGTTAGCTATAAGCTCAATGCTATGGGCTCTTGTCTACGATTTACATGCAGAGCCTCCAGTTTATGGTGATTGCTGGTACAACTGTATTTTAAAGCCTATGTGTTTTAGTGGCCTTAGGACCACAATAGAACATCATCAATCAATGAACTTAGAGCTAAAGTACTTTTTTTTGAAGACTAATTCAGCTTCAAATTTAACCTCACCATTTTCAACATCCTCAAAGAAACCTGAGCATGAAATCCAGAGGATTATAGAGGTAAATCATTTATGATTACCTTTGCCTATTCTATTTTCGGAGTGTCACAACAGTGTAACTTGCAACTTCCACATAGTAATTGTGTGTGTTTACTTGTATTGTCTCGATTGCATTCTTGGTAGAAATTGACACCATTTTTCTGAGTTGGATTATTGAGTCTTGTTGTTAAAGGGTGGAGTGCAAGAAGCTTTCTGTTTTGTGTGAGTGTTTCCAATAGCTCGAACTGAAGAATTATTAGAGCTATTGAACACCCTAATACTTATTGCTGCTAACAACATAATTACTATCAACAAAGCAACCCTCCAATTTGTTCTAACTTGTTTTCAAGATTCACAAGCACAAGTAGAACTCGTCCAAACTCAATCACAGCTCTAGCATGATGAAATACAGAGAAGGAATCAACATTTCAAACTAGTTCTTATTTAGAACAACCCTTTTTTGAGTTTGATATTGATTTCTATTAGAGGTCATCATATGGCGAACTCAATGAAGCAATGTTAGATGCAGAAGATGAAGCATATCATGAATGTAATTAGCATAATCTTTCCAAGTCCATCATCAAACCTTGGGAAGAACTTAGGAACAACAAACACAAAACAAGTATTGCATATGATAAGGAAGTAACCTTTCATATTCTGGATTATGGTAGACCAATCCAGTTTCAAAGTTCTGGACTACTTCAAGAAGATTCGTCTTCACTTGTTCTAGTTCAACATCATTGCCAACATTTTCACCGAATTGGCCACACGGAGGATTAGTGTTTCGATATCCATCCTTGTAAGCATTGGGATAAGCATAATCATTCTTTATATAGATGTTTAAAACTGAAGAAACTTACAAGATTGTAGATTCAGTATGGGTGGATCCATTTTTTATGATGGTCAACAATAGCCAAGAAAGTATATTAGTCATAGAAAAGAATTCAGTCTCGATTTTTGACACTTGTAGGAAAAATATTCCTCCTTCTCACCCTGTACTTGACAGGGGAGATTGGCATGGATTGAAAACCATGCTTCAAATTTCCAAGCCCTGTCATCCACCAAAACAATTGATCCTGAGCCACAATCAAAACCAGAGCCATTAGCCAAAGCCTAAAGCTAGACTGAGTCAGAGCTGTAGCCAAAAGACAGAGTTAGGGCCATGATCTAGTGCACCCATTGGTTTGCAGTTTGTGGTTATTAAAAAACCACCCATTTAGTAGAATACATAAGCTTTTCCTAACTTTTTTGCTTTGTGGTAAGCCTAAACCACCATCTGCGGTTGGTTTGTAGTTATTTTAAAACTATGTTTTGGATTTGCGGTCAGCCTAAAACCGCTATTTAGTAGAAAACATCACTGTTTGTTGCTTCTGCTAGTTTTTGGTTTATAGTCATCCAAAACCACCTTTTTTGGTTTGTGGCCAACCTAAAACCGCCATTTAGTAGAAGACATAAACCTCTGTTGCTTTTGCCAATCTTTTTCATTTGTGGTCATCCAAAACCATTGAGCTTGTGGTCATCCTAAAACCACCGATTTAAAGAGCACTACTGCCCTTCATATGTCTGAAGCTTGGATTCTTTAACTTTAGATGCTCCTTCATAGATAACTTTTAACTTATCCCAGGCTTGTATGGCAGTATTTCATCGCATAACTTTTGTAAATACAGAGTTTGTCAACCCACTCAGGATTGCATTTAGGGCTTTGGAATTACCTTCATATTTTCCTAGTTCCTCTGGGTCTGTAGGTGCTTGGTCATCTATTTTATACTCTTTCTTAGTTGCTTCCCAAACCTTCCATCCAAGGGACATTAGATGGAACTTCATTCTCGCGCTCCAGTAAGCATAATTTTCTCCTATGAATAATGGAGGTATGTTGGTGGTTAAGCCTTCTTGTTGATCCATAGTGGTTTTTAAATAGGATCTACCTTCCAATGGTTAAACTTTGGTGAATGAAGCGACTCTGATACCAATTTTTGGATTATCCCACAATACTAAGAGGGGGGGTGAATTAGTATTGTCTCTTTCCTTTTTAAAATAAAAATACAAAATGGATCAAGAAGGTTAAGACACAAATTTTATCATGGAAACTTAAAGAGAAAACCACCAATTCAAACTCATTAATAAGATGAATTTACAAAATTGATTCATCTTCTTTATACAGAAAGGATTCAACAACACCTTGGGTTTTTGTCTGCTACAACAGACAAGGATGCTCCAACACCCTGGGTTTTTTCTTGCTACAACAGACAAGGATGCTACAACACCCTGGTTTTCTATCTGTTACAACAAACAAGGATGCTACAACACCCTTTGTAGACTTATATCCCGCCCTAGCACCACCCTCCCACCTTGGACTGATTTTTATCAGTATTCTATTCACTTCTTGGACTATGCCATTCGCAATCATAGAGATGACTTCTTTCCTTCAATTATTCTATTGATAAATACCTTCACATTTCCTCCGGATGCATCCTTCACGCTTGCGTCGTTTCATTCTTTGATTGTTTCTCTTCATGAGAACTCAATTCCTCATTCTAGTAATGAGCCGATGAGAAATATACCTCCATTGTGATTTCGATCCAGTTAGCAAGCAAACAGTCATTGAGCTATCGGCCAACTTGTTCACGAATTTCAAATCTGCTGTAAACTCTTTTTCATAATCGAAATTTCGCAGCTCTCCAAAATTTTAACAAGCTTGCTTGTTAGATCTACAAAATCCACTCTGGGCTGTCGGATCAGTGTCCGAACCAAATCAACGGTGGACTTCAAAAACTATAAAGCGAATTCCATAAAGGTTATGCACACATCAAAAGTTTTCCGAACTGTGCAACTCCACGTAGCGGAATCGTTTTGCATCGTTGATTTAATTTGACGGTCAATCTAGATCGTTGATCTCAATCCCATATTCCAGCGATTAATTCTGATTTTGTAACCCAAATCATCTTTTATCCTCCTCGCTCTTTTATCAGTGAAATATTTCTTAGCTGTTGATGTTCGGCCGCCTCTAATATCCACTGCACAATCCTTAATCGTATGGGAAATTAGTTTAGGATTATCTTCGACAAAACTTCTATTTGTGAAATTAGACCAGTCTTTCCGCACCGTCAACCTTGTTTGAGTTATGACCGTCGATCTTCCATATTGCGGGTTTCTGGATTTTTCAACATGTTATTTTGAGATTTCCGCTTTCCGCCATTTCTCTTCCGCACTGTTGATCTTATGTGGATGTTTTCCAGACCGTCAATCTTCCAGATTTCGAGTAGTGGAACTGTGACATTTCCCAAAGTCTTTTCATGATTCTCTGCCTTCCACTTTTCGCCTTCTGGACTTCGGTTACAGAAACCCATATTATTCTAGACCTTGATTTCTCGTCTTCCGCTTTTCTCCTTCTGGACTTCGGGTTGCGGAAACCCATATTATTCTAGACCTTGATTTCTCGTCTTCCACCTTCCGCTTTCTGGCTTCCACTTTTCTTTGGAACAATTGATTTTTTTGTAGGTTCACCCATGTCCATTGATATACCATGTAATGTGGATTGTGGACGATCTAATGTGGATTTCGGATTCATTCTTAACCATTGATCTCTATCTCTCGAACGATTTGGACCATTCGAATGAAATTAAGTTCCAGTCATAGATCTATATGATCTATGGATCTTTCCTCTTTCATCGACCCTGTTACTGGTTATTCCTTTGTCATTCGTGATACCCTTTGACATCAATGACAACTATATTCTCAACAAACTCTTGTGTGTGATGGAATTCTACCTTGTAACCGCACACATCTTGTTTGACCCCATTGACCCTCACTCATGTTTATTCATAGAAGCATGTGGGTAGAGAAACCATGCCTAGAAGACAAATAATTGGACATCTAATAAAGGGAGCAAACTCTGGTTGAGGAAGGTGAACGATTTTGGTAATTGCTTGACCTTGGCATAGGAATGGAAATCGATTCAAGGGAAGGTTGCCGAGTTTGAAAAAAGAGATGAAAATGATGAGAAGGGGGTTGTTTCAACAAGAATGAGATCCATTCAATGAACCATGAAGCAGATTATTTGCATATCAACTCAGAAGACTCGATTTGCTTCACTAGTATTATGTTGTTACAGTAGTGTGAATCACCATTTGGTGGATGTTCTTACTCATATGTTTTTACTCCTAAAAGTGTTGGCTATAATGTAACCATGTGATTTGATCTTGAATCAATAAATCCTACTTGTGTTTCAATATTTGATATTATGTAATTAATTTTATGTGTTGTTTCTCATTATGTGGTCTGATGGTATGATGGTTTTTCATTGTGTATTCTGAGCGAGAAGTAAGGTTTTGTAACTTGTCATTTCTGCAGCTCCCATCCTCTGCATTAGACTACAACATGGATTCATTGATTGGAAATTGGTCACGAATTTAATTGAAAGAAACTCATCAACCCCTACCATTGTTTCAATCAAAAGGGGGCCTTAACATACCATGACTTGAATTTCTTTTAATTTTAAAAATGTGCCCAGTTTCATGTCCAGGAAATGAAAAGATGTTAAAGTCAGAAACTTACCAAATTAGATTCCTCATGTCCCTTTGTAAAGTTGTCACGGAACCTCCTCCATTTGAAGGTAGAGCATCTCGACATATCTATAGGCCTAGCAATCCTATTTAAAGGTAGATCATCCCAACATATCTATAGGCCTAGCAATCCTATAGAGAATAACACATAGCACTGCTATGATTTCCACATGGAGAGAGTTCACTATAGACTCTCTTGTTCTAAGAATAAGAGGGAATGTGTCACCTCCTTCTCCCTTCATACTACCACGCCTAGACATTCTCCTAGATTTCTTCATCGATCTTGAATCCTACCACGTCATCTGAGCCATGAATCTCTTATTTTACTCAACTCTCTTATTTCTTCTATGTTTTCACTTATGTCCTATTATGAACCCCCATTCACAGCCTCAAAAAAAATTTCTACAACAGTGACAATCATAATATGTTTTTTTCTTTTTAGAAATGAGTCACAACTAAGAATAGGTAGTAAGTAAGAGCTAGTTCCACTAAGACAAGAATTCTATGATGTTAACAGTATGGATAATAAATAAGCGTTGTGGTCTATGGGGAGGTGTAATCCAATTATCCTTCTAGTTAGAAAATGGTGCCATCTCCACCACTACCAGAAAGGGAATTTCATCGGCAGTGCATGATATTTTATTTCATCGATTTGTTCTTTGTTCTTCAAATGATTCTCTCATTTGATAAGCTCCCACCCCTTCCATTGGTTCCCAGTGGAGAGAAGAGCAACGAGGCTTCTCTCTAGTAATTTAGATAATTAAAAGTTAAATTTTATTTTATCTTCTAATGTTTGTAGATTACATTTCCCCAAGGAATATACATTTATATATTCAATTATGTATGCCATATGTAGTTCCAATCTCCATACTCTTATTGAAGCTACAAAGGTAGTTGCAACCTTACCTATGTCCATTGTATGTGCCAGTCTAATATCCAGCAATTGAAAATACCAAGTATTTATAGGTGTAGTGGAAGGAACATCTTCACCAAAATAACCATTGCTATCATTAGTAGTAAAGAAGTGAGCCATCTTATTCAACAATTGAGGAAACATTAAAAAATACAAATAGCTTAGGCGCCTTCAACACAATTTTAGGATTTAGCATTGTACAAACTCAAAGTATTCCCCTAGTTGGAATAATCCTGAGGAACAAAGACTATTGGTTGAGCGACAAAGAAAATATTTAAATCACATGCACAGATGGGAAAATCTTCACCAAAATAACCATTGCTATCATTAGTAGCAAAGAAGTGAGCCATCTTATTCAACAATTGAGGAAACATTAAAACATACAAATAGCTTAGGCGCCTTCAACACAATTTTAGGATTTAGCATTGTACAAACTCCAAGTATTCCCCTAGTTGGAATAATCCTGAGGAACAAAGGCTATTGGTTGAGCGACAAAGAAAATATTTAAATCACATGCACAGATGGGAAAATCCAGAAGTCATAGATTAATTTCTTAAATGTTGAGTTAGGTTGGAGAAATGCTTAGATTAGAATTGATTCAGCACATGCCTTCCATCGCATCTAAAGATACATGCCATAGCATTTGCATTGATTTTGGATGATGCTTGAAAGAATCAATCTATTCTATTTGTACTAAGACTCGAGATATTTAAAATCCCAAAGCTAGAAAAAAATACAATCGCATATGAATTTTTCATAGATGTTCAATATCTAAGTTATTCTATCCATACTAAGATCCAAGATCTTTGAAATCCCAAGTCTAGAGAAAAATACAATTGCATATGACTTTTGCATAGATGCTTGATCTCTAAAGGCATGGACTTGTTACCTTTAGAAGCCTCACTTGTTACTATATTAATATATAATAACAGTTACTGCATTAATATATAATAAAGTTCCTAACAACGCAAGTCACTCACAATTGGGATTAAAAAAAATTATATGTTGGAAAGTGTGAAGAATATTTGTAGTAGGTAATAAGCTAAGATTCTTTTTAACATTTCTCTATTGTGAAAGATCCCTATGATTAACAAGATTAACGATTGTCTACTAATTAAACACTCTATGTTTGTTTTCAAATAGTACTAATTAAATTGCGTGTACAAGATTGATCTACCATTGTGGACTTTTCACAACCCATATCTATCATACATAAATGCTAAAATTATCTTCAATTTCAAAGACTTCACAAGCTTAATTATCATTTTTATTTAGACATCAATTGTTTAGAGAGTGGCACATACTTCATTGTCATTTTTTTATTTAGACATCAATACGCCTTAGAGAGTGTCCCATTAACAGACAATCTAGGTCTTTAACATAATGTTATCTCAAGTTTTAATGTTTATTACTCTCATTTCCTTTCATTTTTCTTGGGTGAAAGTGTTGGTCACTCCTATGATAGCACTCTCACTTGTAACCACAAGACATTAATAAGTTATTAATATAAATTAAGTGTGTCCAGTTGTATACCATGAGAACTTGTCATATTGAGAGGGTGTAGATCCCAATGAGTTGTGTTTAATGGTGTAGTTCATCAATTCATGGTATGTCGATCAAATGGTCCAACCCAATGAAGAAACATGATCCACCTTGTCATTCCCCCAGTAACCTCGGCGCCCCTTTGAGGTGACGGGGAACTCATACACATGCCACGAGTGCCCTTTTTGGTTCCCAGTGTCATTTATCATGTCCCTCTACTCCAAATGGATCATCCAGGGGAACAAATTAATTCAAACGGACCTTCAATTTCACCCAAATAATATCGTCAATGTGGAAACATAACCACCCGTAGGATAAATTTTCTAATCACTTAATAATTTGGGTTAATCTTCTTTTAATCATCCTTCCAAAACCATATCGATGGGTAAATTATTCCTTCGTTGTCTAAATATCTCCCTTCTGACTTTCCTGACCCTTTTCGACTGTTCCAATGTTGGAAGTCAGAATTCAGAACAAACAATGGTTCCAGTGAACCTTTCCCAACTTCTCAACTCTGAATACGATGTCGATGTCAAGAGTCGGAAGTCGGTAGCCTAAGATCAATTTTCCACAATTTATTCCCAACCTTCTGATCCCCATATTCCAAGGTTGAAATTTGAAATTTGGCATGGTGAATTTGTTTTCAACCAAACACCTCCAAATTCTCGACTTTGACATTTTGACGTCAGGAGTCAGAAGTTGGGACCACCAACTTCATCCTTCCACCAAACCTCTAATGCCAAATTCATCACCAATCATCCAGTCGAGAGTTAGGAGTCAAAACATGACCACGGTGTTGCTACACAATTCAGATTCCCAACTTATGTAGTCAACACTATGGCATCAACACGTCAACAAACACCGCTTGTTAACACTTAACCAATTTCACAATTTCGTCTTAGGCTTTGCGCTACGAATTCGGACATGAAACTCTACGGAATTCTTTTGAGCTAGAGGCCAATTTCTTGGCCAATTCATGCACACAACCATGGTGAAATTAACCCCATCCTACTGCACGGCTTGGTCCTACGCAATTTAACATTCATGGTATAAGAATGTAATTAAATTATCAATTCAATTCCTACTCAATCCAGTGCATTCATAACAAGAATGACAAGAATATATCTACACAACATTAATTTATTTACAGGCTACGAACAACATCTATGAGTAATTCAAGCTACTATCCATTGCAATTAATAGAACTTCACAACCATTCATGATTAATTAGTTTTGAACACACATAAACAACAAAACACTTATCTTTTAAGAGAAATTACCCAAGTAAGTGGCTATGTGAGTTCAATGTTCCACCCAATCGTAGGTATTTGTCTATCCTATATTATTTCAGCTGAGATACCACCCCCAAGCTGGGATATGTTATCCACAACGGATATTGACACTCTGGCTCATCCACAGCCTCAGGCACAGTCATTCATGCTAATCCAACTAATTGTTGGGTTTAGCAAGATACAAGGAGACTAGGAAGGTGAATGTTAGGCCAATGAGCTCAACCATAAAGCTACGGGAATATCAATTGGTTCATCCATCCCTAACACCCACAATGCCTATCACACCCAACACAAGTAAGGTCCCCTTCACTTCTACACAATCTCTCGGGATTCACTTCCCTCTAGTTCTCTTCAGGGTGGGAATAGAAAGGTCCAAGCTGCTAAATTATCGAGATTATTTCCTTCACTAGTTTCATTATTCATTCCAACTCTATTTGCTCTCATTTCACATTTCTTGGTCATGCTAGTGTTCAGTGGCTCATTGTTCAAATCATAAGCTTCAATTCTTTATCTCCCTCATGGGCATGCATCATGCACTATCTAATTGGTTGTTTTATGCTATCACAGAGATTGTACATGAGGAGATATGATCCCTCCTTTTTCTCAATTGCAAATCTCCCTTCCTTCCTATCAATGTTTCTCCCCTTCATGTACAACTTCCTCCTTAGGTTTAGGGTCAATGGGATGTGGGTCCCTGTTGTACTAGGACTTGGATCCATAAATCTAGCCCATGCCTTTCCTTCCTAACTATGAATGCATCTCCCCATTCCCATTAACACAAGCTTAATTTCACATATACCCTCTTACAATAGGAATTAAGACTAGAAAGGATGCCCTCTTGGGTTTTCAAGGTGACACATGGTAGTATGGGATTGACTCTTTCACACCCCCACCTCTCCCTAGTGGATAAACACAACCCCTGTCATTTTCTTTCATCAATATCTAGCCCTTGGGACATCTTATTCACAATATAAATATTTACAGGGTTTACATTCTCCATGGCTTACCAACGCATGGCTTACCAACATAATTTACTTACCTTTATAAATAGAGCATTCACTAGTGGGGCCTTGGCCTTAAGTTCCTTGCTAGGAATCATACATAGCATTTACAATATTTACACATTAAGATAATATATACACTAGGGGTCAAAACAGGTTGTTACAATCCCCTCCCCCTTAAAACAACACCGTCCTAGGTGTTCTCAAAACTTGAACAAAAATGGGAATGCCTCTTTCATGGCATCCGCCAACTCCCAAGTAGCCTCATTTTTCCCTAGGTGCTTCCATTTTACCTTCACCTATGTGATGGATCGGTTCTGAAGCAGTGCTACCTTATTTTCAAGGATGCGCATAGGATCCACTTGGAACTCTTCCTCGGGTTCCACCTTATTCACATTCCAATCAATTAGATGATTATGATCATGTATATATTTCTTGAGCAAAGAAACATGAAAAACATTGTGAAATCTCATGCTAGCAGGAAATGCAACCCTATATGCAATTGGTCCTATCCTATCAAGGACTTCAAACGACCCACAATATTTTGGTGCCATCTTCGAACAAATCCCCAACTTTAGGGAACTTTTCTTTGGATTCACTCTTAAGTAAACATGATCCCCAACTTCAAATTCCTTGTGCACTCTCTTTAAATATTCATAACTCTTCTACATGTCATGTGCTACCTTTAAACTTTTCCTTATCCTAACAATTTCCTACTCCATATCCTGAAGCATATTTGATCTAAGCACTACCCTCTTTACCAGGTTGTACCAACTTACTGGAGTTATTCCTCACTTGTCATACAATGCCTCAAACGGGATTATCCCCAATGTTGCTTGATGACCATTGTTGTCTGCAAGTTCTACCAAGTTTAGGTAATCCTCCGACTTGGATGGCATGTCCATCACATACATCCTCAACATGTATTCAAGGACTTGAATCACTCTCTCAGTCTGACCATATTTTTGAGGATGATATGTTGTACTAAATTCGACTGATTTCCCAACTCCTGAAATAGTCCTTTTCAAAATTTGGATGCGAACTTGGCATCTCGTTCTGATACTATCACCTTGGGTGATCCATGCAATCAGAATAATTCTTTCATGAAAATACCTGCTATGTCACTTGATTTATGAGTGGACTTGACCAGAATAAAATGGGATGCCTTTTATAGCTTGTCCATCACAACCATGATTGAATTATGCTTCTTGACTGTCATTGGAAAACCTATTATGAAATCCATAAAAATCACTTCCCACTTCCATTATAGAATTGGCAGAGGTTGTAACAGGCTTGTTGGATGTTGATGCATGACCTTAACCTGCTGAAACTTTTAAAAACGAGAGATATGCTCTTCTTTTTCCTTCTTCATCCCATGCCAAAAGTATTGTTTCCTTGTCATTGCTATGGTCTTTTGATACCCTAGTTGTCTAGAATATGGTCTTTGGTGAATTTCATGTCTTACCATATTTTTCAAATATGTGCAATTTGGAATGTACACCATGCCTTTATACACAAGTAGATCATCTTCTTGAAGTTGATAACTTGCACACCCTTCATCTAACTTCCCTTGCTGCAATTTTCTTTTTCCTGTAGGTAAATCGCATCATCTTACTAAGCATCAAGGATTCTTATCACCAAATCAGAATTGTACACGCTTATGACATCGAGGTGAAAGTTTCTATTGAGAGTGTTTGCAACCTTGTTCTCTTTCCCTTTCACATGTTTGGTTTTGAAATTAAACTTTGACAGAAACTCTAGCCACCTAGCTTGCTTGGAATTTAAGCTAATTGGATGATCAAATATATATTTTAAGCTAATGTGATCGGTCTTGAATTCAAATCTTCTTCCCAATAAATAATGTTGCCACATCTTGAGAGGGTGTACAATGGTGGCTAACTCTAGATCGTGAGTCGTGTTATAGTTTTCACTTTAATTCAAATATGTTAGAGCTATAATCCAATGCAATAGGATCACTAAAAGATAGACAAGAACAACATAAAAGAGACAAATATTTTACACCGGGAAAACCCTCTCTCAGGAAAAACCCAACAACTTCTTCAATATAACTCTGTCACTTAGTAAAATTCCAAACAAAGATAGAAAACCCAAGAGATAAGATAACTTCTGCAACTTCTTCTTCTTCTACCCCAATGAACTTGTCTTTCTCTTCCTTGGAGAGAACTTGCTTGAGCTTGTAGTGTGTTTAAATGAGGGAGGGAATATCCATATTTATACACTTCATGTGGGTGACCTAAAAACCTAATTGGATCCACTTCTTAGTCTTACTGGGATGAATTCTTCTAGGGAGACTCAAAAATACATTTTACACTTGTTCTTTTGGGGACTATTGCCCCGACTTACAACAAATTTTTTACCTCGATATCAGTACTTGACCAAGTACATGAAAGACATCTTCGATTAGAGGAGAAGCAACTCTAAAAGAGGGAATAACAAAATAATAATAATAATAATATAAGAATATCTTATCAAGTTACATTTTCAACAACACTCCCTCTTAAAAAGGAATGTATTCTTCTAACACGGTCATCACCATGACCAGACACAATCTCTAGACATCATCATCATCATTGGACATCATCATCACTGTTGCACCAACTCTCATTTCGTCGACCATTGACTAGTGACATATCTCAAATCTATAAATCATGAGAATTTCTATAGAGCCAACCCTTTTCATGTTGGATGTAGGCCTAGATCCCATCTATGACTTCATCATCTCTATGCACAAGTAATCAAGTAGGTACCACCCAAGACCACATATTACATTGCCAAAGAAATCACCTACATCTCCTACTGTCGTCTCATTGTATCCAGATCATCTCATAATCTCATGTGGAGAGAAACCCAAGTGTCTATATCATATCCATCAGACAACCAGTGTCTTATTAATGTGTAGAGCATCCCATGATCTCACACATGCATCTTCCTAACATGTAAATATAAACCCAAGAACATATGTGTCTTCTTGACATGTGGAGAGAATCCCAGGATCACATGCCTGTGTATTCTTGACATGTAGAGAGAAGACTAGATGTATTACGTCCCTTGGTCAACCTGCATATTCTTGACACGTGGAGAGAAGCCAAGGATCACACACCCATGTCTTCATAACATGTAGAGAGCATCCCAAGAACATTTGTGTCTTCCATCCAATGGAGAGCATCCTAGATGTATTATGATCCTCATACCAATTGCATCTTCTTGACATGTGGGGAGAATCCCAAGATCATCTGTCTTCCACTCACTGCAGAGAATTCCATATCTCCTCCATCTTACTGAAAAGTAGAGAGCATCCTAGGAGCACCTACATATTTCAGACATGTCACATTATTCCCTATTTTGAGGAACATCAATCTAGATAACTCTAAGCTTATCCCTGAATTACTCAAAATTCGCTCTTTCTAATGGCTTGGTTAACACATCATATGTCTACTTGTCTTTTGCCACATACTAGAGCTTCATTGCTCCTCTCTGCACCATATCCCAGATATAGTGATACTTGATATCAATATGCTTCAACTTGTCTTGGAACACTAGATTATCTAACAACTTCACACAACTTTGGTTGTCACAGAAGATACAGTTAGCCTCTAACTCGAGATCAAGCAAATATGATTGTATCTTTTGAATCCATGCTACCTAACAACTAGTTGAATAAGATGCAATATACTCTGCTTCAGTTGTACTCAGTTCCATGCTTGACAGATTCCTTCTAAACCAGGAGATCATACTGAATCCCAAACTAAAGTATCATCCTGAAGTGCTCTTCTTGTATGTGGAACTTCCTTCCCAATATGAATCCACATAACCATGTAGTTTAATATTCTTATCCATCGCGTGCTTGATCCCATACTCAATTGTACCCTTCAAGTACCTCAATACATACTTTGCATCAATCAGGTGAACACATCTTGTATCTCTCAAAAATAGGCTCAATGTGCTCATTAAAAAAGCATATGTTTGGCCTCATGTTCGTTAATTACATCAACAAACAAATAATATGTCTATACATTGTGTATCAATTGTGTCTAAAGAAGCATCACATATTAGCTTCAAGTTTGATTCCATGCATGTGGCAATGGCCTTCAATAGATCATTCTAAATCTCTTTTGCATATTTCCCTTGACCAA
The DNA here is from genome assembly GCA_001517045.1 of Pseudotsuga menziesii. NCBI lineage: Eukaryota > Viridiplantae > Streptophyta > Pinopsida > Pinales > Pinaceae > Pseudotsuga > Pseudotsuga menziesii. The sequence goes on along the minus strand of LPNX010729978.1, from coordinate 72,571 downwards.
GGAATATCCCATCTAGATTCTACCACACCTCCAAACCTATGAAGCAGTGCATAATCCCCAGGTCCTTCATCTCGAACTCTGTGGCAAGCCTCCTCTTTTTATCTACAATTAGCTCATCCTCACCTGTTAGGAATAGGTCATCTACATACAGTAGTAGTATCATTGGTATTCCACCCTCAACCTTGAAGAAGAGGCTGGAATATTCTTTACTCTTGGTAAATCCTAAGCTCATCATAAAATTTTCCATAATGTCATACCACGTCCTGGGTTCCTTATTCAACCCGTACATTCAACCCATACAAGGCCTTATTTAGCTTTCACACATGATTCTTTTTTCGTGTGTTTCAAATCCCAGTGGTTTCTCCACATACACTTCCTCTTTAACTACACCATTTAAGAATGTTTTCTTGGCATCCATCAGGTGTATATTCCATTTCATTATTGCGGCTAAGGCAAGTATAGATCTAATAGAAGTTTATCTTGCTACAAGTGAAAATGTCTCCTCATAATCTATGACTTCTTTCTGGGAGAAGCCACGTGCTACAAATCATGCCTTGTATTTTTCGATGCTTCCATCTATTGCATGCTTGATATTGTAGATACATTTGGAAGACACTATGGATGTTCCATCTGGTCTCGGGACCACCTCCTAGACATCATTATTCATGATTGACTGATATTCTTCAATCATGACATCATTCCATTCCTTCTTTTATGTGTCTTCCTCATAGTTGGAAGGTTCTTCATTAATGATGTCACAAAGTAGTGCCACATAGTTGGAGTAAGGTATCGGTCTCTTACTTTATCTGAAAGTCCCATCTGGAGCACCATATCTCTCTGCATATTGGATTATTTCTCATGACCATGTTGGTATTCTCTTCTAAAATTTATTCTCACGAGGTGGATCTATAATTTCATGTGGTTTTGTCATGTCATGGCCTTCATGGTCTCCTTGAATATTCTCTTTCACAGTAGAATTTACAACTCTAGGAACTTTGGGTTCTTCATGTTCTTCGGTGTAGGTTTGTCTTGATTTGTTGTAAGTTGATTTTTCATCAAAATTAATGTCTCTGCTAGTCTCAATCTTCAGGAATGCTAGAAAGTATATTATATATTATTTTGATGTGTCACTATACCCAATGAATATATCCTTCTTCCTTGAAGGGTCTAGCTTTGTCCTCTTTTCTTTTGGAATATGTATGTACAATGGAAAACCAAATATCCTGAGATGGGTAACTTTTGGTTTCTCTCTCGCGAATGCTTCTTATGGGGTCTTGTTGTTCAAGACACAATGAGGTGTTCTATTTTTTACATACACTGTTTTTTTGTTGCTTCTTCCCATAATTGCATCGGAAGGTCATGGTCATGAATAATTTCCTATGTTGCTTCCATTATCGTTCTGTTCTTTCTTGTTGCAACTCCATTCTATTGAGGATTATAGGGAGTGCTCATCTCTCTCTTAATCCCATATTCTCTACATATGTATTTGAAGCTATCTGAAGTGAACTCACTGCCATTGTCTGATCTTAAAGTCTTGATTTTGTTTTCTGTGTGATTTCTACCAGGGCTTTGAATTCCTTGAATTTGTTGAATACTTCATCTTTGCTTTTCAAAAAATAAATCCAAGTTTTACAAGAATAATTATCTGTAAAATAAACATAGTATGCATACCCACTTAGTGAATTGGATGACATGGTTCTGCATACATCTGAGTGTACTATATCCAAAATCTCTTTTTCCTTGCTTTCACTTCTAGGAAATGGCTTCTTCATGTTCTTCCCTTTTGCACACCCTTCGCAAATGACTTCATGCTTTGTTTGAATTTAGGGTATACATGTTAATTCTTTGATTGCAATGGAAGTTCTCTATAGTGTACATGCACAAGAGTTCTATGCCATAGTTCAGTATGTTCCATGGAGTCACGAACCAATGCTTGTTCTGGTTGTCCCTCCAACTTGTGCAGTCCTCCCTCTTGCTCCCCAATTATTGTTGCATCATCTATTGTCTTGCCTCTTGGCCACATAAGTACTTGGCCATCAACAAATGCAACATGAAATCCTTTAGCATCTAAATACGAAATGGAAAGGATATTTTTCTTCAAACCTGGTATGTAGAGGTCATCCTTCATCTTGATGGGTTTTCCTGAATCCAATTTGTAGGAAGCTTCTCCAATCCCTTTTATGGGATACTGGTAGTTATTGTTTGGTCTCCCTAATGTCGCATTTTCATCCTATTTTCCCTTCACTATTCCTCACACTCGTCCCTATTCATCACTCCATTAACCATTCCTTATGACATTTTCCTAAATAAATATGGGTTACCTTGTATTTTCCAAATTGGTTTATTTTTAAAAGAGAATTTATGATTAAATATTAGAAAATTAACATGTTTTCATTTATATCTCAAAGTTGTGTGAGCTTTGTGATGTGTAGGAATATTTACAGATTTTCAACAGATAGATTATTCAAAAGCTTCTCAAATATTTCCTCCACCTTTTCAAGATTTGGAGATAATTATTCAAGATAATTCCAAAGAGGAATATCATAAGAGGATTTGTGAGGATTTGAAGGGATAAATATTTTGTAATTATGGAAAATACATTGAAAGAAAAGTGGATCTATATTTCCAAACATTCATGTATAAATAAGAGGGTTTTCTCCTCATTTGGGAGGAGGCCTCTTTAGTGGTGTGGAAGTAGAGAAAATGTATGTCTTTTAGAGTTAGTCATGGATTTGAGATTTGATAATTTTGTAATGGATTGATGGTTTAATACAAGCATTTTCATTTCTTCATATTGAGTTTGATTTATTTATTATGAATGGTTTTGGATTAGTTTATTTTATGCAATTGTATTCTTTTCTAGTTAATTCTATTTTTTATGCAATCTCATGCTTTCTTAGATTAAATTTCTTTTCATCTAATTTCCTACTTTCATAAAGTAGGTTCAATTTCAGTCACATGTTTTCTTAGATTTCAGTCGCATATGTGTTTCCTTTTCAAGCATTATAATAGGTTAGTGTCACTCTGATCCTGCATATATTTTGATTGCACCTCTAAGTTTACAATCTCCCCAGATTGATAATTTATGTCGAAATAGCTATTATATATTTTGCTCGACATTTTGGCGTCGTTCTCGGGGAGGTGCTAAAAAGGGATTGGAGTTAGATAAGTAGATAGGTTGCTTTTATATTACACAACAAGAGGGAGGGGAAACGATAAGATGCAAAGATGATTTCACTGCAGAAGTTTTGTGGTGTAACAGCCTGTTGCATCCACTTAAGTGGATCACCACAAAGCCTTCTTGTTCCCTTTGAATGTAAATATGTTTCTTATTTGCAAACTTTAATTTATTTTTCCTGCAAGAGTGTTTAATTTCTGCAAAGAGATATTTCATTGTCTGCAAGAATCTTTCTTTTATGCGAGTTTGTTTTTTATGCAAGTGTGCCTTTATCTAGTATATTTTTCATTTACATTGTTTTTGTAGTGTGAATTTGGATTGATCTCATTTTTTGCTTTTTTTTATTTCATACCATTTTGAATTGTTTTGTACCATTTTTTTTTAGCATTTGATTTGATTTCAATAAAATTATTTAATGATGAGTATAAGTCTAGATCAACTCACTCAGATCATAGCAAAAGTAGGGATCTCCTCTTCTCAAGAAGAGGAGATCTTGATAACAGCTAAAAATGTAATCACTCCTCTTGAAGAAAACAAGGTAGAATCGACATTCGAAGAATCATGCATGTCAGATGATGAACACCTATTCGAACATGAGATTGAGGAGGATGAAGAAGGGATTTTGGGTGATCAAAATGAGGAAGAACATCATGCTTATGAAATTTTCATTGGACATTGGTTTCAATTAAGTACTAGGATATATCACTTTTGTTTTTGCTTTTATTTTATTAACCCACATTTTCAGCATTTAATTCTTTACATTCTTGTACATCTTAGATTTCATTTTGTAAAATTGAATATGAATCTTTATTTACTTTTGTTACATAGATGGCTGCATTGGAAATTCCATTACATTTAAATAATTTTTAGTTTCTAATTAGTGTAGAGTAGGTAGGTTTTAGTTTTTAGTAGGATGTTTAGAAAAAAAATTACTAATAATGACAATAAAAAAAAAACTTTTCTTTCAATAAATTTTCTAATTTTGCAGGAATTAAAAAAAATTACATTATGACTTATTTTCTTTTAAATCTAGAAATATATAATAAAAATAAAAATAAACAAAAAATAGTTCTTTTTCTTAGTTTTTCTAGCTTTAGAGATTTAGGAGTAGATTGTCAAAATTTTCTTTTGATCTGGAACCAACCAGACATGCAAATTTTATAAAAAAAAAACCTAGCTTTTTGCGCATCCATCTTCACTCTTCCGCATCAAACTTGCACACATAAAATTAAAACACACACACACACACACACATTAAAACAGAGAAAAACAAACAAAACACATAAAAATTATATAAAAAACAAAACTCTTTTTCAAAACCCTAGTTGCCTGCACATTTCGCCTTCCATGAATTTCATTCTCCATTGAATATGGCGCTGGAACAATTATTATTTGTACACAAGAATCATATCGTCTTGCACTACTTTTTCTCTCCTTTGCTAGATCAAATGTAAATTTCTAGCTCTCATTCTCTATCTCTCGATCTGATTCAGAAGCTAGCTTATATCCGCATCTATTCGCGGGAACCTGTGTTGATGTATTTGTAACTTCAGAATGTATTCACCTATAAATATTATGTATTGTACCCCGATGTTTATTTCGGGAAGTGTCTGTAATGTATTGAATTTATGTCATGCCTCGATTTCGGGAGATTCAATAATGTAAACAAGTCATGTCAAGTCATTGTGGGTAACCCTCCTATTGTTCAAGGGTTAAAGTCCCCGTAGTTGTGGGGCCCTAGGGTTATTAGACTATCCTAGAGAAGTAGACCCTAGGTGAGTTATTGTAAGTCAGGGAAATAGTCCCCACCATTGTGTTAAGGATAACCCTGCTTGTTGGTCGGAGGGGCAAAGTCCCCACAAGTTGTGGGGCACTAGGGTTATTAGACTCTCCTAAAGATTTCGGCTCTAGTAAGTAATTGTTAAATGAGGCCGACATTTTGGAGTGGAAATTAAGTGAATGAAAGAATATAAATAAAGAGTGAGCCTCTCTATTTATCTCACACACACTCACTCACTGGGGCGCATGAGTGAGAGAGAAGTTGCTAGGAAGAGAGAGAGACTACTGCTGTCGGGAGATCATCTTACTATTTTTTTGGGGGTTTTACTTTTGGTGTTGATTCTATCTCTGAGGAAGTTGCAGGATTTTCTCCTTTATGGTTTCCCCGAGAAAAATCTTTGTGTTCATTGTCTCTTGTGTTTTATTGCTATGCATGTTATTCTCTTAGATAAGATCCTAAGATTGTAATGCTAGCTTGAATGATAAAAACATAACATGGTATCAGAGCTAACCTGAGAAGAAGACATTGTGCAGCTGCAAAAGCTAGGGATTCTTACTTTTTGGGTATCTCTCCACAATCCATCAGAAAAAGTATGCTAAGCTGACTCTCCATTGAAGGGCGCATCTTTCTATCGAAGCGAAATTCGATTCTGAGCATTTTTAGTTTTTGGTGCGGGAAATTAGGGTTTCTTACAGAAGAGGAATTTTTGAGCGATCTCGGCATAGGATTTCTCTTCTCATCAAAATAGAATTTTAGAGACCTGGTTTGAGATTTTTGGTTGGGTATAACTCTGGGAAAGTCAAACCCTAGTTTGACCGTGGGCTGGGAAAAACCCTAAAATACTAAAACTGATAAGTTTTGGTACATTCGCTATATCTCAGGATTGGAGAAGGATCAAAAGCTTAAACATTCACAAGACACATATAATATCCCGATTTACACTGTATCCAAAATTCACCCTCATATTCGCTATATTCTAGGAGATACGATCCCTCCACGTTAGGGTTCCAGCCTTTTCCAGGATTCATCCCTAAACAGGATCTGGGGAGAATTGCTATATCTCACGGTACAAAGGTCCAAATGAAATTTATGAAGATGTTCCAAAAAGTGCACGGACTGTGCTTTCTGTGGTAGAAGTTTCAGACCTCAAAGATGAAACAAGGACACGTGGCAGTTCGTACAACTTCGCTATGCTGAACAGTCCTGAAACAGGTCACCTTGGGAAAACGATCATAAGTCCCAATTGGTGAAACCAATTTTGATGAAACCTATGGTTTTGGAATAGGGACAGGTGAGGATACCTCAGTGAAAATTTTTCGACACAGAGGAGGAGTAATTTCAGAGATACCATAGAAACACTATCAGGAATTTCTACAGAAGAAATTGGTAAACTAGGGCTTCCTGTTCTGGGAGCTTTCCTCCACTGTTTTCAGAAAATGAGTACGTTGGACAGCTCACCTTGAAGAGGTCTATCTTTCTATCCAATCAGATCTGAAAGATTCCAAGTTTTGAAAATTAGGGTTTCTCTAACAAACCCTAGATCATCGAGCTCCGAAACCAGGATGGACACCTCAAATCGGTAAGATCTAATATATTGCTATTTTCATTTGAGGTCCTCATTTCAAAGTGATCTATCACATCAGGTTGATGACAATATTAGTGAAGTTGAAAACTTCCAAGCATGGAAGTATATGATCTCTATGAAGAAAATGAATTGGGCACCTACATAAGTAGAGAGGTTCCAGTTCCAGAGGGAGATGAGGGTAAAAGCCCTACACAAGAAGAACTTGGTCAAGGTCAAGAAGATCATTGCTGATTCAATCATAGATCACCTTATACCATAAGTGTCTTCCCTATAGACACCAAAAGAGATGTTTGACTCCTTGACCAAGTTATTTGAAGGGAAGAACATAAATCAGAAGATGACTTTGAGAAAATAGTTAAAGAATATGAAGATCTAGAATGCAAAGACCATACAATCATACTTTACGAGGGTCCCTCAAATCAAAGAACAACTTGTAGCAGTAGAAGAAGAAGTGGAAAATGCAGAAGTGGTGATAGCCACCTTGAATGGCCTCCCAGGATCATGGGATTCATTCATGCGAGGAATGTGTGCCAGAAGGAAGTGATTACTTTCAGTAGACTCTAGGAAGAAGAAGAAGCTCAACTCATAATAAGAGAAGAGGAGATGGGAGCAATTGAAGATCAAGCTCTCACCATCCAAAGAAGATACCTCAAGCAATGAGGAATATGAAGGACTCAACTTTTGAAGAACCTCTTATCCATTTTATCATTTGGATAAGAAATGATGCTATTATGAATGAAGAAGATGATGAAGCTGAAGGCTCAAGAAGGAGTCTGCCCACGAAACAAATCAAGATAAGTACTCACTTGTCATTTCATGATATTATTTTGCTATGCATTTGTTTATATTCAATTGATGTATTATGCATTATAGAATGTTTGCATTAATGACAACATACTACTAATACACATGTGATGGGTAAGTAGGTCATGGTGCTATACAACTCTCCATTGCTACTTATCTAGAATGAAACCTCTTTGTTGACATATTGGATTAGTGCACAATCTCAATGTTGTCTTAGTAGAAATGGAAGGCATCTAGAAAAGTTTCGTGAGATATGGATGAATGTTGTATTGGCTAAAATATTTGCATGATCATATATTTATGCATAAGAATTTGCCATTATGAATATGACTTATGAAATGTTTCTAACCATACAACTAATGCATTTGACTTGTAGGAAAGATCACGTAAAATCGCCTACAAGCAGACTTGTTCTAAAGAACAAGTGACGACAGTTCAAGAGGAAGAATAATATGACGAATGCAGTGACATCATTGATGCAGAACCTTCCAACTATGAAGAAGTAACCAAGAAGAAAGGGAAGACCAGTTCAAGAAGAATGATATCTAGGATGCAATATCGATACATGAAGGGAAGTTCATAGTTCCATCATGCAGTAGATGGAAACATCGTGGGATATAAGGCAAGATTCGTAGCATGAGGATTCTCACGAAAAGAGTGCATAGAGTACGAAATATAAAGGGAGTATGATGCTTCACTTCAAAGGGAGTGACTATAGAAGATCCCAAGGTTCGACATGGTACGACAAGATGGATAGTTTACTCGTGACTCTAGGCTTTACTGAGAGTAAAGAGGATTCCAACCTTTTCCTCAAGGTTGAAGGTGGAAGACTAGTGATGCTCCTATTATATGTCGATGACTTGGTCCTGACAGAAGTTGCAAGAAGGAGCCTTGTTGCTGAGTTCGAGATGAAGGTGTTGGATATGATGCACTAATTTCTAGGCATGGAGGTGTGGCAGAATCTCCCTGAGACAAGGGAAGTATGCAGCAAAGATCCTGAAGAGGTTCAGGATGATGGACTGTAAGGCCATGACCACACCTATGGCATCGAACCTGAAGCTACTGCGTGTTGCTTCATCAGAGTCGGTTGATGCCACGAAGCATCGTCAGATGATTGGGTCCTTGATGTACCTGACAAATATGAGACCAGATATTTGCTTTGCTGTGAACACCTTGAGCCAATTCCTGACAGATCCGAGACATGTTCACTTGATTGCTACAAAGAATATTCTGAGGTACCTGAAGGGTACATTTGATTATGGGCTCAAGTATGAGGTGAATCAAAAGATTAACTTGAAAGGTTATGTTGATTCAGATTCGACGGGCAGTGCCATCGATAGGAAGGGCACTTTAGGGTGTTGCTCTAGTATGGGATCAGGTGTGATCTCTTGGTTTAGCAGGAAACAATCTTGTGTGGCACTGAGTACAGCTGAAGCAGAGTATGTCGCATCTTGTTCAGCTAGTTGTGAGGCAGTATGGCTAAGGAAGCTACTGTTTGATTTATTTGATCTCTAGTTAGATGCTACTTGTATATATTGTGACAACCAGAGTTGTGTGAAGTTGTTGGAGAACCCGGTGTTCCATGACAAGTCGAAGCATATCGAGATCAAATATCACTATATCATGGATATGGTGCAGAGAGGAGCAGTGAAGCTTCAGTATGTTGAAATGGATGAACATATAGCTGATGTGTTGACTAAGGCATTGGCCAGAGTGAAGTTTGAGTGCTTCAGGGAGAAACTTGGTGTTCTCCAGATTGAGGTTCCCTCCAAGGGGAAGTGATGAGTCTGAGAGCCATTCTGACATGGTGAGAGGATTGGTTCCTTCCATGGTCAGATGTAAGGGCTGAGCCATTCTATCATGGTGAGAGGATTGGTTCCTTCCATGGTCAGATGTAAGGGCTGAGCCATTCTATCATGGTGAGAGGATTGGTTCCTTCCATGTCAGATGTGAGTGCTGAGCCATTCTGATGTGATTGTAGGATTGGTTCTTACATGATTAGATATAAGTGTTGAATGCCATTCTCTGAATGGAGGCACTTGGTCAGTTACCAGGAATACTCAGTCTAGGGCTGAGGGCCATTCTAATTTGATTGAGGAATGTGTTCCCACATTATCAGATATAAGTGCAGGGACATTCTGATGTGATTGAGGGATGTGCTCCCATTTGATCAGATATAAGGGCTGATGCCATTCTCTGGGAGAATGGAGGCACCTAGTCAATCACTAGGAATCCTCAACCTAGGGTTGAGAGCCCTTCTAGCATGGTTGCAGGATGTGTTCCCACATGGCTAGATGTAAGTGCAAAGCCCTTCTAGCATGGCTGCAGGATGTGTTCCCGCATGGCTAGATGTAAGTGCAGATCCCTTCTAGCATGGTTGTAGGATGTGTTCCTGCATGGCTAGATGTAAGTCCAAAGCCCTTCTAGCATGGTTGCAGGATGTGTTCCTGCATGGCTAGATATAAGTGTTGAGCCTTTCCAATAGGGTTGTGGGATGTGTTCCCGCATGATCGGATGTGAGTGTTGATCCTTTCCGATAGGGTTGTAGGATGTGTTCCCGCATGATTGGATGTGAGTGCTGAGCCTTTCCGATAGGGTTGTGGGATGTGTTCCTACATGATCGGATGTGAGTGCTGGGCCTTTCTGACAGGGTTGTGGGATGTGTTCCCGCATGGTCAGATGTGAGTGCTGGGCCTTTCTGACAGGGTTGTGGGATGTGTTCCCGCATGGTCAGATGTGAGTGCTGGGCATGCCTTTCTGACATGGAGTTGGATGTGTTCCTCTCATGGTCAGATGTAAGTGTTGGGCGGGCCATTCTAACTTAGGGTCAGATGTAAGCACTGAAGAAGACCTACATGGAGGCTAGGCCTATAACCAACATGAAAAAGGGCTGGCTCTGTAGAACTTCCTGTGACGAGAAGAATCAAGAGATAGCACCCGTGATGATGATCCAGTGATGATGATCCAGCAGTAATGATCCAGATCGAGTGATTATCTAGATCCAGTGATGATGATCCAGTAGTGATGATCTAGCAGTAATGATCCAGATCGAGTGATGATCTAGATCCAGTGATAATGATCCAGCAGTGATGATCCAGATCCATTGATGAAGATGACTTGAAGATGAAGATGACGAGATGATCCAGTTAATACAGAGCCTAGAAGACCAGTGCTGACAAATTGTGTCGAGAGAATACCTTCCTAGTTAAGAGGGAGTGTTGATGTATTTTTAACTTCGAAATGTATTCACCTATATATTTTATGTATTGTACCTCGATGTTTATTCCAGGAAGTGTCTGTAATGTATTGAAGTCATGTCATGCCCCGATGTGCCTATCAGGAGATTCAATAATGTAAACAAGTCATGTCAAGTCATTGTGGGTAACCCTCCTATTGTTCAAGGGTTAAAGTCCCCACAGTTGTGGGGCCCTAGGGTTATTAGACTATCCTAGAGAAGTCGACCCTATTTTAGTTATTGTAAGTTAGGGCAGTAGTCCCCACCGTTGTGTTAAGGATAACCCTCCTTGTTGGTCGGAGGGGCAAAGTCCCCACAAGTTGTGGGGCACTAGGGTTATTAGAATCTCCTAAAGATGTCGGCTCTAGTAAGTAATTGTTAAGTGAGGCCGACATGTTGGAGTGGACATTAAGTGAACAAAAGAATATAAATAGAGACTGAGCCTCTCTATTTATCACACACACACTCACTCACCGGGGTGCATGAGTGAGAGAGAAGTTTCTAGGAAGAGAGAGAGACTACTGTTGTCGGGAGATCATCTTACTGTTTTTTTGGGGTTTTACTTTTGGTGTTGATTCTATCTCTGAGGAAGTTGCAGGGTTTTGTCATTTATGGTTTCCCTAAGGAAAATATTTGTGTTCATTGTCTCTTGTGTTTTATTGTTGTGCATGTTATTCTCTCAGATAAGATCTTAAGATCATAATGCTAGCTTGAATGATAAAAACATAACAACCTACATCTACCTTTTCCATATCTGCTTTTAGTGGTCATGGAGACCTCTGCATTGATTTTTTCAAAAAGAGGTGTTTAAAGACTGTAGAAACTGTTGAGCTACCATGATTCATACTCTTTCCATTAAGGTCCAATTCATGCCTGTGAGATATGCCAACAAATTATGGGAAGTTAACTTCCCTACTTTCACCTTCATCCTTGGCATTGTTTCATCCTTGTTTCATGCAACATCTTCATGCCATGATATAGATCAAAGCTGGGACGAAGTCACGATCTTCCAAATTATGAACAACTCATCCTAATTGCATGAGATAAAATTGAAACAACTAGAACTTCCCTCGGCATTTCATAAATAACTCACACGTGTCTTACTTTATGGAGCACGTATAATGGTTCCTTGCGTTAACATCGGAGGTTAGGATCTCCCCAATTTCCACACATTATGGAAAACAAGTCATCACAGTTTTTCTGCTAAATGAATTTGCAATCTGTATCCATAACTTTAATGGTCAACCTTTCCATCTCCTCTGTCTACAGTGGATCGATGCATCGTATACAATAGTAAACGCAATGGTAGGAGGGAAATCCCATATAATCCAGCCATCCTTACGTCTAAGTTTGTGTTGGAAACTAAAAATGTCAAGTGTCTCCATCTATACATAATTCATGGGAGGTCTCTTCCATCATAGGAGTTGGTTTTGTATTTAACTCAGCTCTGAAATCCCAATTATCCACTGCGCATAACAATGAAGGCGAGCGACAAGTTTAACATCAACTCACTGCTTGAGCATCTCCAATCTTAGCGACTAATTGAAACCAACGCTGGCATTCAAAGAAACATGGATCTATCCTTGATTCTTTTCCCACATCATTTGTGACCTTGGATACATTTATTTTTCCATGTATAGAAAAATGCTTAGCGATGAAAAAATCTACGAGGTATGCCTCGTCATTTCTTGCAATGCCACCATCACCAAAGACTAGAATCCCAAATAAATTTTCACCTCTTTTCACAATGATCTTGTCCTTCTTACCCAATGTAAAGATGTCAAATTACTTTTACTCATGACCAATCCAATGATGCATGTGAAAAAAACATTATGTTGAAGGCCTGCCACGCCTTTTCCTAGCGATTTCTTCTCGTAGGAAACTCTCCTCTCTGTTACTCATCCGCAGGTAGGAACTTCGTCCTAGTAAAAAATGACTCCCAAATAGTACAAGTCATTTTTCCTTAGAAGAAACTTGGGCGCAAGTCTGACATGTATGTATTTTGTTGTTCTTATTCACATAATCTTGCTCCCAAAGGGAAGTACATTGCTTTTGTTTCAGTTGAGGCAAATACTGATCAACCTAAACGAGAGTTGTAACCAGGAATGTCTCTGCTTGGACATGTTAATGAGTCTTCTCTAGACAATTGTTTCATATCAACTAGCTATGATGCAACAACACATTTTGAGTCAACAGTATAGGATGTTCTTTCTATGTACACCCGCATACGTGGAAAGGTATTGGACCTAACCGTCTACCTAAGCGCTGCAAGTGCAGCTGAAGAATTATGGGTTGTAGCATACCAACCTTTACCTAGTTTTATTATTATTATTTCTAACATGTTCATGTCCTAGAAAAATTGTCGCTTGTATGCATAATTTAGAATTGGTGGGGAGTATGGTGAAATGCTCATAAACTCTGACAGGCCCATAAGGTGATACTGGATGTAGGATTTTGATCTGAGGAATTAAAGCAAAACTCACTTACAAAATACTTTTAAGGTATAGGTATTTGGGAGTAGTTTTTCATTGTCATCTATATGAACTTTGTAGTTTCAATGCTGTAACTTTGGTGTTGAAACACTACCAATATACGATCATATCTTCCTATGCCTCATCGATCAGGGATCATATTTATTTTTAAATTTGGGAGGGTTTCACAAGAATCAAAATTTCTTGTGATTTAGATGGTATATATTTGAATGCAGTTTAAAGAGGAGAAGAAAGGTTTAAAAAAAACAGCCGTGTTTCTGGAAAAATTGTTGCCTTCTGTACCTCCACCAAAACCAAAGCACATCCTTTGAAGGACTATCTCTGCTCCTTTTTGAAGTTTTAGACAATCATTTTGAAGATGTCATGGATCTATAGTTAAAAGTGACCATTGTACACATTTGTCTTTGTTAGAATAATCAACCCATAGTTAGCTACCTTAGACATTAATTAATCCAATTTTTGTCTTATTTGCCTAGTTTCCATATTCCACCTTATGCAAGTTGTCCTCCACACATCCATAGTGGTCAAACTTGCTAATTTTGAGTCATGGAGCGCTTGGGAAACCTCCTGGAATCAAATCTGCTTTATTCCTAGCCTCCCTAGCGCATGTCTACTTTTTTTGCTTTATTGGGAAAGTTTGACTAGGTGAAGTTAACTTGTTTTTTGTCCTCATCATCCTCCACTCTTTTCTCCTATGAAAAGCATGTATGAGTTGTCCTTCCACCATCTATTAGCTTGCCTAATTGATTTTTCCAATTCGTGAGCTCCTAGATAGATTTGGAATGTGCTTTATGCACCTATGGGGGATTTGCTTAGATTTAGTAAGCCTGCTTTTAACTAAATTCGAATGGCATTTTCATGCTTTCGAATCTCTCATGTAATTATTTATTGTGGGAGCCTATGACTTCACAGGGTTGGCTATTGTACACTTATTCAATACATATTAGTGTTCAACTCCATTATTCAGTCTCTTTTGTGAGTAATTTGCATGTGTAATTGGCAAGTGTTGTGAGTGTAATTGTTCTAACACCTGGGTTCAATTTCCACATGGTATCAGAGCCTTTGTAGATCGATTTCTCTCCTTCCAATTTGTTTTTTAGGTTCGACATCATTGACTGGGAGCATTCTGCTGACTGACAGGACAATTTCTAAGCTATGGATCAATCTCAGAAGATCATCTTGACTCCATTTAACTTCTTTGAATGGAAAGCAGAGATGGAGATACTGTTGAGAGAGAAAGGCCTCTACAGAGTGACTATGGAAACAGAAGCAGAGCCTAATGCAGCTGCAGAGAAGATTAAATGGCACAACAGGAGGGATGAGGCCTATGGTCTCCTGTGTCTGAGTATATCCAGAGACCTCCTTTTCCATCTTGATGGATTGACATCACCGAATGAAGTATGGGAGAAGCTTGTTGATCTTTTTGGAAAGACAGATGAGATGAGGGGACATCAAATTGAAAATGAATTGATCTCCCTGAGTCTCAATAGCTTTGAATCCTCGCAACTCTATTTTTCCAAGTTCAAAGCACTTGTTTTGCAGCTAAAACAATGTGGAATCGAAAAGAAGGACGATCAGCTGGTCTTGGCCATACTCTTGAAGCTTGGCCCTGACTATTTAGTGTTTTTTTTGACCTTCTATGCCACAAAGTTGACAGCTAGAGCCTGGAAAATGCCTAGCCTTGCAGATTTCATGGAATCTCTCACACAAGAACAAGATAAATTGGTGATGATGGGCACCATCAAACCATCCAAAGACCAAGCTCTGGTTGCTGGAGATTCGAGGGTGGATTCAAAAAGCAAGAAGACAGCTAAAAATCCACCTGAGCAAAAGAGAGACAAGAACAAGTCTGCAGAGGAGCCTCAAGGTTCCAATTAGAACCCCCAGAAGAAGAAGAACAAAGGAGAAATGAGAAAGTGCACATATTGTAGCAAGGACAATCATTCTGAGAGCTCTTGCATGAAGAAGCAAATAGACATGCTTA
>LPNX010729978.1:0-55713 GCA_001517045.1 Pseudotsuga menziesii | reverse complement strand
CTTGATTTGATTGGGTTTACTGACAGTGATTGGGCAGGTGACAGCACAGATCGAAAGTCAACATCAAGATATGTGTTCATGCTTGCAGAAGGGCCAATCAGCTGGTCAAGCAAGAAACAGAATGCCATTGCACTCTCATCTATAGAAGCAGAGTACAGAGGAGTTGTAAATGTAGCAACTCAATGTTTATGGTTGCAGGGGTTACTTGGAGAGTGTGGCTTCAAATCAGAATAATCAACTACTATCTACTATGATAATCAGAGTACCATTCGAATCTACAATGATCCAATTCAAAAGCAGAGAACCAAACACATTGAGATCCATATGCACTACATCGGACAGCTTGTGCATGATGGCACCATTCACCTACTCTTCTGTTCATCTTTAGAACAAGTAGCAGATATCTTCACCAAAGTTTTTTGTGAGAAGACATTCAACAATCTCAAATCACTACTGGGGATTACTGATCATGCTGTGAAGCATGAGTGATGACAAGATTTCCAAATTTTGTTTTACAGTCCATGTTTAAGGGAGGATTTTTCCCACTGGGTTTTTGCCTCTTTCCTTGGTTAAATGGACATGCAGTATGTAAAGGGTGACTAAGCCTTGTTGCTAGGCCCTATAATTTTCTGATATATTACTCATAATTTAGGCTTAAGGGGGGGTGTTAGAATAATCAACCCATAGTTAGCTACCTTAGACATTAATTAATCCAATTTTTGTCTTATTTGCCTAGTTTCCATATTCCACCTTATGCAAGTTGTCCTCCACACATCCATAGTGGTCAAAATTGCTAATTTTGAGTCATGGAGCGCTTGGGAAACCTCCTGGAATCAAATCTGCTTTATTCCTGGCCTCCCTAGCGTATCTCTGCTTTTTCTGCTTTATTGCCTGCTTTTTCAGTGTTTTAAGGCAATTTGGAAAGTTTGACTAGGTGAAGTTAACTTGTTTTTTGTCCTCATCATCCTCCACTCTTTTCTCTTATGAAAGGCATGTATGAGTTGTCCTTCCACCATCTATTAGCTTGCCTAATTGCTTTTGCCAATTCGTGAGCTCCTAGATAGATTTGGAATGTGCTTTATGCACCTATGGGGGATTTGCTTAGATTTAGTAAGCCTGCTTTTGACTAAATTCGAATGGCATCTTCATGCATTTGAATCTCTCATGTAATTATTTATTGTGACAGCCTATGACTTCACAGGGTTGGCTATTGTACACTTATTCAATACAGATTAGTGTTCAGCTCCATTATTCAGTCTCTTTTGTGAGTAATTTGCATGTGTAATTGGCAATTGTTGTGAGTGTAATTGTTCTAACACCTGGGTTCAATTTCCATAGTCTTCTATGTAATGACAATCGCATATTGCAATCGCTTGTTCTGAGTACTTCTTCAATACAGTTGTTGAATACCATATTTGCATCCTTGACAACTTTATTGTTGGAAATGAAAGAGAGAGTGAGAGGCAAAGCTAATCATGAAGCAGAAATGTACCGATTTAAGCTTCGCAATTGTAAGATTGATGATAAATCAGATGCAGATTGGGAGCTGTTAGCCAAAACCAAACCGACTAAACTTGAGTTTACTGCTAAGTTAATAAAAATTTTAATTTTTCATGCCGACCTCTTTTTGTTTTGTTTACTTGTCGGGTGAAACTTGTCTAACTCCTGACTAGACAATTTTATAAACTTTGGTCGGACTTTTAGACCCGACTGATTTACCTCTACTCATCTGTTCTACCAACAGTTACTTGTCGGTTCTACCGACTGGTTTTACCTCAACCACTTGTCGGTAACTTCACTTCGACCACTAGTCGGTTGACCTCTTCGACCACTAGCTGGCTGATCACTTCGACCACTAGTCAGTTGACCTCTTCGACCACTAGCTGGCTGATCACTTTGACCACTAGTCGGTTGACCTCTTCGACCACTAGTTGGCTGATCTAGTTGGCTGATCACTTCGATCACTAGTTGGCTTACTCAACTGACCTTGTCAGTTCAAGTGGTTTTAGTCGGAATTTACAGAGTATGTTTCTTAGTCTAAAAGACTTAAGAAATTACAAATGTTTTTCACCTGTGAGTAAGATGAAGTAAAAATGGACACATTAACAATTCTAGAGAACTTATAAAAAACATATACCCAAATATTTAGGAAGACTTGAGTCGACCACTGTGCCGTAAAACCTGGAACTTTCACGAGATGAGAAATTTATGGGTTCTTGTTCTTTCATTCAACTGTAGTGGTAAAAGACATTTACGTAAGTAAATATTGAGGAAATGTGCGGCTAAATAATCATGCATTCAACCATAAACTATTTCATATATATATTGTCTGGAAATAACAAAGGTAATACAAACTTGTCGATCCAAACTTGTCGGATCACCGAGTGATCCTTTTACAGAGCTTCGGCTCTTCGATAGTATCACATACACAGAAGCTTTAGCTTCAACTTCTGTTTCTCTCTTTTCTCACCCAGAGTTCTCTCTACTAGCTAACTTGATTTACAATTTTCTTCTTCTATTTATAGGCAACTTGAAAAATTGCGTCTACATGAATCAGTTGACTCACCATTAAAGACTGTAATAACTATCTACCTAACAACTTAGCTTCAGAAATTAATTCGATTGGTTTACATTGCCGAATCATGGCCTCTTCACTCTTGTTAGACTGACTGACAAGATCTTGACTGATACAGACTTTGACAAAGTCGGCTCATATCAGATATGGATCTGCAGGTAATTAATATTTCCAACACTCCCCCTTAATTATGAGTAGATGGCGATTTTTTTTTCTAAAACAAAATTTACAAAATGTTTCAGAGCTTAGACTTGCTCTTTGCATGACAGAGTTCACTGTGCAGAACTTGTCATTCCAAGATAACTATGCAGATACTGTAATTTTTCCTTTGCCAATGGTTTTGTAAAGATGTTTACAAGTTGATCTTCAGACCTGCAAATTTCTTTGTTGTTCACCAACTCTCTTATAAAATGAAACCTTGTTTCGATGTGCTTGGTTCTCTTGTGGAACACACGATTCTTTGATAATTATATGGCTGAATTGTTGTCACAGAAGATGGTTGTTGATTCTTGATGGTTCTGTGACAAGTATTTTAACACTCTTCTCATCTAGACAGCTTGACATGCAGCACTTGTCGCTGCAACATACTCTGCTTTTGCTGAAGACAAAGTTACTATGGGCTATTTATTTGAATCCCATGAAACAACACCTGTACCAACATGAAATGTGTACCCATATTTTCTTTTCTTGTCATCTATGCTTCCTCCATTGTCATTGTCAGTGTAGCCAATGAGTTTAAAGTTTTCTTCGGTTGAATACATAATACCAAGGTCTTTTGGTCCACTTACATACCTCACAATTCTTTTACTTACTTGCGAATGTGAGTATTTTGGTGACTCCATGAACCTTGAGATCAGACTTACTCCATACATAATTTTTGCTCTTGTCTCTATCAAATACATAAGTCTGCCAACAAGCCTTTTGAACAGCGTAGGATCTACAGTTGATCCTTCATCATCCTTGCTCAATTTTAAACCTGTTATTACTCGTGTTGGGGATTTCTTGCAATTAGACATGTTAAATATTTTTAAAACATCACTTGCATAATTTGTCTGTGATATAAAAATACCACTTTTTGACTATTGAACTTCAATGCCCAAAAAAAACTTCATAAGCCCTAGATCAGTCATTTCAAATTCACTTTCCATGACTGCTTTAAAATCTGGTATGCCAAAATCACCAGTAAATATTAAATCATAGACATACAAGTAGACAATTAACATCTTACCTTTCTCATTAACTTTGGTTTACAATGTTGGTTCACTTTCACTTCAATGAAATCCATTTTTAGTGAGATAGGAATCAATTCGACTGTACCAAGCTCTAGGAGCTTGCTTCAAACCATAGAGTGCCTTTTTCAGCATGTACACTTTATGTTCTTGACCTGGAACTTCATAAACTTGTGGTTGTTCCACATATACTTCCTCTTCTAGATAGCCATTTAAGAATGCCGACTTGACATCCATTTGATGAACATGCCATTTGTTTTGTGCAGCAATGTCCAAGACTGTTTTGACTATATCCATGCATGCAATAGGTGCAAATGTTTCATTTAAGTCTATTCCGGGTTGCTATGTGAACCCTCTTGCTACCATTCTTTCTTTGTGCTTCTGCACATTCCCATCAACATCTTGCTTTGCCTTATAAATCCATTTGACACTGATTACATCTTTGTCTTTTGGTACATCAACCAGTTCCCATGTCTGGTTTTTCTCAATGCATTCTATTTCTTCATCCATCGCTTGTGCCCATACTTCTTCTTCGAGAGCTTCTTCAAATGTTAGTGGATCATATATAGGAGAAAATTATGTAAAGAGAGAGAATGAATTTGGTGTACCAACTTTATATATCTCACGTAGAATTCTTGTCTTCACCAGTTCTGTCGATATTGACCTCAACAAAATGCTTGATGGAGTCTGTTATCCTCTTGGTATAGCTGTCGGTGTAGCTTGAGCTGCTACTTGTGTCTATTGTCCTTATGTTGAACCATGGCGCGGTTTCATGGGAGTCAACAGTGCTGTGACCGGTTGACTTACATGTGGTGTTTGAACCACTTTCTCCTCCATATCATCAGTGTCGACATTTGACACAATCTTGACATTTGTGTCGACAGTTCCATCCCATGATTCATTCTCGACAAATTGAACATCTCGACTGATTATCACTTTCCTTGTGATAGGATCATACAACTTGTATGCTTTTGTGTCTTCTGAATAGCCGACAAAAATACATTTCTATCCTTTCTTGTCTAGCTTCCTTCTTAGCTCATCTGGAACATGAGCATATGCAACACAACCAAAATTTTTTAAATGATAAACACTATGATTCATACCTGTCCATGCTTCTTGGGGAATTTGAACTTCACACTCTTTGTTGGACACCGGTTCATAATGTATACAGCAGTTGTGACTGCTTCACCCCAATATTCATTTGGCAAATGCTTGGCTGCCAACATGCTGCATGCCATCTCCATGATGGTTCTATTCTTTCTTTCGGAAATATCATTCTGCTGAGGTGTACATCGTGCAGTAAATTGTTTTTGTATGCCATGAGTCTTGAAAACATTTAGAAATTCATTTGAAACATATTCACCTCCTTTGTCGGTCCTTAAGATCTTGATGCGGTGTCCACTCTAGTTCTCCACGAGTGCCTTGAACTACTGAAAATAACTAAATGCATCAGATTTATGTTTCAGAAAATATACCCATGTTTTTATTGAGTAATCATTAATAAAAGTTTAAAAATACTTGTAGCCACCAATTGATGATGATTGCATTGGACCACAAATATCAGAGTGCACAATTTCAAGTGGTGTGTGTGCTCTATAAGACTTTTCGACTAGAAAAGTCTCTCTGTGTTGCTTGCCAAAAATGCGTCCTTCACAAACCCTCTCTGGTCTGTCGATCAATGGTAATCCTTTCACCATATTCTTTGTGTGCAGTTGCTTCAGCCCACCAAAATTCAGATGTCCAAATCTAAAATACCACAACCAGGATTCATCTTGAACTTTTGTTTGAAATGTAGCTTGCAAATTAGCGCTGCCATTTTCTTTCTTGTCGAGGAGCTCAACTGTTTCTTTACTTTCTGCCTTGAATGCAGCTCCTGTGTTTTTCTTCCCTTTCATGTCGAGAACTATCCTCAATGGAAACAAGTGATTGCTTGTCATTGTCACTTTTGCTATCAGCTGGTCGGTTGGACGCTTGTATTTAATCACACTGTGATCATCTTCCATGTAAACTCTGTATCCTTTTTGTATTAGTTGTCCAATGCTTAACAAATTATGTTTCAGACCTTTGACATGATAGACATCAGGTTAGAAAATCAACAGTTCCTTTTCCTAAAACAATAACTTGGACATTGTTTCCAAGTGTAACATCAGTTTGAATTGAATTATCTAGACTGGAAAACAAATTTAAATTACCAGTCATATGATTTTTGCATCCTGAATCTAAGTACCATATGTCACATGGACTTTCTTGAACAACATTGCATTCAAGTGGAGATGTCGATGCCGTTAACATTGCACTTGTAGAAGTGCTGGTGTTGGTCGACTAATTTGGGCTTTTCCTTCCTTGGTCATATTGTTTCTTCCTGCGTTCATATGCATAATGACCAAATTTATTACAATAATGACATTGAATTTTTTATTTATCAAACCTCTGGCCACTTGGCTGACTTGGGTTCTGATTATCTCCTCTACCACCGACATTTGCAGGACTTATGCCTTGTCCTCCTTTGTAAGAACTTCTTCCTCTACCTTTGGAGTTGTTTCTTCCCCTGCCTCTACCACGGCTTATGGATGACTGTGATGCGAATGCACATTCCAATGATGTTTTTGTTCTGCTGAGTTTGTGTGCATGATTCATGAGTGAAGCTTGCAGCTCATCAATGGTAAATGTCGACATGTCTGTGTGTTCTTCCAAAGTCACAACCAAGTTTTCAAATCTTGGGGAAAGACTTCTGAGAATTTTTTCAACAACTCTTTGGTCTTCTATGACTTCTCCATGAGATTTCAGTTGGTTTATCAAACCAACAACTCTGATGTAGAATCTGTCTACAGTCTTTGAATATTTCATGGATAGAGATTCAAAATCTCTTCTCAGAATCTGTAGCTTGGATGTCCTTACCTTATCCAAACCTTGATAGGCAGTCTCCAATGTATCCCATGCCTGCTTAGCTTTAATTTTTTCTTCTACTCTTGGGAGTATGCTTTCATGCATGGCTTGATGTATGTAAAACAGAGCCTTTCCAGCTTTCTTCCTCTGTTCCCTCAAGACATCCTTCTCAGCCTGTGTGAGCTTCTTATATGTTGTCATGTCTGCTGGTTTTGCATAACCATGTTGGACTATCTCCCAGACATCTTGAACTCTGAGCAAAGCCTTCATAGTTAGAGACCAATATTCATAATTCTTTCCTGTAAAAATTGGACTTTGCAATGAACCAGAAGTGGAAGCCATTTTAATTTTTAATTAACTTTCCTTAGAAAATTACTTTTCCACTTTTTTAGACAAGATTTATTTCCTAAACCTTGCTCTAATACCAGTTAGCCAAAACCAAGTTGACTAAATTTGAGTTTACCGCTCAGTTAATAAAATTTTTAATTTTTCACGCCGACCTCTTTTTTTTTTATTTACTTGTCGGGTGAAACTTGTCTAACTCCAGACTAGACAAGTTTATAAACTTTGGTCGGCCTTTTAGACCCGACTAATTTACCTCTACTTGTCGGTTCTACCGACTGGTTTTACCTTGACCACTTGTCGGTAACTTCACTTCAACCAGTAGTCGGTTGACCTCTTCAACCACTAGTCGGCTGATCACTTTGACCACTAGTTGGATTACTCAACCGACCTTGTCGGTTCACTTGGTTTTAGTCAAAAATTATAGAGTATGTTTCTTAGTCGAAAAGACTTAAGAAATTACAAATGCTTTTCACCTGTGAGTAATATGAAGGAAAAATGGACACATTAACAATTCTAGAGAACTTATAAAATACATATACCCAAATATTTAGAAAGACTTGAGTCGACCACTGTGCCGTAAAACCTGGAATTTTCACGGGATGAGAAATTTATGGGTTCTTGTTCTTTCACTCAACCGTAATGGTAAAAGACATTTACATAAGTAAATCTAGAGGAAATGTGCAGCTAAATAATCATACATTCAACCATAAACTATTTCATATATATATTGTCTGGAAATAACAAAGGTAATACAAACTTGTCGATCCAAACTTGTCGGCTCACCGACTGATCCTTTTACAGAGCTTCGGCTCTTTGACAATATCAAATACACAGAATCTTGAGCTTCAACTTCTCTTTCTCTCTTTTCTCACCCAGAGTTCTCTCTACTGTCTAACTTGATTTACAATTTTCTTCTTCTATTTATAGGAAACCTGAAAATTGCTTCTACATGAATCAACTGACTCACCATTAAAGGCTGTAATAACTATCTACCTAATAACTTAGCTTCATAAATTAATTCAACTGGTTTACATTATCAAATCATGGACTCTTCACTCTTGTCAGACTGACCGACAATATCTTGACTGATACAGACTCTCACAGAGTCGGCTTAGATTAGATAGGGATCTGCGAGTAATTAATATTTCCAACAAGAGCTTGTTGTCCCATCTAGATCATCTAGTGGGTTATTAAGTAGAGTCTAATGAAAATATCGTGGCTCATCTCAAAGTAATTTGAATATTTATAATTAAAGCCATGGTAATATTCAAAGGCGTGCAATATTTTAGGATACAGTTTGTACAATATGAAGACAAGATGGATTTCACTGTCAATATTTGGGAAACAAAATGATTTCCATTAATTATTTTTGTGACCTTTGTTGACATAGTTTCATTTGAAAATACATATTTTGTTGCCTTGTGAAGAACCTTGAGCCTAGAAACGAAGTAAAGCTTTGATCTTGACTACAATTTTATTAATGTGCATGGCTTCTGAGATTTGAGTGGGAACTGACAATGACCTTTACCTTTCTTTTCTTTTCTCTCGCTACCTGCTATAATATTTCATATAGGACAATACTCCACAATGCAATGAAAATTATTGCTTGCATCATGAAGAGCCTGATACGAGACATCAAATATTTCATTAGATTCATAGTACACTGCTCCTATCTCTAATCCTACGATGATGAACAAATAATGAAGCAAAACAAAATTCATGCTAACATGTGTTTTGAGCTAACTTGTTTTCGCAAGACACTCAAAAACAGGTTTTGACGAAAAGGAGTGCTTAAGACCCATTACTGCTCTCAGGTATAGAAACGCATTTCACTTTTTTCATTTGATTTTCCAAGTACTTTTCTTATACTTTCATGCTTTCAAAATGTTGTTGTAGGAAAATACTAATCTTTTTTCAGGTTCAAAAATGTTTGAATTGCATGCAAAAGAGATTTCAAGAATGACATAAATTGTTCAGAAAAAAGTATGCTTCCTTAAATAGTTTGAACGGGTTAAGTTTTCTATTGTGCTTGTCATGATATCCTGCTGCCATAACACATTTTTTCAGAAACCATTCACATTATGACATTATAATTTATCTTTCCTCTTTCAAATTTTCCTAGTCATCCATGTTGAAGTCTACTTTGTCGTTTCCTACGTAGTCACCATAAAACTTTTCTATCCCTCCCTACTACCTTATGAGTTCACACATGCTCACTTTTATGAGTTCCCTACATTTTTCTTGATTTGCACCTATCTTTTGCCTCCTACTAGAGTCTTCTTTTAGCCATTTTTCCAAAGTCTTAAAATGTGAAAAAGCATCGAGAAATAACTAACTTGGGCTCATAAAATCCACAAGTAAGTGTTCACTATTCTACCAAAATTATTTTCTGCAAATTTTTGTATTCGCACTCATGTTGGATGATGTGGGATTCCTTAAGGCCCACCTTCCAACAATCCTTGCTCCATCAACATCAACACTCTATCTAGAGATGCGGCTAGAGATTATTGTAGTACCTTGGAATATGCATGCCTTAATGGCATATTTCCTTGCTAACAATCATGGGAATGCATCAACGTCTCTTGATTGATAGATATTATAGGTGACTCGACACCAACACATCTATTCGTACCTACTAATATGTACTATTGGTACCTTGAAACCCATTGACATCCATGGTGGGTCATCTCGGATTGGTTAACGACATTCATTACTGGTCAGTAATCCAATGATTTCCTTCTGTGTTCGAATTCAACATACCTATTCACACAAGAAAGAATTGTAGCATGGGTAAGCTTTGAAGCAGTTGCATATTATGTGATTTTTGTTGGTTGGTCATTCTCGGGAATAAAAAGGAGACAGGTTCAAGAGTAGTCAGAGTATTCTTGACGATTTCTGTTACTTTTATTTTCAGTACAGTCAGTACCATGGAGTACCACAGTTCCACTTTTAGGTTTCAGTTCTTGATTCCTTCAACGTAGTAGCAATTTTGATCCTTCACTTCATAGTCTGTGATCCGACACTAGCATCAGCCACATCCCAATTACACATTTCATCATATTTTTGGGTAAGTGGAGGTATGCTGTTTTCTAATCTTTAACCATGTAATTCCTTAAATGTTATAAAATGAATGAATTTGGAAAATTCCCTCACCATGTTACATTACCTTACTTGTTTTCATAAACTTAACACATCTTCGGTTGGGGGGGTTAATATATTCATTACCATTTACACATACCATCATCTCATTTACCCTTGACCAACATGTCTCTTCCAAATTACACTTTGCTACAATTTGATCTGGTTTTGGGGCATGATTCATAAACATGAAGAAAATGTACATTGATGGCTTATCATTTCTAGTACGTTTACTTTCAAATTTTATGTATTGTATCTATAAAAATGAATGAATGTTGTTTACACAAGAACCAACATTTTTCATCTTCATGGTTGTCACACTAGAACCAACCATAAGAAAACAAGTAAAAGAGATGAATATTGTTAACACAAGAACCAACATTTGTCATATTCATGGTTGTCACACAAAAACCTACCATAAGTAAAATCAACTGCTACTTATGTATTTCACAGCATGGAATGATTTATTGTTAAAAACGTTAGAAGATGTTAGTGCCCTCAAGCTTATTCTCAAGCTTGGTGTGATTAATAATTTTGATATGAGAACCTCAAATGGAAATAACAAATAAATAGATCTTACCAATTTGAGGTACCCAAGTTGCTTCTTGAACTAGATGACCCAGGGTTTGATAGAGAAACCCTAATTATCTAAAGTGAGAATATTGAACTTATGCTTGACTGGAAAGATGTGCCTCCTCAAGGCAAGTTAATCAGTGGTGTACTTTTCCAAAACCTGTGAAAGGAAACTCCAAAACTTTGATGCCCTAGTTCCTTCCCATAGTGTCCTGCAGTAAAAAAAATGAAACTTATCCAAAATGGAATATGCTTCTACCAAAATATGGGCCTCCTTGAGGTAAGTTTACCTAGCCCTCTTTTCTGAAATATTTGTGGATAAAAGTGTTAGAACTTGGAAGCCCTAGTTTTGTTCATTTCCTAGTTTTGGTATTTTAGGGTTGCTCTGATACCATTTTAGATTTGGACTTTTTTTTCCAGATATGTTATATATATAATATTATGCAATAGGATCATTGAAATATAGAGAATCATATCATAAAAGAGACAAAAATATTTTATCCTGGGAAAACCCTCTCTCGAGAAAAACCCAACAACTTCTTCAGTATAGATTCATCACTTAGTACAATGTCGAACAAATATAGAAAACCCAAGAGATAAGATAACTTGTGCAGCTTATTATTCTTCTACCCCAGCGAACTTGTCTTTCTCTTCCTTGGAGCAAACTTTATTGAGTTTGCAGTGTGTCCAAATGAGGGAGGGTGCCTCCCTATTTATACACTTCATGTGGGTGACATAAAAACCTAACTGGGCTGACTTTTCCTAGGGAGACTCAAAAATACATTTTACACTTATTCTTTTGGGGATTATTTCCTTGACTTACAACGAAGGTTTTGCCTCATTATTATTATATGACCAAGTAAATCAAAGATATATTCAATTGGAGGGAAAAAATCTTTGAAAGAAGGAATAACAAAAGTACAATAATAATAATATAAGAATATCTTTCGAAGTTACATTTTCAACAACAAGTCACGTAATTTCTCTAACGCTCCTTCAATTTCTGGGATTCATAGCATATCACAAACCCTTCTTGCATCAACATGCCTCCTAACCCTTCATTGCACGCGTCTGTACACACCATGAAGTCTTTATCCCGGGTTTGCAATATTCAAAACAGGGTCATTGGTCAGCAATTCCTTCAATCATTGAAATCTCACCTCACATTTCTCTTATCAAACGAGCTTAACATTGCTTATCTACAGTGATGTAATTGGATGGGCGAGCCTAGAAAATCCTTCAATGAATTTTTTTTAGTATCCGGCAAGACCCATAAAATATTTGACATTTGGGAATTATTCGAAACATGCCAATTCATTATGGATTTAATCTTCTCCAAATCCATTGAAATTCCCTCTTCTGAAATAATGTGACCCAAATATTGTACCCTTCTTTCATATAAATCGCACTTGCTCAACTTGGCATACAGTTTATGCTCCCTAAGTACTTGCAACATTGTTCTTAGGTGTTCATCACGCTCTTCTTCACTCCTGGAGTACACAAGAATATCAATACAAAATTTTCCAAGTATTTGTTGAATACAATCTTCATGAGGAACATGAAGGTGGAAGGTGCATTGGTGAGACCAAATGGAACCACCATGATCTCATAATGTCCATACATTATCCGAAAAGAAGTCTTGTGAATGTCTTCTTCCTTTATTCTCACTTAATGATAGCCAGAACTTAAATCAATTTTTGAAAACACTCTGGCCCCCTTCATCTGATCAAATAAATCATCAATATTGGGTAATGGGTAATTATTCTATACTAACGCTTTATTTATCTTCCTATAATAAATGCACATCCTTAAGGTTCCATCCTTGTTTCTAACAAATAACATCTCTCCTCCCTAAGGAGACACACTAGACCTAATATAAGTTTTCTCTATTAATTCATGGAGATGCATCTTTAAATCTACCAACTTTGGAATGCTCATTCTATAAGAATATTTAGAAATCGATGTTGCCCCTGGAACAATATTTATGGTGAAATTGATGCCCCTCTTCGGTGGCAGCCCTGGAACTTTCTCTAGAAACACGTCCTTAAACACTCACAACAATTGGTGATCCTCTATCCTTGGAAATTATCCTCTAAGGAATGTGATATATGGGTTGCATATAGCTGGAAACATTTCTTGCACAACTTCCTTAATTACAAGGATAAGATATTCCTGACGAAAAATTGCATGGGAATTCCTCTTACCACTCTTGGTCTTCCCTCTTCATCAATGCACTCAAGGAATTTTTCATTGTAGTCCACCTTGACTCTATGACTTTACAACCAATCCATGCCAATAAGGGAATCATAAGACCTTAATTGAAATACATTTAGATTTACTTTTGTGAGGATACCATTCAGCTCTATAGGACTATTCCATCACCACTTTACTCACTCTTCTCTTTGTACCGGTGGATAATTGAACTAGCAAGACTTATCATGTTACACTTTTCTAAGAAAAAAAAATTTGTCAGCCTTCGGAGTAACATAGTTATGAATATATCGTGGGTCTATCAAAATACAAATATATTGTTTAGCAATATTACCTTCAACTTCCATCATGGTTGATTGATGGTTTTCTTGGATATTGTCCAACGTTGCATAAATCCATGGCGCTTCCCTTTCCATATCCTCCAGTGTAACCACCCTTTCTAATTTATGTAGAATTTGAGGGTTCTCTCTTCAATGTGGGTAGTCCCTAAGCATGTATTTTTCTCCACATCCCCAGAACCGAAGTGGTATGTTCCCTATCATTATTGATGATTCTTTTCCACTTCTAGTTTTTTTCCCTGGATGAAAATCCCTTGACTGGATTTTAAATGGAGGTTTGAATCCACTTTTCCTCTGGTCAAACCTACCCTTTGGATTTGCCTTCCATGCTATGTTAACCTCTAATCTTCCTTTACTCTTCTCATAATAATGCGTTTCCATTTTAATGATTTCATCAAGGTTGGGTGGATTGACAAATTCAATCCTATATTTGTAAATTTGTGAAAGACTTCCAAGGAAACTTTGAATCTTTAGTATTTCATCTCTATTGTAATCCACATATACCATCAATTCCAGAAACTTATGAACATGTTCTTCCATGTAATTCTATCCCTATTTTATTTCATTGAACTCTTTCCTCTTTTTATCATAATACCTACAATATAGGTACTTTTCCTTGAAATTCCTTTTGAATCGATCCCAGTTGATCCTCATTTCATTGATTTCTTTAACCCGTATGAGGTTCTCCCACCATATTGAAGCTCATCCATTGAGGCTATAAATAATAATTTAAGCCTTCTCATTTCCGGAGTAATCATGAATTTGGAATTATTTATTCATCCCAAGAATCCATGCTTCTACTTCCTCACCTGTCTTATTTTCTCTGTCAAGTGTGGAAGGCCTTGCCTTTCTAAATTCTCCATGTGGAATCCTTTTGAAATTTCTCCTTCGATGTGGAAGCATGCTTGGGAGTACTTTGGGACCACACAAGTCACATGATATGCTGGAAGATGATCTGGAAGAAGACGCATTACACGCTCTGCTTTCATAACCATTTATTGGGCCTTGCATCCTCCTACTAGCATGACTCCTGGAGCATCTCTCTACTTTTTCTTGTCCCACATTGATTAGATTAGATCCAAGATTATCCCTTTGTTGAATATCAATGAGGCTCTGCAAAATGGAAGAATTAATCTAATTTTTTACCTCCTCATCTTTAATCATCCTCTTGTTGAAACTCTTCATTGTCTCAACCAAATTCTGGGAAGTGATATGCTCTCTTCTCCCATTGGACCATGTTTCAGCATTCTCCTCCTACATATTTTCTCCAAGGGAATCCTCATCATGCTCATAGGGGTCTTGTCCATAATTCATGGTTACCAATTGTCCTTGGGAACCTTTTTCCCTTTCACCATCTTCCCTTTGTTATGGTTGTCCAAAGACACTCAATTGCAACCAATGTGCATCATGGAATAATTTATTGTATAGGTTAGTAATAAATGAAATGACACATAATTATCATTCTCTAAAAAATCAATTTCATGGAATAATATATAGGCTTCTCAATTCCTTGGTTCATTTGTCTCATCCATGCAATGTTGGCAATTATTATTATTGATATTTCTATCAATTTGAAGCCATATACACGGTCGGTGCATCACCCAATCCTCTATTTGCAATACAAATTTGGCCCAAATAACCACAGTATTGTATTCTTTCTCTCATACCAATTTGTCACATCCTTAGTCACATTGACACCCCTTTGAGGAGATGGGGAACCCACACACACTCCACGAACTCTTTTTTTTGTTCCCAGTGTCATTTATCATGTCCCTCCAGTCTAACTTCAGATCATTAGTGGGGGGGAGAAATTAACACAACCGAACCTTCAATTTCACCCAACTGATACTATCCATGTTGAAACATAACCACCTATAGGCTAAATTTCCTATTCACTTACTAAATTGGGTTAATCATCTCTTAATCATCCTTCTAAAACCATCCCGATGGATAAATTCTTCCTTCGTTGTCTAAACCCCACCTTTCTGACTTTTTCGACCTTTTTTTACTGTTCCGACGTCGAAAGTCAAAAGTCAGGACACACAATGATTCCAACAAATCTTTCCCGAATTATCGACTCTGACTACTATGCCAATGTCAGGAGATGAAATTTGGCACCCTAAAATCAATTTTCCACAATTTCTTCCCGACCTTTTGATCCCCGTATTCCAAGCTGAGGAGTTAGAAGTCGGCATAATGAAGCTATTTTCAACCAAAGACACTCAACTTCCTAAATCCAACGTTTCCATGCCATGAGTCAAAAGTCAGGACCACCAACATCATCCTTCCACCAAACCTTTGACATCAATTTCGCTGCCAACCACCCAGTCGAGAGTTGGGAGTCAAAGCATGACCATGGCGTTGCTACGCAATTCCAATTCCCAAATTCTGTAGTTAGAACGGTGGCGTTAACATGTCGATAAACACCGCATGTTAACACTTAACCAATTTCATAATTCTTACTTAGGCTCTTCACTAGAAATTCGACCATGAAACTCTACATAATTATTTCGAGTTGGAGACTAATTACTTGTCCAATTCAAGCACGCGTCTATCGTGAACTTAACCTCTTCCTACTACATGGTTTGGTCATATGCAATTTAACATTCATGTCATAAGAATGGAATTAAACTATCAATGTGATTCCTACTCGATCCAAATCATTCATAACAGGAATGGCGGGATTAAATCATACACAACGTTAATTTATTTACATGTTATAAACAACATTCTATGAGTAATTCAAGAAACTATGCATTTAATAGAACTACACAACCATTCATGATATATAATTTCTAAACACACATAAACAACAGAACATTTATATTTGAAGAGAAATTTCCCAAGCAACTGGCTATGTGAGGTCAATGTTCCACCCAACCATAGGTCTCTATCTGGCCTATATTATTTCAACTAAGAGACCACCCCCAATATGGGATATTCTATCAACTAAGGAGTTTTACACTTTGCCTCACTCATAGCCTCAGGCATACTCATTCATTCTAATCCAACCAACTGTTGGGTTAATCAAGCATACAAGGAGACTAGGAGGGTGAATTCTATGCCAATGAGCTCAACCATTGAGCTACAGGAATATCAGTTGGTTCAACCAGCCCTGGCACCCATAGTACCTACCGCACCAAATAAAAGGAAGGTTCCCTTCACTGCTACACAATCCCTCAGGAATCACTTACCTCTAATTCTCTTTAGGGTGGACATAGAAATTTCCAAGTTGATAACCTATAGAGATTCTTTCCCTCGCCGATTTCATTATCCATTTCAACTCCTATCTACTCCCAATTCCAACTTATTGGTTATGCTAGGTTTTATCTGCTCATTGTTCAAATCAAAAGCTTCAATTCTTTCTCTCTTGCTTGGGCATGCATTGTGCAATATCTAATTGCTTTTTTTTCTTCAATCACACAGACTGCAGATGAAGAGAAATTCTCCCCCTTCTATTCAAATGGAAATTTCCCTTCCTTCTTGGTAATATGTCTCCCCTTCACGTGTGGCTTCCTCCTTGGGTTCAAGGTCGATGGGACGTGTATCCCTGTTTTACTAGGTTGTGCCTCCATAAATTTGGCCCATGCCTATCCTTCCTAACTTTGAAATCATGCCCCCATGCCCATTAACACGAGATTTGATTCTCAACTACCCTCTTATAGTAAGAATTAATATTGACAAGGACGCCCTCTTGGGTTCTCAAGGTGACACATGGAAGTAGGGAATTGACTCTCCCAAACCCCCTCACCTATCCTAGTGGATAAATACAACCCCCATAATTGTTTTCCTCCACAACCATCCCTTGGGACATTTTATTCACATTATAATATTTACAGGATTTACATTCTCCATTACTTACTAGCAAATGGCTTACCAACATAATTTACTTTCCTTTTTAAACAGATCATACGCTAATGGTGCCTTGGCCTTGAGTTCCTTGCTAGGAATCATGCATCGCATTTACAATATTTACACATTAAGCTAATATATACACCAGGGGTCAAAATGGGGTGTTACACATACAACCATAATCATGGGTCACTTCCTTGTCTAGACAATAGATCCTCCCTTACACGTGCTCTCATGCATGCCCTATCTTGCTATCCAAGTGGTTCAAGAACACAAACCCTAAGTTTCTCGATACTTCATTACATTTTTTTTGGTTGTATAATTTATGCTTACAATTTTTCAATGACCTCTTTTCCCCTGGTTTCAAGGGTTGACTGGGATCTCCTTTCCTACTCCCCAAAAACTCTGTGGCCTTGCTTCCTTATTTAAGGGTTGGTTTGAGGGCGCACAACTCTCCTTTATCGATGGTTGGATGTGGGAGTGTGCCTCTCTCTCTGTGCATGTCTGTTGGTTCATGTTCAAATGTATGTATATATTTTTGTTTACGATGTGCTTCATGCGACAAGTACTCGGTGGACATGACCATTTTGACTTGATGTAGTGAACATTTTTTAAGAAATTTAAAGCAATATAGATTATGTAGAGGCTTTACATCTCTTTTAACTTTAGACCTACGTTTGAATTCTACTGGTTTCCAATTGTTAGAACATGGTAAAGATGATTTAAAACCAAACAAAAATGGAACAGATTAACTTAATAAGAAAACGTTCTAAATATGTCATGCACAAAACAGGGTTGATCATAGTTTTTAGATTTGTTCAAATGCATCTTGAAAAAAAATATCGATCTAAATGGTAAATATTATGTTTTATGTGTATAGTAATTGTTTTCTCATGCTCAATCTTCATGGATCTCATATCCAATCTTAGTATTCCTTCAACAAGCCCAATACTATTCCCGGATCGAATTCCAGAGAGATGGTTTTTCTTGTTTATTTATTCTCTACGTATTTTTATTATTTGTTTTTTTTCCCTAGTCTAGTTGGGACAATTTTTTTTCCATCGAGGTCTATTTTCCCCTCTTTCTAGGAATATCCTACCTATTCAACCTCTCCACTACTTAAAGATGAAGTTAATGACGCAAGTCCTCAAATATTTATTAGTGTTCAATTATTTAAAATATTTTTAATAATGTGCAAGGAAATAAGCTTGTTTTTATGGATTATTATAATAAGAAATCAAAACATCGAAATAACTTGTAATATAAATTAGGAGAAACCTTGGACTGTTTAAAAGAAGATTTTTATTCTTTGTATCCAATTTCAATCATGGATACACCCACCATTCCTTGTGTCATCTAGACATAACCACATCCCTAGCTTTTTTCCCTTCTTCAAAGTTGTTACTTCTAGAGCAGATTGGAATAAGAAGAGTCCTTCTGTTTCTTCCACTAAAGAAAATGGAATAGAGAGACTATTTTTCTCTACCTTAGAGACTTACTATACCTATAGATAGTTATAATGATGGGATTTCCTTTTATAGAGTTATTGTTTGATAATAGATGGAGCATCCTTCCTTTTATTTTATACAAAGAGACTGGCCTATAATGCTATTAGTGTTTAGGGTGAGACAATATACTCCTTTAGGTATTGAAAATGTGGATGATAATGGACTAGGAATTATCACTCTCACCACTTTGTGGAATCGTGTGGTAACACTTCACAATTTTGGGAAATTGGTTAGCCCACAAGGTGTCATCTTTCAAATTCAAGTAAATTAGTATATCCTTGACAAAGCTTCGTATTTAGAGTATCAAAACTAGTAAACTGAACTTCTGAGGATAGTGGATTTATTTGATAGACGGGATTGTAGGATCCGCCATACTATAGAATATATGTATGGTAAAAAAATTCTTCCTTATAGGGATGTAATCATGTGTGATGTGTCAATCACACCCTCATTAATATATCTTATGAGAAAATTTGTTGTGTCTTTTTGGGGGGGTTGATTATGAGTTGAGTTGTAAGCATCCAAACTGCATTAATTATAAATTTGTAAGTAGCATCTATGGAACAAGTTGCATGGAGTTATGTTTGATGCCCACAATCACTATAGATCACATGGACTTATGTTTGATCCCCAAAATCACTATAAATTTCATGGAGTTATGTTTGATCCCCAAAATAACTATAGACCATCTAACAGTTAGCTTTGCAATAAGTGGAGGACCTAGAGGGAAAAATGTAAACAAAGGTGTGTTCCTTATTTTTGCCTCAATATTTTTTTTGGAAATTGATTCTTACATTACAATGTAAAAATAGATGTTTAAATAAATTATACGTACTTCATCACAAGTTTCACTAGTGTTTGGCTTGGCCTCAACTTAAACAGTTAATTGTTTAAATCAATATCAGTTTGAAGTTGATTGAATCTATTGTCAAAGTGGCAGCTAGACCAGTTAGAATATGTTTTTAAGACCTAAACACACCTCCTTGTCTACCAGAACATTGAAGCTACTAAATTCTAGTCCACCATGTCTAAGGATTTCAAAGGATTTCAATATACTGTGCACTAAGACCACAATGAGTCTCTTCAAGAGTACCATTCATAAACAAAAAAATAAGGTAATTGGACTTAGTGATGGTATCTAGTAGATATTTTAGGATTCACTTATACCCATTGAATCTATTGTTATACCTCCATTATCAAATTCTAAGAGTTCAACATCAGATTGTTGGCTTAGTTGTAGTCTTTTCCATAATTGATTCGCTAGCCATGTTAGTATTAGGAATAAAGACATTATCTTCATGCACTTTCTTCAGCTCACTCTGACGTAGTTCAAGGGTGATATCACACACCCTAAGTAGCTCACCATTACCATACTAGGAATTGATACAATTCATTTAATCTATGTGATTTAGCTATTATATGTGCACCAAGTAAAGTGGTTGCCAATCAACTTGAACAAAAAAATAGTTCCACATGGATAAAGGTCCCCTTACCACAGGGTTTTCCCTAATATTTCTCTTATATTTGATTTTTTTGGATATTTTCATGAGTTCCTTTAACATGCTAAGTTCTGTTCTAAAACAAATGCGAATTATTCACCTTGACACAAAAAGTTATTTATCTTCAGTAATTCAATAGATCAAAGATTAACAATGTATGGAAAGTGTACTCCATAATCAATCACAAAACTATTATAGTTATACTCTATCTAAGAAGCTATTTGCCTAGAAGAAATGCTTTTGATAGCATAGGATTTTTTATTTTTCTATATTAATTGATAAAAATAGAATATATCTCATTTAATTTTTTACTTTAGTTATAAAGTATGAATATAGAATATATCTCTAACCCTCATTCGATTTATCTTTTCTTCTGGAAAATATAAATACTTATGATGAAGGTTTGGGAAAGGGCATTATGTTTAATGTTTTCAGCCACCCTTCTCATAGGATTTTTTCTCATTTTATGAGGTATAAGACTTCTTGACAAAGGTTTGGAAGGGAAATTGCATTATTTTTAATGTTTTCATCCACCCTTCTCATAGGATTTTTTTCTCATTTTATGAGGTATAGTATGGAACCCAGTTTCACTTATATGTTTTATAATCTTCTTCTATTTTCCAAAAGGGGTTGTGTTTCAAATCAATTTTATGCCTAATACATTATTTTTATTTCGAAACCAAATTTTTGTTGTGTTATCTGTCTTATGTAATTTTTTGTTATTTTTCTTAAAATTTATGTTATAATTTTGTTCAATATTTTTTCCAGGTCCTCAAGGCGCCAATTTTAAGGCCCAATCTTCGATACCATGTGTAAGGACCCCTATGTTTTATCTTAATGGGTCCTTAAACACTATTTCTAATATTAATTCCATATTAACAAGAATTCATGTTCTCAATTAAAAAACCAATCATATTCACTGTTAAACGTAAGCATACATATAAATTCCAGACTGTAAGTTTCATAAGTAAACATTATAAAGGAATTTTTAATAATCTAAAATACATTCACAAGTTCAAAATACCTGGTTGTTTCATTTGAGTTGTTCCTCAAGAAAATCAACTCTTGTTACAGCTCCAAAGCTTGAGAATAGTCTCCAACAACTACCCAAATTGGATTAACCACCAAAACAAGTGGGAATAGTCTCTTCGACACCCCATCCAGAAAAATCACAAAAAATCTCCGAACCATGTTCCCAAAACTCCAAGAACAAAGTGAACATAGTCCAAAACTAGTCTAAAACAACCCATCTCACCTATGTTTTTCACATGCCCTTTTCTTCTCCTCCATCCCCCAATTTCTCTCCTTAAATCATTTGCCCAACTCTAGAAATCCCCTAAAGTCCCCCTTAATATCCTCTCTTCATACAAATCCCCAACTTGTATTTATCTTATTTCCTTTTTACTTTGTCGCCTTTGTCCCTTTTAGAGAAGAGTGCTTCCCTCCTGTCTAGGAGGGTCATCATAATAGGTTAAAATAATAATAATAAGTCATGATAATAAGTTAAAATAATAATAAAAATCTTACCTAAAATTTAATTACTGACATATACCTTAAATATAAATCAAATCAAAATATTGACAAGTTTTCATGGATCATATCTCTATTAAGGAATAAAATAAATAAATATAACTTGTTGACAAAATAAATATATAATATAAAATAATTATATAATTCATATTGATAAAATAAATATAAAGTGTTCGTTAATAATAAAGTTATAATCATATTAATTAATATAATCCACACATTAGTACATAATTTACAATCCACTCAATCAATTTGCAATGTATAATCAATTAATAAGTATACTAGTGCAATGCATG
Organism: Pseudotsuga menziesii; assembly: GCA_001517045.1. Lineage (NCBI taxonomy): Eukaryota > Viridiplantae > Streptophyta > Pinopsida > Pinales > Pinaceae > Pseudotsuga > Pseudotsuga menziesii. Next base: position 33,733 of record LPNX010729978.1, on the reverse strand, counting down.
TGAGGTGTTGGCATGTAGCTAGCATGCAGATACCTCATATGTATGCTAGTAATCGGAATCACGCAATGCATTTAATACTCTATTTGGATGTATTTCAAAATCATGTGCAACATAGAAATGGAATTAGAGTGTGGGGCATTACATTTGGCTTCTTCAAATCCCCCTTCAATTCTTGGAATCCATGAAAATTCCACATCCCTCTTCTCTTACTATGGAAATGAAATCAAATCGAGATCACAAGGAAAGAGAAAAATAATTATATATGTTATTTGGCCATCAACTCATCTTGGATTCACCCCTATTCAAGGGAAGTAAACTTGTTCATCCCATTCAATAGTCATGTTTTGTGTTCATTCTACTTTATAGGTAATTTATGATAATTTACTATGGTACTCAAGAAACTAAAGGAAAGGGGAAATTTATGAGAAAGTGGTGGCTCCTTTCCTCCTAACTCTCCTACAAGAGGAGGAAAACCTTGGAAGTACCAACAAATTTTTCCAAATTTTGTATCTTTTATGTTGTTTGATTTGTTCACATCTTCTGTAATATAAATTTCTACGCATATGTGTGTGTGTGTGTGTGTGAATAATAAAATCCAACACTTCTAATATGTTGTACAATTATGGATATTATTACCCTACATTGATTTTCTACTTACTCAATTTCATACTTACACACCTATAACGTTGTACATATTATGAGAACCCTTCACACATCAATGTTTTAGATCTTATACATAAACATTACATTAAAGTATTGAATTTGTTGCCTACACTTCTGACCCATGTAGATATCATGAAATTACAATCTTATCAAAGCCTCTTTGGGGTCCACTTCAGGAATGAAGCATAGGTGTTTATAAATTTCTAACTAAAGATTCACAATATTCATTTAGTATTTTGAAGTTCTTTACTTCCAACATCTCTATTTCATCCTCTTTTCCATAATCTATCATTTTTTTCTATTGGATGCACAGAAAAAATATTTAGTTCAAATATTTGTTCCTTCATTGCCACTATACACTTAAGTCCTAATGCCATTGCTATCATTATCTTTTCGTTAGTCTCAAGGTACTCATCAACTACTCACTCACCCTTTTACATTATGCATTTCTTCTCTTGTAAATACACTCAATCTACCATCAACCACTCTCTCTCCGCTTTTCTTTGTTTCACTTCTATTTCAGCCTTATATATATATATATAAAGACATTGGGGAATGAATATTGTAATAACAACCATAGCATTTGGAAAATGCAAAGATCATAAGTATTTACATTCTCAATATCGGTTTTGGCCTTCAAAAGGATTTGGAAGAAAGAATAAATGCATTATATAATTAAACAAAATGACAAGAGGCAACTAATATTGTAATAACAACCACGGAATTTGAAAAATTCAAAGAGAATAAGTATTGCAACCCTTACATGCTCACTATGTATTTTGGCATTCATACTTTGAAAAAATAGAAAAAAAATAAAATACATTTAAAAACTCAACGACAAGAAGTATTACCTCTCAAACTAGCAGCCTTGATTAAGGTCATGAATTTCGATGCTATGAGGGGTAAACATGGGAGATGTTAGTGCCCAATGCCACCACATACCAGCTTCTCAACACTTTAGTTCAACTCCTAAGACCAAGGGGGGGTCCCTAATATTGGTGAAAGTTATCTACAATCACTCAAACAACACATAATTACCACTCACAAGAATCCTCTCAGTTAAGACCAGTTCCTTATGGAGTAGAAACAAAGAAGCATAAAATGACACTAGGAGAAGGTAGGAGTTATAGAAAATTATTTAACACTTTAAAAATTAGTAGCTTCAATATCTTACCGCAGTGATGAAATTGTAGAGTCAATAACACTTCAAAAATAGATGAAAAATCATCCAAAACTTAACCAATTTACCATACAATATGTAACTTGACCATTAGGGTAAGGGACATACCTAAATAGGATGAAAGGAGGTCCTAAATAATATTTAAAAGTGCTTAACCAAATCTCTTTTAAGCCCTAACCAACCCTCAAAATAGATGCTAGACCCACTTAAACTCTTCCAATATAGGCTTAAACCCCCCACGGGGGCTTCACTTGCTGACCAATATCCTATCACGTTAGTTCATATTGTGGGTTTTAAAATTATCAAAAATTGAACCAATATATTGTAGGTATTGGGGGGAGATGAGGAGTTTAAGGTGGGGGTGGGTAGGGTGGTTTATAAGGATTGAGATATAAAAAGGGGTGGGGAGGAGGTTTTAAGTATTGGGAGGGGGTTTCAACAAAAAACGTTTGGGTCAATATATCTGGAAATTAAGGGTATTCTTTAATATCCCACGATCGCATGTGCTATGTGAGAGGTTCACTAAGTGAACTCCCCGTGAAACCCCCAGGGGTCAAACCTAGGCTTTATTCCAGCTCATTTAGGCCTTCAAAAATTGTTTATTTTACTGGTGTACCTGTTATATCATATCTGAAATTGTACCAACAAACTACATAACAATTGTATATCCCACATAATATCCACATAAGAGCGACGCTCTCAGAGATTCACCAAGAAACCTTAGGAGGCACACCTTTCCAATGGATTAGAATCTTCATTGTTGTAATATTTTTTTGGTTTTTTCAATTTTCTAATTTTTAGGGTTTCATAGTATAATAAACAACATAAATTTGGTAAAAATGGAAAATAAGGGTTAAACCATTAGTTTTTACCCTAAGGAAACAAGAGATCAATATTACTGTCCCTTCTCAATTTGGAAATTCAATATTTACAAATTAGGGGAAATACTAGTAGCCAGAAATAGGTCAAAGTAGCCTTACCATAATTAAGGAAAACAATGAACTATGGCCCACTTACGGAGAGATCCTTCAAGAGGAAGGTCTCCTCAAACAAGATGGACAAGATGCAAGAAAAAATCTGAATTCACCTTGCTTAAGTTCTCAAGATTAATGTCAAACAAGAAAATTAAAAGATATTACCAACATCCACCAATAAAAGAGCAAGAGGGATATTAGGTCCTTCCTTAGTGTTGAGTTATAACAAACTTTCAAATGGATAAACATTCAGAGATATAGAAAACCCTAGAACACCATTGTTTATCCTTGATCATAAGAGAAACCTGCCAAAAAGAAAAGTGGACTGGCCTTGGAGACTCGAGCATACCAAGAGAAAAAATGAAATGATCATTTTGAACCCTTTTCTTGTTACAAAATGAGGGTAGGAGTTCCCTATTTATATGAAGCATCCTAGTATTTTTCAAAGAAATGGAGATCTATAGTAGACTTAAATGGCTAGCATACCCTTAGATCCAAAATACTTCCCCCACACAACACTTTCTGGGCTAAGGCATCCCCTCCAAAAATGTCGATCGCTTGGGTGATCCATCTTGACAAATGCTTCTATTGTGTGCATAGAGATATTCCAACCAATTGCCTCATGTTGGGGATCTACTTGTAGTTTTAATTCATGGATTCTCTGGCATGTGCAAGTAATAGAATTCACAATGTTAGTATTAAACCTTAGGGATTACTTACATCCAACTCTCTCTCCCTCTCTCTCTCTCTCTCTCTCTCTCTCTCTCGCTTGCTTGCTTGCTCACTCTAGATCAATATTTCAAGGAAGCAAACATTCTTGTGTTAGGAAAAATCTATGAAAACAAAGGAGGGTATAATTTTCTGATGTGCGAAGGTAAGTCAATGAGTGTCTACGATAGGTGATGACCTGGGCATGAGAGTGAACTAGGTGAAGCTATCCATGAAAACAAATCAGCAGGTCACACGCAAATGAGTCTCAACAATGGTGTCGGGGATCATAAGTCGGTGTAAGGGTCTGGGTGTAATGAGGGTCTAATTCTTCACATGAATAAAGGTCTGAGTGAAAAAATGTGTAAGTCTCATGTGAATCTGGGAGAGAACAAAATTCTGCAAGTTTGAACATGAACAAATGCATGAGTGATTTGGATCCTTGGTGGTATCAATGTGAAGCCTAATATTGGTGGCTCTAACTCTAGGGTAGGATAGAGGAGAAAGAAGAAAACCCCCCTACATAACTTATAACCATGGGGGGAATTAATTCTACAAGTATTATTGAAGCATCTTCATCCCCATGCTTTCTTAACTGCATGAAAGGAATTCTCCCACCAATTTCACACAAGAAAGAAATGATTGGGTGAAGGCAGTAAAAGGAAATAATTGGACCATTCAAGGCTCATGGAAGCAACTGGATTGGTTCAAAGGATTACACTTAGAAATCAAGGATTCAATCCTCCATAGGACCTATTTCCTCTTTCTTTCTAGTGGCATCATTTCCCCTTTGGTGTACCTTACATATCCATCTTGGCCTGTTCATATTATTTATCAGCATAATATTTACATTTCATTCTGATTAGCTTAATAAACCAATCGCACTGTTCAAAATAAGAAATCATTTAAATAATGGAATTAATATTTATTGCAATAGTCAAACTGAGGGCAATGCAATCCCTTTCCCCTTGGAATAACATCGTCCTTGATGTTTTCTCAAAACTAGAAAAAAAAATGGATATGACTCTCTTATGGCATCCTCCAACTCCCATGTAGCATCATCAAGACCAAAGTACTTCCATTTTTTTATTATGTACGATGGATCGGTTCTTAAGTAATCTTACCTTCTTTTCTAGGATACATATTGGCACGGTTTGGAACTCTCCCTTGGATTCCACATGAATCACATCCCAATAAATTACATGGTTAGGTTTATGCACATATTTCTGAAGCAAAGAAACATGAAAAACATTATGATATTTAGTGTTAGCAGGAAACACGATTCTATATGCAATTGGCCCTATCCTCACTAACACTTCAAACTCCCCACAATATCTTGGTGATAACTTGGCACAACTCCCAACCTTCAAGGAACTCTTCCTCAACCTCACTTTGAGGTAAAAATGATCCCCAACACTAAATTCCATGTGCTCTCTATTCTATTTCCTTAAGTGATTATGGTCCATGAACAACTCTGTTCACCGGACTATCCCAAGTAACTAGGGTCATGCACCTTCTTCCATACAAATCCTCGAATGGAATCATTCACAATGATGTTTGTTGCCCATTGTTATAAGTGAGCTTAACCAAATGTAGATAATATTCCCACTTGGATGGTTTGTAATATCCCCCAAGTGATAAACTTTATTTGTAATATTTTGAAAGACTATTTTATTTTTGAATGTGATTGGTGAACCTGGAATATGCCAATTGGTCCTTGGATGACAGATGTAACTGAAACATTATGCTTGTAATAAAAATCGAGAATGATGGGGACAACCATGTTGAATGAGGAAACTATGTGTGCGATAGTGGGGGATGTGAAGGGTCAATCTCAGAGAGGTTACACCAGGCACACCCTGTGAAATTAGGGGTGTAGTGGGCTATGGAAATTGAGAGGAAATTGGATTTTAGCTGCAAAATACCTAGGAAAAAATGAAAACTATAAATTAAGCATATGTGAGGAGGAAGGATGCTACTGAGTATGCTGGGAAAGGAAAGATACTTGTTATGTGAGCACTCTGTGTTAGGAAAGCTGAAAGAAACCCTTGTTGCATGATCACTCTATGTTAGGAAAGTGATTTCTCATTGGGAGAATGAACCCGGGACTGACTGTCACCACTCTTGGCATGCATAGTTTATCTCGAGGGTGATTGAGGATAGAGGAAAACTATACCTAATTTATGGTTGGGTGGAACATGGTTGTTCCCTTTTCATTGCAGCTTTCCTTACAAACATGTACCATTATTGTGTTTATGTTTCTGCAAATCTAGTGAGCTCTGGTTATATATGTATGTGTATAAATGCATGCTTCAATGATGATGTAATGATAAATAACAATTTCAGTTGTTCAAGAAAGTGCGCTTATGAAATGGTGTATGCTCATGCTCTATTTTGGATGACTATGATTTCCTTGGTTATGTAGTTACTAATGGTATAATATTCATGCTCTGTTATGAATGTCTGTGACTTGCATTGGGAAATATGGTTGTTCTAATGGTGAAATATTGTTTTCTATAAAGAGATACTTGGATGTTGTATGATTCCATTGTTCACACTCGGTATATGGGACCTCTGGTATGGAAGTAAATGTGCATAACTGGCTTTTGACCCTTTCTAGTTCAGTGAAGTCTCTGTATAATACATGATTTTCATAAGGGAGGGTGAAACTATGAAGGGATCTTGGATGTTGAATTTTATTAGGAAACTGACCACCGAACACCACCATAGAATACATAAGCCTGATTCTGTTTAAGTAACTAACTCGGCTTAAAGTCGTGAGACCTTTGAGGGTTGGTAACCCCTTGTATACCAAGAAAAATTACAGAGAAGATAGGTGAAGATCCTTTTCCAAGAGGCCTGCAGAAGCTTAAAAGCTCATAAATAGTTTGAGGGTTTCTTCAACCCGCAATCCACATTGCCGAAGAAGAAAACATACGAAGATTTATAAGAAATTGTAGTGCTTTCGCAATCCGCATTGCGGAAGCGGAATTGTGGAAGGAAAATATTATAATCGGTTAAGTGTTTTCCGCAACCCACAATCTACAATTGCGAAAGATGGATTACGGAAGGGGGGGGGGGAACTATGAGCATCTTAGTTCTTTCCGCAATATGCAACCCGTATCTAAACGTAGATCAATGGTTGAGGTTGATTCTGCAAGGAAACATGTTGATGTATTTGTAACTTCAGAATGTATTCACTTGTATATTTCATTGTATCCCGACGAAGATGTTTGTTCCTCTGATCGAGAGATTCATTAATGTAATTAAGTCATGTAAATTCATTAAGGTTAACCCTCCATTGTATGTCGGGCCATTAGACCCCAGAGTTAAGTTGTAATGGGGTTATTAGACTCACCTAGAGAATATGGACCTGTAGAGAAGAAGTCAAGTGGAAATTAAGTATAAATAAAGAGTGAGACTCTCTATTTGATACACACAATCACTCATCAATAGTGCATGAATGAGAGAGGAGTAGCTCGCACAAGTGAGAGAGAGAAAAATTGTCGGAGATCATCTTTGTACTTTTGGGTTTTACTTTTTCTATTGGAGCACATTCTATCTCTGAGGAAGTCATGGGGTTTTCTCATGTATGGTTTCCCCAAGGAAAAATATTTGTGTCTCCTATCTCTTGTGATTATTGTTGTGCATGTTATTCTCTCAGATAAGATCCTAGATCATAATGATTAAACGATAAAAATCTAACATGGTATCAGAGCTAACCTAATAAGAAGACACTATGCAGCTGTAGAATCTAGGGCTTCTTAAATTTTTAGTTTCTCTCCACATATCATGTGAAAAAGGAGGCTAGGTTAACTCTCCTTTGAAGGGCGCATCTTCTTGTTGAAGCAGAATCTGATTCTGAGCATTTTTCAGTTTTTGGCTTGTCACTACTGTGGGAAATTAGGGCTTTTCATAGAAGTGGAATTTTTTAGTGAGCCCAACATAGGATTTATCTCCTCCTCAAAATCTAAATTTAGATACCAAGATCGAAATTTTTGGTTGGGTAAAACTCCGAGAAAGTCAAACCCTAATTTGAACTCGGACCTAAAACCAACACTGCAAAAGATTAGCTCCAGATCCAGTCTGGGTATCTCAAATTGGTAAGATTTAAATATTTTGTATTTCAATTTGAGGTTCTCATTAATAATGTCTCATCACACCAAGCTTGATGATAATATTGAAGGAGGTGATAAATTCCGAGAATGGAAGTATAGGATTTCACTTTTTCTTGAAGAAAATGAATTGGACACCTACATAAGTGGAGAGGTTCCAGTTCCAGAGGGAGATGAGGCTAAATCCTTACACAAGAATAACTTGGTCAAGGCCAAGAGCATTATTTCTAATTCTATCAAGGATCACCTTATACCACATGTGTCTTCCTTAAAGACACCTAAAGAGATGTTTGATTCCTTGACCAAGCTATTTGAAGGAAAGAATATAAATTGAAAGATAACCTTGCAAAATCAGTTGAAGAATGTAAAGATACAGAATGCAGAGACCATTCAATCGTACTTTACAAGGGTCTCTCAAATCAAAGAACAACTTGAAGTTGTGGAAGAAGAAGTAGAGAATGGAGAAATTGTGATGACCACCTTGAATGGTATCCCCAGATCATGGGACTCCTTTATTCAAGGAATTTATGCTAGAATAAAGTTAATCACCTTTAGTAGGTTATGGGAAGAATACTCACAAGAAGAAGCTCAAATCGTAGCTCGAGAAGAAAAGATGGGAAATGAAGATCAATCTCTCACATCACACACCAAGAAAATCAAAAGGGGGCACTATCATCACATGAAAGGAAAGCATCATCACCAGAATCAGAAAGATAACCCTAGAAGATCTAGTAGATATCTATCTAATGTTAGATGTTATACATGTGATGAGAAGGGACACTTCTCCAAAGATTGTCCCAGAAATAGAGGTGGCTCCCACAATAAGAAGAAGAAAAAAATAAGACATCATGCTCACACCACAGAGGATGATGAACCTGCCAGGAAGAGAGTCAAAGAAGAAAGTCAAGATTCTTCGAGCGATGAAGAGTATGTTTTGATTTCTTCCCTCACAGGAACTATTACACATGGAAGCAATGTTTGGCTCATAGATAGTGGGGCTTCCAAGCATATTACGGGATTTAAATAATCCTTTGTGAACCTATATGAACATGAGTCACCCCACAAAGTGAAACTTGGGGATGACTACCGATATCCTATAAAAGGAAGTGGTGAAGCTTCCTATAAGCTAGAACTCTGGAAAGTCTATGAAGATGAAAGATCTCTTGTTTGTACCAGGACTAAAGAATAATCTTCTCTCAATATCTACATTGGATGCAAAAGGCATGAGAGTTGCATTTGTAGATCGCCAAGTTCTTATGTGGCCAAAAGGAAATACCATAAATGATGCAGTAGTGATTGGAGAGCAAGAGGGAGGCTCATACAAATTAAAAGGCCAACCAGAACAAGCTTTGGTCCATGACTCAGTAGAGCCAAGTGAACTTTGGCATATAATTCTTGCATATGTGCACTATAGGGAACTACCACTTGCAAGAAAAGTTGTTGAAGGTCTTCCAGAAATCCAGACAAAGCATGAAGTCGTTTGCAAAGTATGTGAGAAGGGGAAGAACACAAAGAAGACATTTCCAAGTAGCGAGAGCAAGGCAAAAGGAATCTTGGAAATTATCTACTTCGATGTCATCCAATTCATTGAGTGGGTATGTATATTATGTTTATTTCATTGATAATTTTTTCTAGGAAGACATGGATATATTTCTTGAATAGAAAGGATGAATTATTCAGTAAGTTCAAAGAATTCAAATCCTTGATCAAGAACCACACAGAGAATAAAATCAAGACCTTTCCATCAAATAATGGTGGAGAATTCACATCAGAAGAATTCAAGGAATTATGCAAAGAATCGAGGATTAAGAGGGAGTTGACCACTCCATATAATCCATAACATAATGGACTTGCATAAAGGAAGAATAGAACGATTATGGAAGCAGCAAGGGAAATGCTTCATGATCAGGATATTCCTTGCATCTATGGGCAGAAGTTGGTAGGGCAGTTGTGTATGTACAGAATCATACTCTGCATAGAGTACTTGAGAACAAGACACCAGAATAATCCTTCTCCGGCAAAAAACCAAAAGTCGGCCATCTCAGAATATTTGGTTGTCTAGTGTACATACACATTCCAAAAGAGAAGAGGACGAAGTTAGATCCTTCAAGAAACAAGGGTATATTTGTGGGATATAGTGAAGGCTAGAACTCTTACAAAATATATTCCAAGGATTCAAGAAGATCGACATCAGTAGGGATGTAAAATTTGATGAAGACTCAGCTTACAACAAATCTAGAAAACTACCTATTGAAGACATTGAAGAACCAGAAGTACCCATGATCTGAGATACAACAATGAATGAAGCAACTCCAAAAGAATATAGAGGAATAAAATAACCTCGGGAACCTGTACATCCACTCCGTGAAAACAATTCTTACAAGAGGAAACTAGCATGGGTACGAGAGGCTATCCTAGATGGTGAGAGATATGGCACTCCAGAAGGAATACACAGAGAAAGGAAGAGACCTAGGCCATACTCCAGTTATGTAGCCTTGATGTGCGACATCATTGATAAATAAAATTCCAACTATGAAGAAGTGGAAGAAAAGAAAGAATGGAAGGATGCGATGATAGAGGAGTACCAGTCGATCATGAAGAATGATGTCTGGGATGTAGTCCCGAGACCAGAAGGGAAATCTGTTGTGACTTCCAAGTCACATCTACAAGATAAATCATGCTGCAAATGGAAGCATAGAGAAACACAAGGAAAGATTTGTGGCACGTGGCTTCTCCCAGAAGGAAGGGATATATTATGAGAAAATGTTTGCACCTGTAGCCAGATACACTTCCAACAGAACATTACTTTCTCTGGCTGCAGTGATGAAATGGAAGATACACCAAATGGATGTCAAGACAACGTTCTTGAATGATGTAGTGGAAGAGGAAGTGTATGTGGAGCATCCACTTGGATTTGCGACACACGATAGGGAGACTCATTTGTGTAACTTGAATAAGGCCATCTACAATTAAAAATAGGCACACGGGACATGGTACGATAGGATTGACAGCTTCCTAACTAGTTTGGGCTTTACTAAGAGTAAAGCAGATTCCAACCTTTACTACAACGTTGAGGAAGGGAACCCAGTGATACTTCTATTGTATGTAGATGACCTATTTGTGACATGTGAGGATGGGCTAATTGTTGACACAAAGAGGAATCTTGTTGCCAAGTTCAAGATGAAGGACTTGGGTATGATGCACTACTTTCTAGGCATGGAGGTGTGGAAGAGTGCAGATGGAATATTCCTTGGACAAGGGAAGTATGTAGTGGAGATCCTGAAGAGATTTGGGATGTTGGACGGTAGGTTCATGGCCACACCTATGGAATCGAACCTGAAGCTATTGAGTGATGCTTCATCAAAGTCGATTGATACCATGATGTATCGTCATATGATTGGATCCTTGATGTAGCTGATGAATATGAGACTAGATATTTGCTTTGCTGTGAACACATTGAACTAGTTCTTAATGGATCCAAGACAAGTTCACCTGATTGTTGCAAAGCATATTCTAAGGTACCTAAACGGTACAGTTGATTATGGGCTCAAGTATGATGCGAATCAGAAAATTAACCTAGAAGGTTATGTGGATTCATATTGGGAAGGCAATGCCATTGATAGGAAGAGAACTTTAGTGTGTTGCTTCAGTATGGGATCAGGTGTGATCTCTTGGTTTAGCAAGAAGCAGTATTGCGTGGCACTGAGTACAGCTGAAGAAGAGTATGTCGCAGCTTGTTCAGCTAGTTGTGAGGCGGTATGGCTAAGTAAGCTACTGTCTGATTTGTTTGATCTCCATTTGGATGCTACTTGTATATATTGCAACAACCAAAGTTGTGTGAAGTTGTCTGAGAACCCATTGTTCCATGACAATTTGAAGCATATCGAGATCAAGTATCACTATATCAGGTATATGGTGCAGAGAGTGTTAGTTATTCAACATTAAGCTAGCATTATGTTAGGATCTTTACTGAGAGAATAACAAGTACAGCAATCAAACACAATAGATAATGAACACAATGTTTTTGATCGGGGAAACCATAAATGGAGAAAACCCCGCAACTTCCTCAGAGATAGAATCAGCACCAAAACAGTAAAAGCCCCAAAACAGTAAGTGATCTCTCAACAACAGTAATCTTCTCCTTGTCTAGTCCCAGTGTCTTCTCCTTCCTCAACTATGTGCTACACTTGAGTGTGTGAGTGATGTGTGTGATAAATAGAGAGGCTCACTCTCTATTTATATTCTTTCGTTCACTTGAAGTGCAATCCAACATGTCAGCCTCACTTAACAATTACTTACTAGAGCTGACATCTCTAGGAGTGTCTAATAACCCTAGTGCCCCGGAACTGCGGGGACTTTAACTCTTACACAATCGGAGAGTTAGCCACTATGACTTGACATGACTTGTTTACATTATTGATCCTCCTGATCGGAACATTGGGGCATGACAACATGACTCAAATACATAATAGATACATCCCGGAATAAACATCAGGTTACAATACATAAGATACATAGATGAATACATTCCGAAGTTACAAATACATCAACAGAGAGGAGCATTGAAGCTACAGTATGTTGCGACGGACAAGTAGATAGCCGATGTATTGACCAAGATGTTAGCCAAAGTGAAGTTTGAGTACTTTGGAGAGAGGATTTGTGTTATTCAGATCAAGGTTCCCTCCAAGGGGAAGTGATGAGTCTAGAAGATGTAGATACACATGAGCCTTTCCGACATGGTGGCAGGCTAGGTCCTCCCATGTTTGTTGATGTAAGTTCTGGAGCCTTTTCGACATGGTGGTAGGGTAGGTCCTCCCATGGTCATTGATGTAGGTGTTGGAGCCTATCCGATATGGTGGTATGCTAGGTCCTCCCATGGTCGTTGATGTAAGTATTGGAGCCTTTCTGACATGGTGGCAAGCTAGGTCCTCCCATGGTCGTTAATGTAAGTGTTGGATCCTTTCTTACATGGTGGAAGGATGGTCCTCCCATGGTCATTGATGTAAGTGTTGGAGCTTTTATGACATTGTGGTAGGTTGGTCCTCCCATGTTCGTTGATGTAAATGATGAGCCTTTCTTGGATGGTGGTAGGATTGTCCTCCCATGCCGGTGGATGTAAGTGATGTGTTATGTGTATATGGGTTGTGCTATGTGTGACGATCAGATTATTTGAAGATGATGAGGTAATAGTATGGTACACAGGTGTTGCAAGACATGTAATTAGTCCTGAGATTCTCCTTTAGGTTTTGCAGTGGCATATAATTAGTCCTAGGAGATCCTACAGGTTTTGCAAGAGGCATATAATAAGTCATGGGATGTACCTACTTGATGACTTGCTCGCAGAGATGATGAAGACCTAGATGGAGGTTAGTTATGCCTACATCTAGCATGAGAAAGGGTTAGCTCTGTAGAACTTCCTATGACGAGTAGATTTGAGAGATAACACCATTTGCTCAAGATAGAAGCAGTGACGATGATGATTCAACTTTGATGATGATCCATCTTTGATGATGATCCAGTGATGAAGACTTGTGCTGATGAACTATGTCAAGAGAATACCTTCCTAGTTAAGAGGGGGTGTTTATGTATTTGTAACTTCGAAATGTATTCACTTGTATATTTCATATTGTATTTCATTGGACCCCGACAGAGATGTTTGTTCCTCCAATCGGGAGAGTCATTAATGTAATTAAGTCATGTAAATTCATTGAGGTTAACCCTCCATTATATGTCGGGGCATTAGACCCCTGAGTTAAGTTGTAATGGGGTTATTAGACTCTCCTAAAGAATCTAGACCTGTAGGGAAGAAGTCAAGTGGAAATTTAGTATAAATAGAGAGTGAGACTCTCTATTTGACACACACACTCACTCATCAATAGCGCATGAGTGAGAGAGGAGTAGCTCGCAAAAGTGAGAGAGAGAACAGTTGTCGGAGATCATATTTGTACTTTTGGGTTTTACTTTTTCTATTGGTGCTCATTCTATCTCTGAGGAAGTTGCGGGGTTTTCTCCTTTATGGTTTCCCCAAGGAAAAATATTTGTTTCTCTTATGATTATTGGTGTGCATGTTATTCTCTTAGATAAGATCCTAGATCATATTGATTAAACGATAAAAATATAACAAATCAATGATGCGGAAGAAGTCTTGCGCAAAGGAAATTGCAGAATTTTATTTAGGGACTTTTATGGTTCCGCAATCTACAATATCCAACCATACATCTAATCGTAGATCGACAGATGGGGTTGATTCCACAAGGAATCAAGGGTGCGGAAGTATTTTTGTGGAAAGGAAATTGCGGAAGACTATTTGAGAGATTTTATGATCTTGCAATCCACAACCCACATCTAATTGTAGATCGATGGAAGGGGTTGATTCCGCAAAGAATCAACGGTGCAGAAGGATATTGCAGGAAGGAAATCACGGAAGGGTAAAAAAATTATAACTAATGGAGTTTCCGCAACCTGCAACCCACATTGCAAAAATGTAAAATCGTAAAGGAATTAAGTGTTTCCGCAACCTGCAATCCACATTGTGGAAAGAAAAAATAGAAAATGATTTATGGGTATTCCACAATCAGCATTGTAGAAGTGGGATTGCAAAAGGATAAATGGGAAGGAATTTAGTGTTGTTTTCCAATCCACAATCCACATTGTGCAAGCAGAATTTGTGGAAGGGAATATTTATTTGATATCATAGAAAGTTAAGTTTAATGATGAATGTTATAATAAGGTTTATATCCCATAATTCATGGGAAAGAAAAATATTTTTATCATGCATTTTAGAAGGTTATATGCTAGTATGTGATATATGGTATCAGAGCTACACATTTCAACCTTGTCGCCTTTTGAAACATCTAGTTCCGCTGAATTATGAAAAAAAAAGCTTTGTTCTAACCATAACAATTTGTGTTTGGAATGTCTCATACACATATAAAAATTGTTTCGTAACAAGGTACAACGATGGCCTCACCAAATGAACATGAGTATCCACCTGAAGAAAGTTCACAAGTACCTTACCCAACGCAACCAGAACAAGATCATTCGGAATCCAGTTAGGTACTTGAAACCATGAGGAATTCAATAGTGGAAATACAAAGCTTCAAAGCAGAAAATGAACAGTTGGAAAAGGCTCAAGAAAAATAGAAGGAGCTCAATGAGTTATTATTTCAAAGTTTGCAGAAGAAGAACAATGGGGAAAAACCACCAGCAGAAGCAGGGAGGGACCCGAAAGTTGGGGACAGTGCCAAAACAAAGGGAAGTTCCTCCCAAGAAACTCAAAAATTTGAGAATCAAGCCAAGACAATAGGGAAAATAAAAGTATACCACCTAGAAGTAGAATTCAATAAGATTAAACCCACCAATTTTGATGGGGAATCAAGGACCGGAGAGGAAGCGGGAGCTTGGTTGTTGGAAATTAAAAAGTACTTCCAGATTTACAATTACTTCAGCAACATGAAGGTAAGGATGGTTGTCTACAACCTGAACTGAAATGCCAACATTTGGTGGTAGGACCTAAAGATCTCCCATGGATTAAAAGAGAATAATTTGGAATGGTTAGAGTTTAAGAAACTATTCAAGAAGCAGTATTTATTAGAGAGCTATTATGAGAGAAAGACTAAATGATTTCATGAATTCAAACTGGGCCAAATGAATATGGAAGATCTCATCAATAAATTTCTAGATATGTTACAGTGTGTGCCTTATATTAAATAATAAAAGGTGAAGGTTCAACGATTCTTAAGCTGCCTTCCACAGTCCTACAAGGATCAGATTGAATTTGATAGCCCCAAAACCTTGGATGAAGTGTCAAGAAAGTCAAGGTTATGCTTTGATCAGTTTAAACAAAGGAATGACCTCTCCAAGGGCTAAAAGGAGAAGAAGCAGGAAAGGTTCAACCAACGGAAGAAGGGATTCCAAAAATCACCCTTCAAGAATATGCCAAGGAACCCACAAGGAAATTCCTACAACAAAAATTAGCAGTTTCAGCGTAAGGACAATAAACATCTGAACCTTGGACCAAAAAGGGCTGCTAGAACCCCTAAATAACCTCTGAGGTGTTGGGAATGCGAAGGTCCCCATTTACGAAGGAATTTCCCACTCCTCAATGAATCCAACAAGATTGTACACAACTTGCAAGAAGCTTCCACTATTAGTGAATTTGGAAGATGTTTCCACCAGATTTATGCATCCCTTGAAGATCGATAAGAAGATCATCAATCTGCAATTGTAGAGATTGAAGGTACTATTTGTAACCAAAATATTTCTATACTAATTGATCCAGGGGGTACTTTAAGTTACATCACTCCTAAAATGATGGAGAACTGTTAGTTCACCAAGGTAAGGCATACAAGACCTTGGTCAATCCAACTGGCCACTGGAGAAAAAAGGAAGGTAACTGATTTTATTGCTAATTGTGAAGTTAAAATACATGATCATGTAACTAGGGTTAATTTGAATTTTTTCCTCTAGGGTCATATGATATGATTATTGGCATGGAATTCTTAGAAAGGCATAAAGTAGTGTTAAATTTCTTTAATAAAACCTTTACTTATGTGGCTAAGGTTAAAATTGTTAGAAAAGTGAGGGGTTTTAGTAAGCATGTTTCTTTAAGATAGATATATTCCTTGTAATTGAAAAAGTGTTTGAGGAAGGGCTGTAAGCTCTATGTGGTAAGGGTTGTTGACCTACTCCTTAATGAAAACCCAAAATTTGTAAGGGGCCACCTAGTTTTAAGTGAATTCATGGATGTGTTCCCAGAGGAGATACATGGACTTCCCCCTCAACGAGAAATAGATTTCTCCATTGAAATTGTACTTGGGTCTACTCTGGTATCCAAAATGCATTATCAAATGAGTATCCATGAGTTAACCGAATTGAAAATCCAGTTACAAGAACTCTGAGATAAGGGTTATATTAGACCCAGTGTATCACCTTAATGAGCCCTAATTTTATTTGTCAAGAAGAAGGATGGGACTTTACGACTGTGCATAGAATACAGACAACTAAATAAAGTAACCATCAAAAACAAGTATCCACTGCCTCCTATTAATTACTTGTTCAACCAAGTAGGGGGAGATAAATTTTTCTCCAAGTTAGATTTGCGGTCTTGTTATCACCGGATCAGGATTAAGGAAAAATATGTTAACAAAATAGCTTTTAAGACCCTTTATGGGCACTACGAATTCATGGTTATTCATTTTTTCTTAACCAATTCCCCTTCTACATTCATGTGCCTAATGAATAGCATTTTTAACAAGTATCTAGACCAATTTGTGCTAATATTCATCGATGATATCCTTATCTACTCAAGAACAGAAGAGGAACATCAACGACACTTGAGAATCATGCTATAGACCCTAAGAGGCCACCAATTATATGCTAAATTCAAAAAATGTGAATTCTTTAAGAAATAAATCCAGTACTTAGGATATGTCATTTCAAAAAATGGGATTGCAGTGGACCCACAGAGGATAAAGGCCATTTGTAATGTCCCGGTTTTGACCCCGTTGCATTAGATGTATATGATGTGTATATTGTAAAGGATCATGGTGTGGAGCTAAAGGCCAAGGCCCCACCATTGATCGGTTATGCTATGTTTTGGATATAAATTGTCACGGATGGCGTATCAGGGCATGCGGCATTATTATGTTGGTCATCATGTAAATATGCATCTATAATTAATTAAATGAACCCGACCAACTACAATCGCGGCAACTCAATCGAAAGGGGCATGATTTTCCCAAGGATAAGGATGTGGGGGGGGGATTTGTCAAACCTTGAGCCAAAAGGGGGAAAAACCCATGTGTCTTCTCATTTTGTTTTATCCCAACCACCTTCAGTTAATAATTTATACTGGTAGCTTAGGGAAGTTATGGCAGTTAATTTTTTTGGGAGTGGGGTGGCAGGACTGTCAGTCCATGCCTCCACGCACACTCCACCCCTGTTGACTTCACTCACGCAGGCAATTTCCACTCTACCCACAATTTTGTCTGTTTTCGCCTCACGCACAGGCTCTTGGCGTTTTTGGTCTCACGCAGACATTTTTTTCTTGGGTCCACGAGTTGCTGAACACCCACGCATTGAAATTTCACGTCCACCTTGTTGTCTGTTCATCTACGGACAAAAACGGAGTTGTTTTTCCTCATGCATGACCTCCATTGTTTGTTCATTCCTCATAGGGTCTGCTTGTTCCTCACGCACAGGAGTTTTCCTGGTTTTCCAACTGATGCAGCGAACTGAGAGCCGTGCTCTTGCATCCACGACTGACTGTGAAGGGCCATTCACGTTTTTTTGGCTGTCTCACCGACTTTTGGTCTCATGCACAGACTATTTGGGTCATTTTTCCCTGCTGTGAGTTGTGCTCACTGATAGATTTCGGGGCTGTAGTCTTCCCCATGTTGTGAATGTAATTGTTGTTACATTTGGGGGCTGTTGTAATTCGAGTGAGAGTCATTTTGGCCACGATAGGGCCAAGAGTGACTCAGGAATTCGTTTTCCCTGTTTAAGCTATGATAGCTAAATTAATTGTCGGAGTGCAATGGTTGGTCTTCGGACTGTGCTGGGAGCAAGGATGTTGGCTTAGTTTTGCTTGATAAACCTGGTGGCTGGAACCACACAGATAAAGCTAGAGGGCTGGCCTTCTTCTCCATCACCCCTAAATAGCACTGGAAGGGAATGCAGGGCCTGAGGGACTGTGTAGCAGAGAAGGGACTGATTCCTTGTGTTGGGTGTGGATGGGTGTCTTAGAGGTCAGGCTAGTTCTAGTGTAGGTGTTCTTGGCTCTGTAATGAGCTCACCAACTTAGAAAATTGCCTTCATCAGCTCCTTAATGGCCTGATAAACCCAACTTTGTTGGCTTGGCTATGTGTTTTTGTATATCCTTGGCTATGTGTGAGCCTGCTAGTTCCCTTATTCCTTGGAGAATCATGCCCAGCTCGGGGGTGGCAGCGCTGCTGAGAGATTAAGGAGCACGCTGGCCTATGGTTGGGTGGAACGTTGCAGCGACGTAGCTGGTTGCGGATCAAGATCATCATAAGATAAGTGATTTTGTGTATTTTACCTCTGCAATTCTTAATTTATGTTAATGGAATTGATGAACATGTTGGATGAATATATGCATGTATGAATGTTGTTGGTTTCCGTTGTGATTGACGATTAAATTGCATCTGTGCATGATGAATAATCCTGTGGGCATATTTTAGTTCAAATTTGTTAAGCATTATGTTTTATGCAATATTTAAGCCTGTACATGTTCATGGGGTGGTTAGCCCGGTCTGATAAAGCTCGTAGTCGCGTCCTCTTTGCCGGTCGGAGGCATGGGGACGTGACACCATTTTAGAATGGGCTTTGCATAAGGATGTCGCTGACATTCGATCTTTCATGGGACTCACTGGGCACTACCGGATATGAAATTTGGGTCACAATAATCTGGGGACCAAGACAAAACTTATAGAATATTCAAGGATCAATTACATAAAAAAATGACATGAAAACACTGCAATTGGGAGTTGCGGTTGTATAATATCTATCATTAATCAACAATAGAGATACAATGTCATACACTGGCATGAATAACCAGACAATTTGAATACCATAGAGGTCATTCAAATTACATACATGAGAGTGGATTAGTTTTCAGTTAGACACCACTCGACACATTATTTAACCACTAAGCACAACCATAATTGACTCTAACTGAATCAGAGGCAGTTTATACTGAGTTTAACTGAATAGAACTCAACTGCATGTCAATCGATAGGTGAGGGTGTGTGTCTAACTTCGGTTAGGTGAGATCAACTGAACTGAACTAAGTCACCAAAATTTGTTGGATGCGCCTTTAATCACTCCAGTTAACTGGAATTTACCAAAAATAGGAAAAATATTGAGGGAGGCACCTTTACAGCTTCAGTTTAACTAAAAGTGGGTGGAACAACAATTAGTTAACTGATTTGGGGTGCTTAGGTCATGCATATCAACCCATATTTTCTCCTTTATTGAAGAAGGAAGCTTAGTTAGTCTCCTCGATTGAAGGAGAAGACTCAGTTAGGCTCCCTGATTGAAGGAGGATGATCCAGTTGATGATGCAGTCACATATTTGAGTCAATAACTTAGGATAAGTGGAAAATTAGGCCAATTAGGCCAAATAATGATGTGTGGGTTAGATAATTACTCCAACACCGAAGGTTCATCCAAGGGTTATCAAAGATATCCTATCACATTACTTCCTTACAAAAGAAGGGAGTGAAGTTCGCATGGTCCTTAAAGTGTCAGGAGAGTTTTGAAAATCTAAAAAGATTGTTAAGCATGGCTTCAATATTAAAGGTGGTTGACCCCTATAAATACTACACAAACTGCATTGATGCTAGAAAGGAAGGATTAGCGGGAGTACTATATCAAGACAGACATGTGGTCTGTTATGAATCTCGTAAAATGAAATAATATGAAAGAAATTATGCAGTGCCTGACCTCAAATTGGAAGCAGTAGTGCATGTGTTAAAAATGTGGCGCCACTACCTGTTAGGGAATTTTTTTTTCTTATTGACAGATAACACCTACGTAAAGAATTTATTTACTCATCCTAGACTCAATGTCAGACGAACATGATGGATGACCTTCTTAAGTGAATTTGACTTTGAATTGAAGCATATCAAAGGTAAGGAAAATAAAGTGGTTGATGCACTCAGTCGAAGAACTCATGAAGCGTATGAGATCATCGTGAGTGAACCAGAAAGTGATCTGTTGAGAAGAATAAAAATAGCTACTATACAGGATATTGAATATACAAATTTACTGAACAAACTACAAAAGGATGAAGTGATTTAAATGGGACAAAATTCAAGGTATACCAAAAGGGGTTAGTTTGGTTTAAGGGTAGAGTATACATGCCTAATGTTGCAGATTTAAAGTTGTTTATTCTAAATGAAATGCACAAATCTAATTATGCATGACACCTTGGTTACCAAAAGATGATAACAGCCCTCAGTTGGCCCATATTAAAGGAATATTTAGTTGATTATCTATCTAAATGTTTAGAATGTCAACAGGTGTAGACTGAGCATCAACATCAAGTAGGTATGTTGCAAACTCTGCCAATTCCTGAATGGAAATGGGAGGTAATATCCATGGATCTCATCACAGTTCTGCCTCTCACCCAAAAACAACATGATTCGATTATGGATGTGGTAGATAAGCTAAGCAATTCTACTCATTGTATTCTTATGAAGTCAACTTATAAAGCTGTCAATATTGCAGAGATATTTTTGAAAGAGGTATTTTGACTTCATGGAGTGCTAAAGATGGTAATATCTGACATAGATGTTAAGTTTAAATCCAAGTTTTAGAAATCAATGTTTGTAGGGTTAGAAACCAAGATAAACTTCAGCATGAGCTATCACCCTAAGATAGATGGACAAACAGAATGAACAAACTAGGTCATCGAAGATATGCTAAGAATGTATGTTATGGAAAAACACTCTAAGTGGGAGGACTATTTTCACCTAGCAGAGTTTGCGTATAATAATGGGTATTAGGCCTCGGCCACGATGAGCCCATTTGAAATCATGTATGGAAGGAAGTGTACTACCCATGTTAGTTGGGGTATCCATGTGGATCGTTTGATAGTAGGACCTGAAATGTTGCAAGACATGGAACAAACTGTTCAACAAGTACAAAAGAATTTGAAGGTGGCACAGGATCGCCGAAAGAGTTATGTTGACTTGAAAAGACAACATAAATATTTTTTAGTCGGATATCATGTTTACCTCTGAGCCCAAAATGAGCTCCCTGAAATTGGGAAGTTGTACAAAATTAGCACCTCAGTTCTGCAGACCCTTTCAAATCTTGGAAAGGATTGGATCCATGGCATATAAACTTGCTCTTTTAACACACTTAAGAATTCATAATGTTTTTTATATTTCATTACTGAGTAAATATGTATATGATTCCACTCACATCATTGATTGGAATGTGGTACAAGTGGAACCAAAGTGTGAGTTCCAGGTGGAACCTGTGCGCATTCTGGATAGGAAAGAAAGAGTGCTTTAGAACTGGGTCGTCGCTCGGGTTAAGGTGCAATGGGAGCGCTTTATCCCGAAGGAGGCGACCTGGGAATTAGGGGATGATTTGTGAAGGAAATACCTAGGTCTATATCTAGAATCTATGGAAGAAGAGTAAGAACACTATGGACAGTGTTTCAATAAGGGGGGCAGGATGTAATATCCCCCAAGTGATAAAATTTATTTGTAGTATTTTGAAATACTATTTTTTTTCTTAATGTGATTGTTGGACCTGGAATATGCCAATCGGTCCTTGGAGGATAGATGTAACTGAAACATTATGCTTGTAATAAAAATAAAAAATGATGGGGACAACCATGTTGAAAGAGGAAACTACGTATGCTAGAGTGGGGTAAGTGAAAGGTCAATCTCAGGGAGGTTACACTAGGAACTCCCTGGGAAATCAGGGGTGCAGTGGGCTATGGAAATTCAAGAGGGAATTGGTCGTTAGCTACAAAAGACCTAGGAAAAAATGAAAACTATAAATTAAGCATATGCGAGGAGGCAGGACATTACTGAGTATGTTGGGAAAGGAAAGATACTTGTCGTATGAGCACTCTATGTTAGGAAATATGAAAGAAACCCTTGTTGCGTGAGCACTCTATGTTAGGAAATTAATTTCTCACTGGGAGACTGAACCTAGGATCGATCGTCACTGCTCTTGGAATGCATAGTTTAGTTTGGGGGTGATTGAGGACATAGGACATATGTGCCTAATCTACAGTTGGGTGGAACGTGGTTTTTCCCTTTTCATTGTGGATTTCCTTACAAATAGGTTCCATTATTTTGTTTATGTTTCTGCAAATCTAGTGAGCTCTGGTTATATTTGTATGTGTATAAATGCATGCTTCAATGATGATGAAATGATAAATAACAGTTTAGGTTGTTGAGGAAAGTGTGCTTATGAACTGGTGTATGCTCATGCTCTATTTTGGATGTCTGACTTCCTTGGTTATGTAGTTACTAATGGTATAATATCCATTCTCTGTTATGAATGTCTGTGACTAGCATTAGGAAATATGGTTGTTCTAATGGTGAAATATTGTTTTCTATAAAGAGTTACTTGGATGTTGTATGATTCCATTGTTGACGCCCGGTATATGGGACCCCTGGTAAGGAAGTCAATGTGCCTAACTGGGTTTAGACCCTTTCCAATTTAGTGAAGTCTCTGTATAATACCTGATTTTATTAAGGGAGGGTGAAACTATGAAGGGATCTTGGATTCTGAATTTTCTTATGAAATTATCCATTGAACACCACCATAGAATACCTAATCCTGATTCTTTTTAATTAACTAGCTCAGATTAAAGTCATGAGACCTTCGAGGGTTTGTAACCCATTGTTTACCAAGAAAAATTACATAGAATATAGGTGAATATCCTTGGCCAAGAGGCCTATGGAAGCTTACTAAGATCATAAATACTTTGACGGTTTTCGCAACCCGCAATACACATTGCGAAAGCGGAAAATAGAAGAATATTTATAAGAAATTGAAGTGCTTCCACAATCCGCAATCCACATTGCAGCAGCTGTATTGTAGAAGGAAAAGATTATAATGGGTTAAGTGTTTTCCCCAACCTGCAATCCACAATTGCGGAAGTTGGATTGTAAAAAGGGGGGGAAATATGAGCATCTTATTTCTCTCCGCAATCCGCAACCCACATCTCAATGTAGATTGACAGTTGGGGTTGATTCCACAAGTAATCGACAGTGCGGAATAAGTCTTGCAGAAAGAAAATTGTGGAATTTTATTTGGGGAATTTTGTGGTTCCGCAATCTGCAATCCTTAACCCTACAGACGGGGTTGATTCTGCAAGGAATCAATGGTGCGAAAGGATTTTTGTGGAAATGAAATTGTGGAATATTGTTTGAGGGATTTTATGATCCCACAATCTGCAATCTGCAACCCTCATCTAATCATAGATCAACGGATGGGGTTGATTCCATAAAGAATCAATGGTGTGGAAGGATATTGCGGGAAGGAAATTGTGGAAGGTTAATAAATTTATAACTAATGGATTTTTTGCAACCCGCATTGTGAAAGGAAATTGCGGAAATGTAAAATCGTAAAGGAATTAA
Source organism: Pseudotsuga menziesii (assembly GCA_001517045.1). Classification (NCBI taxonomy): domain Eukaryota; kingdom Viridiplantae; phylum Streptophyta; class Pinopsida; order Pinales; family Pinaceae; genus Pseudotsuga; species Pseudotsuga menziesii. The sequence continues at coordinate 9,960 of LPNX010729978.1, read as the reverse complement.
GTGTTTCTGCAACCTGTAATCTGCATTGCGGAAGTAGAGTTGCGGAAATAAAATATAGAAAAGGATTTATGGGTATTTCACAATCTACAATCCACATTGTGGGAGTGGGATTGCAGAAGGATAAATGGTAAGGGATTTAGAGTTGTTCTGCAATCTACAATCCGCATTGTGGAAGCGGAATTTGTGGAAGGGATTATTCATTTGCGGAAGGGACCTTTCATTTGCGATAGGGAATTTTTATTTGCGAAAGGGAATATTTGTTTGATATGATAGAAATTTAATTTTAATGATGAATTTTATAATAAGGTTTATAGCCCATAATTCATGGGAAATAAAATTATTTTTACTATGCATTTTAGAAGGCTATATGGGTATGTGACATGGTTTTTCTATCACATACATGTGAATCATGTATTCAAGCACTTGATTCACTTTGTATGTATTCCCATCTATATGTGGATGGTAGGTTGTGCTAAAATTTAACTGAGTTCCTAGATCCTAGAACAAGCATTTCCAAAAAATGGAGGTGAACTTAGTATCCCTATATAAAACTATGGCCTTAGGAAATCTAAAGATCTTTATGAAAATCCTTGCAATGTCAGTTGCTTTATGAGTGGACTTAAAATATTAAAACTTACACTTCAATCTTTTTTAGGTCCACCTATATACCTTAATCCAATACTATGTGACCCAAATAATGAAACTACTCTTTGTAAAAATCGCATTTTTTGAATTTTGTGTACAGTTGATGCTTCATGAGCAATTGCAAAACTATTCTCAGATGCTTCTCATGTTATTTCTCATCATTGGAGTAGATGATAATTTCATTTAAGAACAACAGTAGGAATTTATGTTAACAATAAAATTAACACCCTTGAGAGTGTTGGTCTGAAAATATATTTCTATTTCTCTAGCAACATGAAGATCGAAACTTTGGAACAATTGAGAGCTTCAATATCTCTTTTGAAGACTGCTTCCACAAAGGAATAGATGCTTGAAGACAAATTTTTCTCTAAAGTGGCCAATTCCATGACCACTTAAGGGCCAAAACCCAGTTCCTATAACTCATAAAGTCAAAAAAATACATAACATGTGTATTGAGTTGCAAGGCCATCCATCAAGGAACTCCATCAAACTTCAAGGCTACAAGAGGTATTCTTCCCTTCCTCCCCTTCTCAAAATCCATGACAGATGCTTAATATATTAGTATTATTGTGATATTTTGGGCTTAACCCACCCCATAGAAATAGGAGAGTAGAATATAGCTTCAGTTGTATAAACTCCACTAATAGATTAGCGACCATTGTGGGGAGATTAGGGGTTTTATCTTGATTTCTTGTCTTCTTGAGTGTTTCCCATTTTTGGGTGTTTCTTAACTTTAAATATTTTAATGCATGCTTGATATTTGTCTTTAGAGGCTTTAGTTCTATTTTGGAGTCCAAAACTGGTCTGATTTTACTCTTAGGATTTCATTTTTCAAGAAATTTGGGCCTTGATCTTGATTTTTCATCACTTGAGCTTGATCACACCATTTCCTATCCTAAATAGAGCATAATCCTCCCCTGACGCCCTTTTTTACTAACCTAAGTGTGATGGTGACACTTTGTGTATCAATACAACAATGTGTTGACCACAATGAGGAAGAGTTACGAGATCTTGACTTTTTCATGGTTGAATCTTTAGTTTTGGACCATTTTGCTTGGTTTGTTCTACTGTAAATGGATTAGGATTCCTCTAATGTATATTTTAGACAGTATTTTCATCTTTTTATCAATATTTGGGGATTTTTGAATGTTTTTGAAGATTTTTAAAATTTGTGTGCATTTAGCTTGGGAATGAAAAAAACAATTGAGATCACTAATTTAGGCCTTTGATTGGGTTTAGGGTATAATTTTCAGACCTTTAGTTGACATACAAAACACTTGTTGAGACTTGTTAGGACCTATCAAAAGAATATTTGATGAATTTAGGATCAATTTCAATTGAAATTGGAAGTCTTAGAAACCTCCTTAAAACGCTAGGAAAATCACTTTTAATAATTATTTCAGTTTTGTTCAAGTTTTTTCTTTAAAAAATTGCTCAGATATGAATGTTTATGACATATTTACCGTTTATATCCTTTATTTCACTATGAATGTCTGAAATTTTGTCTGATTTTGTCACTTTAATCACTTGTTTGCATAAGATAATTGTCAAAAAATTGAAGAACATGACACAATGTTTCAATTTATGAACCTTTAGGCTATTAATTTTTAAGTTCCATGAACTTGGTGAACTAACACGCAACATGAAATCACAGCTAAGACACATTTAGTACCATCACTTAAATCAAATCCATGTAAATTTTCAAAAAATTGGACCTCTCACTTAAGATAAATTCAAGCACAATTAGAGGAGGTTTTTTGTCCTTTTCAAAATTCTTGATATAATTTGTGTTCAAGTCCTACGTATCCTCTTCACTCACACCTTTGGGTGATCTTGTGAAATAGAAATATGGATCTCAAGTCTAATAGTCTAGTATTATTTTTTAGCAGAATTTCGAGCCCTGTGTATCCTCTTCACTTGCACCTTCGGGTGGTCCTGTGAACGAGAAACATGGATCTCAAGTGTAATAATGTAGACTTTATTGTTGAAGCATATCTTTTTAGAGCTCTATGTATACTCTTCACTTGCACTTTCGAGTGGTCCTGTGAATGAGAAACAAATATTCCAAGTGTAATAGTTGATCAAACCTTAAAAAATTATTTCAAAGAAAAACAAGTTGCTTCGAAAACCTCAAGACTCATTAAAGTTTTGCATCAACTTTTTCAATCCATTGAATAGTTTTACTTGATTTAGGGATATTTGTTTTTAAAACATTTGAAAAGTCAGAAATACATGCATGTTTGAAATATTATCAAAGAATCCTCTTACCTTGCTTTTAGTGTAAAGAATTCATTGAATGAAAAGATAGATTTAAAGGCATCTGTGCATTGGATTAGTTCAGTAATGTGAGTTGCAACACCATCAGTTTTACCACCACTCCTTCAAATTAATTGAATTACCTTTAAAATAAATGCTTAATATGAAATCAATCAAGATTCTATGTTTGATATCACCAACAAGATTAGGCTAGGGCTTTAGATTAAGATGGTGAGTTAACACTCCAAGGCCACAAAACTTTGAAACTAGTATTGATTAAAGAGAAACCAAATCCATTAGAAGAAATGATTGCATCCCAGGAAAGCGCTTCTAACACATGACTTAAGCACGAGTTCAATCCAAATTAGTAAGGCTGGTACCCCCCTGACCCTTTCTTATTTGGTGGGATATGAGCACATTACAGTATTTCAATTAAGTGACAAGTCCTCAAGGTGACATCACTTTCTTGCGATATCTAGTCAATGTGAGTTATCCTAGACTGACAATTGTTCCTCTTGGCCACCGATTGTGAACTGATAACCATATTTTATTTTCCTAGGGAATCAAACAGGTTGTTGTGAGTGGGGGACACTTGCAATACCTTAGACAAACACAAGGTTGTTTCAACTCCTTGGGAGGGTGTGTAACTAAGAGATAACACTTGCACCTTTGGTGATTTAAGAACAGTTTCATTATTTCTCATACCTTCACTATTTAGTAATTTTTGTAGTGTGATGCCCCTCAAGAGCTACTAGTTTTGAAAGGCCCTCTAAATCCATCTTTTCACTAAAATTCATTTTTTTAAAAGAAGTGTTTGTTGCTTCCTTAGGACATTTTTAGTGGTGTGGACACTTTTATTTTTGTTGGAGTATATATTTCCTTTAGGATTATTTGATTACATTTGATACATATTTTAATTCTAAAAACTCTACATCAAAGTGGCTTCTCTCCCAACCCGCTAGTCACGGCGGCACTGAAGTGAGTGACTAGAACTTGAAGGCCCCACTAAAACAAGGAGACAAATACAAAAACAAAACTAAAGAGACTTTGAGACCGACCCATTTTTAAGTTCAATTAATAGTAATAGAGAACAACACCATCAACCTAATCCTGAACCATATACAGAAACAGTTGATAATATTGCTCCATTTGAAATTGAAACATTGGAAAACCATATAGTTGATCGTGTTAATCCACCTTTGAATATTTTACACCCAATAATACTTGTTGTAAGCGAATCATTGGATAAAATTAACCCTCTTTTCACATATTTTAATAACATGCAAAACCCTAAAATTAACCCTTCGACTTCCTTAGAAGCTCTAGGAACGATACCAGTGCAGTCCCAAACGGTGGATGGAGAAGGTAATACCTCCAATTCGACCCCAATGTCAATCCCAATCATTAACGTACATGTCAATAGCATAAGTTCAACCATCACTTCAGCGCCAATTGGTATAGATCCAAGTTCCAACCCTAAAAGTACATCCACTTCATATACATGTATCCCTACTAGAGGGTGTACCTTACCAAATATGGGCCTCCCATATGGTGGGGATCATAAAGGTCAAAACATACAAGCAATTAATATGAATCCTTTTGGTCATCCCAATGCTTATCTAGGTTCTACTTCTGGGGAAACCCTTTACACTAGAATGTTAATATTCTTGGCAGAAATAATGCATCATGGAACACAAATTCCAATTGGAGTATCCATCCACAAATGAGTGGAAATGTCCTGGGGGGTTATCCTCCTACTAATCCTAGAACAATGTTTAGGGGAAACCCTACACCCCCAACGACCACTATGCCAAGGGGAATTCCATCTATAAATCATATCCCAGACATGAGTGGTCTGGGTTTTTGATCTGGTGGATTATCCATCTTCAAAAATTACACTGATCCAATATGGTACAATAGTTGTTCAAAGAACATAACATATGTTTTTAACTCATATGCTAAACATAGTGCGAGGACTAAGCTTGGCGGTTAATATGTAAACAACCGCGCAGTTATCGCATGGTGCACGCTTATCACATGGGTCGCGTAGTTATCGCATGGGCTGCGCAGTTGTGTATAAGCCATGCAGTTATGTATGGGCCGCGCAGTTTACGCACCGTCGAGTGGAGCATCGAATGGTTCATGAAAAGCCCGCACGGTCACGTATGCTGCGACATCGTGGAGCTAGTTATATGCTGCGACATTTGAGGATGCTATGATGTCTGAGGATGTTGCGACTGGTATGCTGTGACAACAGATCAGTCATATGCTGCGATATGTATATCGTAGTTGCTGTGACATACATATATCAGTTGCTGTGACATACGTATATCAGTTGCTGCGACATACGTATATCGGTTGCTGCGACATTTGTGGAGTTAGTGGTGACATCAAACGATTACGTTACATGTGGCATAGCCTAATTGCAAGTCATTACAACGTGTTGTGAGTTAGCACATGTGCGTGGAGTTGGTTGCAATGCTTCGGGAATATGGAACGTCGTGGTAACATAATGCTTGGGCAGCGATTGGCGGGATTGCATTGTTCAGTTTTAGCATATGGTTGTAACAAAAATAAAGAAGATAACAGCTGTGATGATAAAAATGAGTCGAGCCATTACTTATCCTCCGACTGAACGCTTAAATAGAGGAGGCTGGCCACCATAGGGGGGCAGATTGTTTAGAGCACAGAGCATCGTTTCTCTGAGGAGAGTTTTTCTATGAAGTGTCCAGATGCTGTTACTGGGGGAATCGATATTCTCTGTTATACTTTAGCTTCTTTTCCCTTTGAAGGCTAATTGTAACTTCTAGAAGAGAGGTCTTGAAGACTTTGTACAACATTCTGTTTACAGTTGCTGAAGTTGATTCCAGAACCATTTTTGTACCATTTTAAAGAGATTAATTGGATCGGTACCCATTGGAGAGGGACCCGGAGACGTAGCCCAGTGGAGGGGGTGAACTCCGTTATCAACTTCTGTTTGTGACTCTCTGATTCTGTGTTTCTTCTTTATATCTGTTTATCAGTGTTGGTTTTTCTCATTCCTGTTTCATTTTGCTGTTCATTACTGTTTTAAGCATTCAATTGATGTTAATGCTATCCCAGGAATTAAGTAAACTGATTAAACACATTCTTTATAAACTTTTAATGCACACAAGTTGAGATCCGACGGATCATATTATGGTATCAGAGCAGGTTGACTGCCGGTGCAAGTTTGTGAATGCTTACCAGGTTCAGGTTAAAGCGTGGTGAAGGAGAATTAATTGAAGGAGATTTTGAGATTGTCTCAAGGAGAACATTCTCAAGAACCATGTCTTCTCCACGAGGGGAAGAAGAAGGACATGCAGAACGGGAAAAACCTGTTATTTCTGAAACTGAGTTTTTGGAGGCTTTTATGAGCATGAAATCCATGATGGAAATTCTACTCGATGAATGAGCAGAAAGGAAGAAGAAAGAAGAAGGATCGTCATCCAAGGATGCAGAAGTGAAGAAGGAAGAAAAGGGTAAAGGAGTAGGAGGTGATGGTGATCCTCCTGAAACTAATCAAACTTTCTCTTCTTCTCATACTTCTCATTCAAATAATGCAAGTCCTAATATGCCTTATTTCAAATTGGATGTAAAATTTGAATTACCAATTTATAATGGAGATTTAGATGCTGAAAAGTTAGACAATTGGATCAAGCAGCTTGAAGTATATTGCAGGGTGCAGGGCATTACTGATGACCCTTCCAGGATTCAATTGGCCACTTTGAGAATGAGTGGAATGGCTCTTACTTGGTGGGAGAGCAAGATTCAGCAAGATCTTCGAAAGAATGGTAAAATTATTTCAGTTTGGAATGAATTCATTGAAGTATTAAGAAAGCAATTTTATCCTTTAGGTCACATGCAACAATTAATAATGAGCTGGCAAACTTTTAGACAAGCTAAAGGACAAAGCATTCAGGAATATACTCATGAATTTAGAAAGAGGGCTATTACATTGAATGTTGCATTGGATACGCAAGAAAATCTTCTTAAGTACATTGGTGGCATGCATTCTTATTTGCGACATACCTTGTTGATGTTTAACCCCAGTACTTTGGATGATGTATGTGTTCAAGCTACACATTTAGAAGCTAGGGGTAAGCATGCTAATGATACTTTTGGGAAGAAATCATTTAAATTTGACAGCAAATCGAAAGGTAAATATCAGGGGAAAAAGAAGATGGCTACTGTTAAAAAAGAGGGTGAAAAGCCTACATGTTTGCATTGTCAGAAGGGACATGGTGTCTCTAAGTGTTGGAAACTTCATCCATAGTTAAGGCCAAATAAGTATGGAGGAAACAAAGATAAAGGCAAAGCAAAAGCTACTGCAGCAGTTATTCAAGACTTGGGATCCGACTCAGGCGATGAAACAAAGGTTACAGCTGTCGGAATCCAAGGTAAGAATAAAAGTATCTCACTTCCCATTGATGCAAAATCAAGTTCTAGTGCAAGTACAAATCTGCCATCTACTTCTAAGCAAAATGATAAGAATAGAAGTGCATTGTTTCATGTTCGTGTCATTACAAATCACACAAAGATTGATACATTGTTTGATAGTGGTTCACAAGTAAATATGATATCAGAAGAAGTGGTTAAGAAATTGCATTTAGTTCCTATGCCTCATGAAAGACCCTATCCTCTTGGTTGGGTTACTAATGATACACAATTGCAAGTTACAAAGAAATGTGTATTGAAGTTTTCCATTACTGAAAAGTTCATGGATGAGGTAGAACTAGATGTAGTACCACTTGAAATTTGCGGAATTGTACTTGGGAGTCCATATTTGTATGACCGGAAAGCAGTCTTTTATAGAGAGCAGAATAAGTATCATCTTTTTAAAGATGGTGTAGAGTATATTGTATGAGCACATAAGACAAAAACCAATCTAGCAATAGTTTCTATAGGACAAATGAAGAGGCTGGTAAATGCTAGTAAGAATTTTGTGTTAATGATGGTTAAGGTGAAAAATGATGAGATCTCTAAATATTTTGAAGGGTGTGACCCTAAGCATAAATCTGAACTGATTGAAATCATTTCTGAGTATGATGATTTGTTTCAAGATCCAAAAGGGTTACCACCCAAGAGAGAGATTCAGCATGAGATACATCTGCAACAGGATGTGCCGCTCCCGAACATAGCTATGTGCCGGATGTCTGTAATGCAAAATGAGGAAATCAAGAAGCAGGTTCAGGAGCTGATTGAGAAGGGGGTCATCCAACCAAGCACTTCTCCTTGTGGCTCTCCTATAGTCTTGGTTCCGAAGAAGGATGGGTCTTGGAGGATGTGCATCGACTATAGGGCCCTTAACAAAATCACCATTAAAAACAGGTATCCTCTTCCTTGCATTGATGATTTGCTTGATCAATTGAAACATGCAACTTACTTTACAAAATTGGATCTGCGTAGTGGGTATCATCAAATCAGGGTTGCTGAAAATGATGCTTGGAAAACAACGTTTAAAACAAAACATGGTTTGTATGAATGGCTTGTGATGCCTTTCGGGCTCTGCAACGCACCTGCTACTTTCATGCGGGTCATGAATGATGTATTTCGTTCATTCATTGATGATTTTGTAATTGTATATCTGGATGATATCCTTGTGTTTAGCAAAACCTGGGAAGAGCATATTGTACATGTGAAGAAAGTTTTAGATATACTAAGGAAAGAGAAGCTTTATGTAAAAATGTCTAAACGTGAATTTGCTAAAACTTCTTTAGTATATCTGGGCCATATTATTGGTGGAGGCCACCTGTGAGTGGACCCAGCCAAGGTTGCTGTCATTGTAAACTGGCCACGACCTAACACCGTTACTGAAATCAAAAGTTTTCTGGGTGCGGTTCAGTATTGGAGGAAATTCATTTCTGGGTTTTCTTCCATTGCTGCTCCATTACATGCATTGACAAGCGTTAAAGAAATTTTCCAGTGGGGAGGCAAGCATCAGAGAGCCTTCGACACTTTGAAGGAAAGGATTAGCACAGCACCAGTTCTGATGTTGCCAGATTTGCAGCAGCCATTTGAGATCAAAACCGATGCCAGCGGGTTTGCCATGGGAGCCGTTTTGATGCAAGGGAGGAAGCCAGTCTGTTACCATTCAGAAACATTCTCTACTGTGGTAAGTAACTATCCAATTTATGACAAAGAGTTGTATGCTTTAGTACAGAGTGTGAAGAAGTGGAAACATTATATCATGGGAAAGGAAACAGTCATACATACTGATCATCAGCCACTTCAATATTTACAATCTCAAACTAAAATACAACAAAGTAGGCATTTAAGATGGATGGGATTCTTACAACAGTTTCATCTCGTAATTAAGTACAAAAAGGGAATTCATAATAAGGTAGCAGACATGTTATCAAGGCCTCCTACAAATGCTTCAATCATTCTTCAAAACAGTTCATTAACACATGAAAGTTATATTGAACAGTATGCAGAAGATAAAGATTTTAAGAAAGTATATGCATCACTAATACATGGTAAACAGGAAGAGATAAATTATGTGCATAATCAACTCTTGTATCATCTTGGTAAACTTTGTATTCCAGAGAAAGAGAGAGTGCATGTGATTCGAGAAGCACATAGTTCATTGATTGCAGGACATTTTGGAGTAAGTAAAACACTGTCATTATTGCAGAATCATTATTATTGGCCTCAGATGCAAGAAACTGTAGCTAAATATATACGAGGTTGTGTTATGTGTGCAACAAGTAAGCCTAGCAATAGGAAATTGGGTTTGTACACTCCTCTTCCAGTTTCTTCTCGTCCTCGGTGTTAGTTTTTCAACATTTAAGCTAGTATTATAACAAGATCTTTTCACTGAGAGAATAACAAGTACAACAATCACATAAGCACATCACAAGAGACAAGAGACACAAAGCTTTTAGGAGGGGAAACCATAAATGGAGAAAACCCCTGAACTTCCTCTAAGATAGTATCACGACAAGATGTGACCCAAAACAGTAAGATGACCTCCCTTCACAATAGCATCCTTCTGTCTTCTGTCAAGCACAAGAATTTCCTTCTCCAAAAGTGCGCCAC
>LPNX010729962.1:512984-674306 GCA_001517045.1 Pseudotsuga menziesii | reverse complement strand
GGGGGGCATGTGAGCATACGAGGTGGTTGCTCCTGACTGTGATGTGGCCCGCGAAACTTCAGGTCCAGGAGTAGGGTGGGTTATGGAAAAGGGCTGAAGCTACGAAGAGAGACGACCAATGATGCCATCGGCAGCGTGGGATTCCCCCGGCGCATCGTGATGTGGGGAATCGCCTCGAGGGGCGTCTGGTATGATGGTGTAAAGATAACCTGACTGGGCATAAATGAGATCAAACTGCTGGGCTTTAAGGATAGCCTCTTCCTCCGACTGGGGTCGTTCGGCTGCCACATCCTTAGCAATGAGCGGAAGGAGGGACTTAAGGAACCAATCTAGGAAGATCCGGTCATCTAGCTTGATTTTGCAGAGGCTACGGCGTCGTCGACATTCATGGATGTGGTCGGTGATATGGGTAGCCGTGTTCTGTCTACATGAGAGAAGGATCTCGACGCCTGCGTCATAGCGAACAGGAAACTGGAAGAACTGGAGGAAGGTCGAGGCCAGGGACGTAAAGGTGGTGTGGGTGCCGTGGGGTTGCTCGATATACCATTTGGCAGCTGAGCCAGTGAAAGTGCGCTGTAATAAACGAAGGCGAATGGAGTCGTCTACTATGGAATTGGAGGAGCACCATAGATGGAAAGACATGATATGGTTCTGGGGGTCTTCACCTGCTCTACCCTCAAACTTAGGGATGTCCGAGGGGAGTTTGGTAGGCATGTGGGGCCACGCAGGGTTGTGCCAGATGGGGTCATTGGTGAGCCTGGCTAGGTCAGGTTGGTTGAGGCTAGCCATATATGGTAAACTGGATGGAGGGTGTAATACGGTAGTGGGTTGGACCACGTTGGGGCCCATGCCCCCAGGTGGAGGGATGATGTGAGGTATGTTACCTCCAAGTGGGGGAACTACAGTAGCAGGGGTTACTAATGGAGTAGGTATGGGTATTCCTACCGTAGGAATAGGTACGGTGAGGGGAACGGTGGACGGGCCTCCTGTGGAGGGCGTACCCATGATCAGTGTAGTAACTGGTATAGTGGCGGATGTACCACCAGTGGTCCCTATAGTGGAGGGGTTGGGATTCACGCCAGCCATGGGGCTAGTGGGGGTAGTGTAAAGAGTGTTCTCGGAGTCTGGTGACGGGGTCCTATGCCGCTGACGAGTGGAGTCGAGTGACAAGGCTCGAGATCGACGGTGATGACGAGTGGTGTCAAGTGAACCGTGCTGTGGGGGCTCGCCTCTGAGGCGACGAGAATGTCTCGGAGAGTCAATGGTGACAAGTGGTTTTCAAATATGTGGGTTGTGGTGAAAAAACAACTCAAAAACCCTAATGCAACCGTGTGTGCAGAAGGGGAGCTCGAAAAAGAAGGCTCTCAGGCCAAAAAACAACTCGAAACACCTACTGTAACTGCGTGCTACAATAGGCGGAGTGTCAACAAAGTGGTCAGAATACCAAGAAGCAGTCGGTTTCCTAAAAAAGAAAAATCGGTGAACTCACTAGACCAAAGGGAGGTAAAGGAGCATGCAAACACCTAGCTAATGGTATTATGACTTAACTAAGTATATCCTCTGCAAGGTGATGAAATCCAAGTCAGACAATATAAGTAGGAAAGTCAAATGGCTAAAGTATCCCCCTACCGGGAGGGACACCGGGTACACAAACCTAGAAGAATGGCAACTAAGCTACCCCGTTCATGACACGTCCAGAAAGGTGGANTACCAGGAGGGACACCGGGTACGCAAACCTAGAAGAATGGCAACTAAGCTACCCCGTTCATGACACGTCCAGAAAGGTGAATCTGCCGCTTGGTCCTTTACCGCAATATTCCCTATACAGGGATATTCCGAGAACTGCGAGAGGTAGCCCTTCGGTTACTGAATGGATTTCGGTATTCCACTCAGAATTCCGGAACCAATCTCACGACTTCAACCCTCCTAAGGGAGAGGCCCTCTGACAAACTGGTGGTGACCGTGTCAAAAAATACTAGGGGATTTTGGTTCCCTAAAGGACAACAACTATGTCTCAGGNGCCCTCTGACAAACTGGTGGTGACCGTGTCAAAAAATACTAGGGGATTTTGGTTCCCTAAAGGACAACAACTATGTCTCATGTGTAAATAACCGAGGGGTTTTATTTGAAGCCTATCCCCCCGATCCTACCTAACTACAAGATTCTTTTGGGTTCCTCAAACGAGGTTATAGTGTTTGTTGAGTTAGATAGATTTTAAGTCTCTCTTTGAATTAGGGGATAGAGTGTGTGCATGTGAGGTTGTGAATCCTAAAATAACAATAGCAATGTATGACAAAACTTTGGAAGAACTTTGAAAAACTTTGAAAACTTTGCAAACCCCTTTTTTTTTCTTTTTTTTCTTTTTTTTTGAAATCAAAAATGCTAAAAATTTTCTAACCAATGCTGGAAATAAAGGACAGAAATGGCTGTACGGTTGCAAGTGGGACAGGTGGCTGTGCAAGTGCAGGAAAAAGGGAGGCAAAGTAGCTGGGTTTCGGCGCAGAAACAAGGGCAAAAACTGTTCGCGGACAGCGGGTTGGAAGGTAACCGTCGCGCGCAGATCGCGGGTTTAAAGGTAACAGGCACGGTCTAGGTCGCGGGTTTCGGGCTGACAGCGGTGGTGGGAGCGCGCCTGTGTAATGAACAGGCACGGTCGGATCGTGACTGTGGGCGGAAAAAACGCGGTCGGGGCACAGGAAAAGAGGCTGACAGCGGCGAACTGGTCGCGGGTTAGGGCTTGAAATGCGCGGTCGGAGCGCAGTAAACAAGGCTGACAGCGGCGAACTGGTCGCGGGTTAGGGCTTGAAATGCGCGGTCGGAGCGCAGTAAACAAGGCTGACAGCGGCGACCTGGTCGCGGATTAGGGCCTGAAATGGGTGATCGGGGCGCAGTAAACAAGGCTGACAGCGGCGACTTGGTCGCGGATTGGGGCCTGAAATGGGCGATCGGGTCGCGGTTGCGGAAAGAAAAAACGCGGTTTCCGGCGGCCGAAAACGACAGCCGAAAGTACAGTACGGAAAAAATAACAGTAAAAAGAAACAGCGGAGTCGCCAAAACTGTAGCTAGGGTTTTCACCCTAGCTTGTGCTGATGAGCACCTACTAAGGAATCTGAAATCCTTAGTAGCAGTTCAATGAAGTAAATAAAAATAGACTGAAATAAAAACTAAGCTAAAGCAGTAAGCGTAAATAACATGAAATAAGAACAGCAAATAAATGTGTAATGGTGTTTTGATTAAGATTACCTCCAATGAGGAGGTTGGTGGAGTCCGTTGCGCTGATCCGATGTCGGTGGCTCCGAGCTCCGAGCTGCTCCTTCTCCTTCTCCGATGGTGGAAAATAGGCCAAAGGGTTCTCAAATGGTGAAAATAGCTTGATGGTAAGCTAGGGTTTCACGAGATGTTTTGGCAGAGTAAGGGTGCTTATGACTGTGGATGTGAAATGAGGGGTCTCCACCACTTATTTATAGTTTTTTAGTGATGGATTGCTAGCCCATGGTTTTTGGAAACCATGTGGTTTAGGGCAGCTTGTTTAGGGTTTTTGTTGTTTTAGGGTTTTCCTCATTTTTCCTCATTATTTTTATTCCTTTTCTTCCCTTTTGGGGAATTTTGCTATTTTTAGAGGAATTTTGGTTATTTTTGGAGGAAAAAGGGGTTTTTGGGCCTTTTGGAGGCATTTTAGGCCTTTTGGAGCCATTTTAGGCCTTTTGGAGGCTTTTTAGTGGGATTTTCAGGGAAATATGGTAGGTAAATGGACGAATGAGCCATGAAATGGGGTAGATGAGGTAGTTAACCATTTTTGGGTGTTAACAATATATATGTTTAAAATTTCTTTGTTTTCTTATTTACAGTATGAATATCAGAATCTAAAACCTCCATCCCTTCCTTGGAAGAAACCCCAAACATTTTACCAAAGTTTCCTCCAAAAACTAGTCATTTTTCACTAGTTTCTGATATGTCTTCTAAAAGCTCTTTCCCGCTCCATTCAGATCCTTCCTATTATGATTTTTAAGGTGATATACAACTTGATATGTAGGTTATGATAGTTATAGACTCATTTCCCCAACAATTTGATCCCCAAAATACATGACAACCCTCAAGTTCACTAGTTGGAAAATCTCAAAATTGCCTAGTTTCCAATACTATGTCACTTGTGTATGTTGATTTTTTGTCTTGTATATAATTCATTGGTTGGAAAACCATGGAATTGGAGTTCATGGAACTATTTTTATGTATGTCTAGACATGATCTCACCACCTATGGTTTGATGTTCAAATCTCCATACCGTACACGTTCGCTCAACTGTCAGTGTAATACCCCATTTTGACCCTTAGGATATATTAGCTTTTAATATAAATATTGTATACATGTGATGTATGTTTTCCTAGCGTGCAGCTCAAGGCCAAGACCCTGCTAGTGGATGTTCAGATTTTTAGTTAAAAGGAAAATATTATATATTATGTTTCCCATGTGCTATTAAGCCATGGAACATTGTAAAAATGATGTAAATAAACATCATGCAATAAAATACCAAAACTGGCTATGGAAGCAACTAATGAGAAGGGGCTATGTGTACCCACTAGGGAGTGGTGAGGGGGTGTGGGATTGAACCATAGGTTTCCAGAAGGGTATGGGATTGGTTCATCATTCCCATTCCATTGTGGAAGATGGCAGTTTCAGTTTCCATCCATTACACGTGCCCAACAGTGAGAAGAAAACCCAAAATCGCAACTTTGCAAGAACCCACGTTTTGAAGAGCCAAAAATGCCCAGAATTGGTATTTGATAGTGAAATCCAATGGGGGGTCCATAGATATGAACCTTGGGGAAAAATTGAGAGTATTAGATACCCCGAAATCCATTGGAAAACCCAGTTTTTATAGCCCAAAAGTCCAGTGACGGGATTCAGTAATTTTTTATGGCAAAATTGTGAGAAATCCAAGTGTGAACGTTGGAACAGAGGATTGGATTGCTTGAATTTATCTTGAGAAATTTGTAGCTATGTGGTTGAGCTCACTATATTAGCATCCTCTTCTTTTTTTATTGCATGGTTGATAAACCCAACTGTGTGTTGGCTTAGCATGACTGGTTGAGTGAAACCATGGTTGTGAGTGAGCCTATTTAGTTCCTCCTTAGTGGATACACATCCTAGCTCGGGGGTGATCTCTCAACTAAAATAATATAGGCTGGACATATATCTATGATTGGGTGGAACGTTGCTCTCACATAGCCAGTTGTTGGACAGTTTCATCTTAAAGATAAGTATTCTTTATGGTTTTAAATTGTGATCATTTTGTGTTTTGTTCTGCATGTTTAATTACTCATGTTAATTGAATGATATGATTGTCTTAAGCTAGTTGACATGAAGCTTGTGCATAGCATGAGAATAGGATTGACTATTGTATGGCTTTTTCATTATTTTTCCTAAAAGAAATAAGCTAATGTACTCCCTTCTGCGTGTGTGTTATTATGTTTATTCTGCTGTGTTTATTAAGAATGATCTTCATGCATAAGATTTTATTTATCCATTAATTTCTTACTAATGAATGGGGTTGATATTGATAAATAAGCCCGGGATGTTGGGTCATGTTTCCTCCCTTGCATCGAATTGACGGGAGTGGATGTGAAAGAGTGGTATCATAGCTTTAGTTTGCAGAATTGGGCCTCTATGGGCCAAGGTTGAGCAGCTAACAGAGGAAGAATTACCCCTGTGTTCAATAGTCGAAAGGTAGAGAAAAAAAAATCCCCTCTATGTGGCAGCTGAGGAATTTGAAGCAGAGATGACACGGTAACTACATCACCTAAAGAGAGCTCACGTGGCAGCAGCATTGTCCGAAGGGATCTGTAACTGTGTATACTTTGTCAGAATATTTCCGTAGCGATGGGTACAAGTACGAGTTCGAACCGACGAGCGGATAGGCTGCAGGGGCAGATGAAAGTTGTGGATTGACCTGCAATGGCGGTGGCTCAAAGAAAGGCAACAAGTCAGAAAAAAAAAAGAACAAAAACTTTGTTCAAAAATTTTTCTTAGTGTCGATGCGATGGATGGAAGTTGGAAAAGTTTCTGATGCACCGGCGGCTAGAAGAAGATGGAAGAGCCGCTATAGCGACTCAAAATCGGAAAAGTATCTGCAACGGCGGCGGCAAGAAAAGGAAAAGCGAGCCGACGTATGGCGATACAAAGAGAAGGAAAAAGCCAACGTAGTGATGGGTGGAAAAATAAGCCGGAGATGACACCGTGATGGGAAGGAAAAGGAAAATAAAAACGGTGAACAACGACCGAGAAAAGAAGGATGAGCCACTACGGCGGCTGGGAACCAAAAATCGATCCGCTACGCAGTGGATGGAAAATGAAGAGGGAGCTGAAAACAACGGTGATTGAAATTTGGTGAAGAAGCCGCTACGGTGATGAATAAAAGATGAAGATCAAGCCACTGTAGTGGGTGAAAGTATTAAAATTTTCAAATGCAACAGGTGAAATTTTCAAAAAATTTCCGAAACAGAGATATTCAGCAGGGTTTTTCAGTGAGATTTGCAGGGCTAGGAAGATGAAAAATGGCAGTCTGTTGATGCACCAGATTGCATGAAATCAATGTATTTACAACAACAACAACAAAAAATGAGGGCGCCACCCTTGACCCGCCCTGCAGCTAGGGGGCAAGCCCCCTTGACCACTGTCGTCCCCCTGAGACAGTCATTCTTTATGAAAGAAAATTATGTGTTTTGACAAAGTTGTCAATATGATATTTTTCCAGATGAAGGTAAGTACTTATGAATTCATGTGAATGATTATGAAGATAACAGATTCATTTATCAACACATTTTGCAGAATCATAGTCACCTTCAAAGGCAGCATTCCAGAATATAGATGTGTGTAAAAGTGCATAAATTTGGTGAAAATTGTCATTTTAGAAGTAGTGTAATTTTGACACCCGAATTCAGAATGGAGCATGTGGATAGGCATTGGAAAGCTTAACCAGTAGAAAACAGTGGAGAATCACCATAGTTTGAATGAGAGACCGTGAAATCGAACCAGCTATTATGTGGAAGAGGAAATTTCATGCAAAGGTAAGGCATTAGAAAGAGAAAACTCCTTAACCCTGTCTTGCTAACGATATTTATATTTTATAATATTTGTGTACATAAAATTATGGAATGGGAATGCTAAAAATGCAGAGATTCGATGGATGGAATGAATGTTTACTAGTTGGCATATTCATAAACAATGCACAGTGCATGAGAATATGTTTTTGCATGCATATGATATTACATATTCAGGGATACTTTTAGGGGCAAATTTTATCCCAGTGGGATATTTTTCCATGTTTTTCTCCCAAAAAAGATTTGCCATTTTGCATTTTTTGAAGCCCTGTTTCACCCAATTTTGATCGGGTAGAATGTTTTCACCCTAAAAATCACCAAATTATTATATAAACGATATAAAATCCTTGGAAATTAAAATATTTTTTGAAAAATACCGCCAATCATTTTATAGGTGGCGTTTTAAGAATTGGTAATATTAGCCAACATTTATACACTTTTAAATTAGTATGGTTCCTTAAAATCATCCCTGTACATATTGGTAAAAGTAGTGGGATTTTACATATGCAATGAATCACTAATAGTAAATATTGTGGTTTATAATCAGTATTGGTGATGGTATTGGTGGTAATACCAACAACAACAGGAGCATGGATGAAGATGTGATGATGTTGTTTCCTGTGACTAGAAACCTTATGAAGAAAAGAATAAGGAAACAAATCCATTATCAAGAAGTTGGTGGGCGAATTCTGCAATCTTCTGTAAGAGACCAACTAAACTGGTAACATCAAGGGTGTAAATGGGAGCCATGCAGGTAATGGTTTAATTACGATGATTGCATAAGTGTTGAAAGGGGATTGGGTAAGAATCCATTGAACCATATTTAGTAATCATAGAATGGTATGCATTTAGGATTGAAATGCATTCATGTGAATACCATTCATATAAAAGCATATCATGTCCTATGTATGTGTGTTATGAGCTTAACAAGTGAGGACTAGTGGTCTTGATTATAGTAATGCATCATATATGAAGTAGTCATGGTTAGATAATAATATGTTTGAATGCATAGCATTCATGAATCAATACAAGGTAGCATTGAGTGGATATGCATTAAGAGATTTTATAAATATTGGAGTTATGCATTGAGTGAATGCATATGAAAAGTTTGAGTAAATGTTGTAAATGTGCATGCATTAGGGTGGGTGAACATGTTGTGAAGCATTGCATGAATGGATAGGGATGGTGCGTGTGTTATTGCAAACTAAATAATGAATGAAATGATGAATTGATGATAATCCTAGGATCATTTTGTGGGCTATTATGAATGCAGAATAGTAAGTGCATGAAGAGGGTAGTCATGATCGATGGGATGCCGGAGTGCTCTGTGGAAGGGAAAAGTTGTATAAATGATATGACTATGAAATAATGAGTATCTAAAAGTTTCATTTAAATTTCATAAATGATGTGACTGTACCTTACAATTTTAGTATGATATAGATTCACGTGAAGTAAATGAGTTTGATGATATTGATATGTTAACAACTGGAAGTGTTTGAATTCTAGAGTGTTATAATTTTAAAAATGCTTTAGTGATTGTTGCAGCAATGAAATATTATATGCATAGAGACTTACAAAGTGTTTGGATGATTGAAGTTCAGATTGCAGGTAGATTGTTTTGGGCATGGAAATGTTGGTAAGTCCATGATGAAGGATGTAATCTACCATATGAAAGAACCAAGCCTCATGAGAAGAGTCTCATGGTTGTAAAAATATTTTATGTGCAGAACGAATTGTCAATTTGGACTTGTAGATTTCAGATTCGAGAATTTGCTGATAATTACTAATCATCGTTGGCTTGCATAGAATTGTGTCAGGAGGACATATTGTAAGTGGATGTTCATGTTATTCTAGTAAGCATAAAATCATAATGGGAAGAGTGGTGCCACTTACAAGACACAAACAATATGAGGATAGCCTCATTGCTAAGAAAATCAATTTATGTAGTATACAGAGTTGCAAATTCATATTGAATTTAATTGTTAGTGTCATTGATTAATTAAGGAACATTCAGATTTGAATTGTATTGTTAAATGATGTTGACTATTTGGCTACTTGATAAGTGTTACAGGAAAACACATTGCAAGAAGACCATGCATGATGGCCTGCAGGATCCAAACTTCATGGGAAGGATCCCATATTTTGGAAATGGGTTTCGGGTGAAACTCCATTGGAAATTTTGGTAATGTCCAATCTGCACTACATGATTGGTAAACAATATGAGTGAGATGGTAAATATCATGTCAGTAAGACATATGTGGGATATGGAATGTAAAAAGGAGTTGGGATGGAAAACCAAGGGACTTTCAACTTAGAGAAGGGAGCCCCCATTCCTCATTAATGAAGAAAGACTACATCTGCAAATGGATAAGTGTTCGGTGACCCTAGCTAAGAATATGCATGTCTAATTGTTAGAGTCAATATGCAAAGCATGTTTTGATTTTATTTCCATTATGGAAGACTGCTTGAGTATGAGTAGGGCCTACATGGCTCACATCGGAAAGGGGTGCACACTTCCCCGATGTCAGGTCATGATAGAGTTTTCAATATTGACTACACCCTAGGGAGTGGATGCATTCCTAGTGTTTCAATAATTGATAGTGAATGTTATGAAATATGGTTACAATTTTAGAGTGATAACGCTAATGAGTTTTCTTATACTACCTGTGTTGTCAGCCTAAACAGATGCAATTCAGTGTTGCACACTAAAGAAGAAAAGTAAAAGGTTGTTATGAGGGGTTGCGGTGGAAGGGTTGATGTGTAGGAAAGGATGTTGTGGAGGTTGTAGTGATTTTGATGAAGGGTTGATAAGGTGTTGATGAAAGGGCTTTTATATGCGTAGGGCTCCATAGTAGATCCTTGACCTAGAAAGGGTTGTGGTGAAGTTTCCTTCCTTGGCGTGAAGGTGTACTGGTTGGAAATTAATTATTTGATGTTGTGGAGCAGCCTGCGTGCTGGCCTAACATCCAAGACCATAGGAGATCCCAAGGCTTGCAAAGCAAAGAAAGACCCTATGGACCAGAGATAAAATGCACAACATAGATAAGTATTTGTTTATCTTGCAGCTTCTTGCTTATGAATATACATATGTATATGATTTGGTTATGATTTTCTAAACTCTTGTTTAGAGATAAACACTATGAGAATAAACTAAACACGTGAATCGATTCAATGTCTAAGTGTAGGTATTGTTGGGAGCAAGGACTACGAAGGAATCCTAGGGATGCATGTGGACATGTGACCATCCTAAAAGAGATCAACATGAGCAGTAATGAAGAGGGTGCTAATGGGATTGTGTGGGTCCTAGCGGCCAAGAATTGTAGAAAATCC
Source organism: Pseudotsuga menziesii (assembly GCA_001517045.1). NCBI lineage: Eukaryota > Viridiplantae > Streptophyta > Pinopsida > Pinales > Pinaceae > Pseudotsuga > Pseudotsuga menziesii. Next base: position 663,879 of record LPNX010729962.1, on the reverse strand, counting down.
ATGTGGAGGGACTCCATGGTTGAGAGGTCTGGAATAGACCATAGACACTAAGTGTCATAGCCAATAAGGTTTGGCCAAGCATTCAAAATGAAGTGAAAGAGGATAGGAGCATGAAAACCATAGTGGTGGTGTGGGTTCCAGAATGGAACAAGATGAAGAGGAGAAAAACTCTTACCGCTCTCTCTTTCCTTTTTTTTATTGATGCATTTATAAAAAGAAAATTGTTGAATGCATGTATGGCTGAAAGTGGAGTGTGTTTAACTGCTTGAAATAAATTGTGAATGCTGAAATAGTTAATTCCCTGTCGAAGAATGGACATGAATGAGCTCATGTTCCTGTTGGGAAAGCATGAAAAGTATGAAAGTCTCATGGATAAAACTTGGACTACCCATGTCAATTGAGAAATTAATTGACTGATTTTAATGTTTATATTATGCTTGGCCTAACAGAATTACAATGATGCATTTCACAGGTGAGAAAAGTGAAAACCAGTTGTGCACATTGACCATGGCAGCGGACTGAAGGCTATTGGACTTGGTTGGAAGTCTCCTTCAAACAATTTCCAAGACCCAAGAGAATATTGGAGAGATGCTCAAGATACAGAAGAGGCAGAATGAGATGAACCTCAAGGTTTTACATGAGGACTCTATTTGTCTGCAAAGGGAGGTAAAAAGAATTATGGGAGCAATAAATAAGGGAAAGGAAAGTGTATCAATGAGGAGGCATTCATCCAATCGATCCATTAAGAAATGTTCTAGGCATGAAGACTCAAAAGAAATTGAATAGGTAAAGATAAAGAAGCTAGTGAAATGTTGGAAATGTGGAGGACATCATTGCCTCCAAGACTGCCCAACAAGGGAACATCAAGAGGGTAGCAGCCATAAAGTTTCCAGACTTATGGACAAGTTGAAAGATCAGAACTATCAAGAGAAGCTTGTGGAATCCAAAGGACTTGGTCCTGAAATTTCAAAGTAAATGATAGAACACAGGGCAGGTCTGCAAATTAAATATATATACATATATTTGGACGTATAAATTGTATATGTATTCCTAAGTATTGGAACACCGAAGATGGTGTTATTCTAAGGAGGAGGGGATTGTAATACCCCATTTTGACCCTTAGGATATATTAGATTTTAATATAAATATTGTATAAATGTGATGTATGTTTTCCTAGCATGGAGCTCAAGGCCAAGGCACCACTAGTGCATGCTCATATTTTTAGTTAAAAGGAAAGTATTAGATATTATGTTACCCATGTGCTATTAAGCCATGGAATATTGTAAAAATGATGTAAATAAATAGCATGCAATAAAATACCAAAACTGGCTATGGAAGCAACTAATGAGAGGGGGCCATGTGTATCCACTAGGGAGTGGTGAGGGGTTGTGGGATTGAACCATAGGTTTTCAGCAGGGTATGTGCTCTATTCGTCATTTCGATTCCATTGTGGAAGATGGTAGTTTCAGTTTCCATCCATTACACGTGCCTAGTAGTGAGAAGAAAACCCAAAATCGCAACTTTGCAAGAACCCACGTTTTGAAAACCCACAAACGCACAAATTGGTATTTGATAGTGAAATCCGATGGGGGATCCATAGATATGAACCTTGGGGAGAAATTGAGAGTATTTGATACCCTAAAATCCATTGGAAAACCCAGTTTTTATAGCCCAGAAGTCCAGTGACGTGATTGAGTTATTTTTTATGGCAGAATTCTGAGAAATCCAAGTGTGAATGTTGGAACAGAGGATTGGATTGCTTGAATTTAGATTGAGATATCTATAGCTTTGTGGTTGATTTCACTAGCTTATCATCCTCCTCTTTTTTTATTGCATGTTTGATCAACCCAACTATGTGTTGGCTTAGCATGACTGGTTGAGTGAAACCATGGCTGTGAGTGAGCCTATTTAGTTCCTCCTTAGTGGATACACATCCCAGCTCAAGAGTGATCTCTCAGCTGAAAGAATATAGGATAGACAGAGATCTATGGTTGGGTGGAACATTTCTCTCACATAGCCAGTTGTTGGACAGTTTCATCTTAAAGATAAGTATTCTCTGTGGTTTTAAATTGTGATCATTTTGTGTTCTGTTCTGCATGTTTAATTACTTATGTTAATCGAATGATATGATTGTCTTAAGCTAGTTGACATGAATCCTATGCATAGCATGAGAATGGGATTGACTATTGTATGGTAGTTTCATTATTTTTTCTGGAAGAAATAGGCTGATGTACTCCCTTTTGTGTGTGTGTTATTATGTGTATTCCGTTGTGTTTATTAAGAATGATATGCATGCATCAGCTTTTATTTATCCATGAATTTCTTATTAATGAATGGGGTTGATATTGACAAATAAGCTCAGGATGTTGGGTCATGTTTCCTCCCTTGCATCGGATTGATGAGATGGGAAGTGATAGTCAGTGTGATCTAGTTTCCCACTCTTCTCCCACTATGGACCTGTTCTCTCATGGAGACACCATACCTCTGATATTTTCTATTGTATACGAAAAATATTTTGATATTTCATAGCCTCTTGAGCTTTGTTACATAGTTATGAAGGTTCTTCATCAGGAAGAAAATTCATGGTTTAATTCATGATATGACAGCTACACATGAGGCATATTTTGTTGAATCTTTTGATGTGCTTTGTGAAAGAGTTTGCAGAGATATATTTTCCATTATTGATTATGCTTGTAGATCAGAGTATGATTGAAAAAAATGCATTCTTATGATTCTCCTCCATCATCAAATGATGACCATAAAGGGGCCTCTCCACATGTTCTTTGTCTACAACACATTGATGCACTGATGCATGATCTTAGCATCCACAATATCTTCACGAAGTCCATCTCCAAGAAGTTGTTCTTTCAGCTCATTCAAGTGAAGAATAGGGCCTGTTGAAGACCTTTTTTATCATCTATGTCATGTCCATTCTTGAGGGAGGATTTTCCCCATGATTTTTTTCCTCTTTCCTCATTTTACATGGACAAATAAAAATTTTGTTGTAAGAGGTGACTTGATCCCTAGTTTTCGAGGCCTCAATAAATATTTGGTATAATATGTACTAAGTTAGGATTAAGTGGGGGTGCTAAAGCACTAATAAACCTTAGTACCATGTCCATACACCTAGTTACATTTTCATTTGTCTTTTACTTATGTCATATGGTATAACTTAGGTTATATTGATCAATCTTGGTCTATTAGGTGATTTCAGCTCATTCAATGACAGTTGAGGCACTGCACTTTGATCATCCTGAAATTTGAGGCGCTCTATTTTGATCATTCTAACAACCTAACCTCCCTCATTAATGACAGTCCACTCCTCATCACTTAAATCAATGATCTTGTTTGACTAAGGGTGCTAATGTATGTATGTGATGATTTTTGGTCTTCCTTGGGAATTTATTGCCTCCTAGATCCTCTCCAACTCACACATATTCTCATCCATGCCTATAATTCCTAAATTTATGATCCATCATGCTTCATCCATGTTCACACTAGCATTCGCAACTGTTTGGAATGGTTTGGAAGTTGATTGGTCCACCTAGGGGGGTTTTGGGGTCAAATCATAGTTTGACACATGTATGCATCCAAATGGCCTCCATAGGCTAACAATTTTCTCCCAATATATTATAATTATGTACCATACATATCTACAAGTTGTACACTAATAGAAACATCATCTATTAGCACCATCTATGTTTTAAATTTTACTCTTTTTTACTGTTTTCTTGCATATTTTGTGAATAGCTTAGATTGTGAAGATTTCCTTAGCCCCTATATCTCACTATGAATCAATTACCACAACATGATGACTAAATTTGAATCTACCATTTTTAAAATCTTCTTAATTACGAGAGTCAAAGCATACTTTAGCCCTTGGTTAAAACCTATGTTTTAACATCATTATTTGTGGGTATGCCCAAAGTTATTGCAAAACAAAATATAAATATATCCTTTATGTTTTTAATAACTCCTCAAGAATTATAATTGTATGGGTTTCCTTTGGAGGCACCATAAACTTTGTAACATAAATAGTAAGAATGACTAAATAAGCATTAACAATATCCATAGCAAAAAAACTAGCTCATCTTGATTATTTGTAGTTGAACTTTGACGATGTTGTTAAAGTGAACCGAAGAAAGTGAAGTGATGGGGAAAATAATTAAAGATAAGTTGATTTAATTTTATAATAGGCTTGGGTTATATCCTTGAACAGTGAATTATATGTCTTTGATTTACAAGGTTTTATCCTGCTTTGACCTTGGTAATTAAATCATTGTTATTTATGAGATATTTAAAACTAGGTATCATGTTGATGAAAGGTATATCAAACCCAAAAAGGACGTAGACTAAGTAATTTCTTATAGTAGTACTTTAGTTCAAGAATTTGTAGATGTGTGGCTCTTCCATATACTAAGAAATACCAACTCATAGACATATTTTTATACTAATGTGCACTAATTGAAACTATTATCTAGTTGGAGACATGATGAAAAAAGTGTTACCATAAACTTGACAATAGATCTATGTTTCCATGTAAAATATTTCCAAAATGTGAAATGCATTAGAAACACATTTCTCTAAAAAAGGGTTTTTGTTGAGAAACATAGACGGTAAAGGTGAAGGAAAAGAAATGAAACTACAGACTAAAATGCTTGTCAAAACTGTTTCTTATCTGGCCTGTTATTTTAATTATTTTGTGAGAGAATTTTCCTATCAACCATGTTTCCTATATAAATCTTACTAGAGGAGATCTCGACTGGGTTGTTTGAATACCCAACTTGCTTTCCTGCCATTTTCAATCTACTTTCTGTTTATTATTATTATTATTATTGTTTTTGCTCTCTCACACACACACATGTTGTAAATTTTTCTTTTTACACTTCATTCATGTTTTAATTTTTGCTTATTAATTTTATAATTTCCTAGTTTTGACTTAGAAATCAAGATCTCGAAACATACATAATCAATATTCAAGTATATCATAACCCACATCAACAAGAAGTAAATTCCAATTCAAAATAGAAACAAAATTTAGGATTAATAAATCAAATTAAAGATAATAGATGAGTGAGATGGTAAATGATTAAGTGTTCAATTCATGTGTGTTATTTATATGCATCATGTGACACTTTACAATTGGACTATTTAAGGGATAACCATAGAAAAATAATTCAATATTAATATATCCTACAACTAGTGCATGCAATGAACATTTTTTTTTGTTACATGCTCTCCGTCTTCAAGGAGTTATGTCCTCGAAGAAGAATTTGGCGAGCTTGCAATGGAGATGTGACCTTGCATCTATAAAAGACATATTTCGTTGGATAATTATTTTGTTGGGTTGAAATTTTTCAGTATGTTTCCTAGTACTATTTTTACCTTTCCCAACTTTTCCCTTCAGGGTGTTCATAGTCTTCTCGTATTGTTCCAACTAGTTTCTGATGTTGGAAACCTCTATGTTGGTATGTGTTCCTTCTTTCTTCTTGGGATCTTGGTTTATACAATTCGACAATTTTTTTTGTTCAACTTCCTTATCAACGGTGAAGATGTTATTTTGGTTATTGGAGGTTCATAAGACAATTTGTATGGTTCTCTTTGCCACTTTCATTGGAAACACCAGTTACACTGAGGGCGGGGTGAATCAGTGTGCACAACTTCTATTACTTTTTCACTTTTATTAACAATCAACAACTTATTCAATATTATGCATTATCACATTGTCATTATATCAGCATCATCACATCAAAAGCATAGCATGAAACATGGAACACCATATTTTACGTGGAAACCCCAAGTCATGCGGGAAAAAACATTGAATCATTTATAAATGTTTTCCAGAAATAACTGGAAGGAGGAAACAACCCCCTTATTACAATGACTTCAATTCTCTAGCTACAATTGGAAGGAGGCTACAACCCCCTGATTTACAGGCTACGACCTGAACGAATCTATAACTCCCTAGTTCTCTGGATACAATCGGAAGGAGGATAAAACCCCCTTTCCTTACTCTGTCCTACCAACCTGATATGAAGATAGAAACTATTGAACCACGAACTCAATAATCCTATGGACCTGCTAATCAAAACATGTACTACACTGCAGAATGTGTACCACACTACATAACCACTTCTCATCATGTGATCACTACTCATCAACTAATCACTTTCCATTGTATCACATTGCTCACCAACCTGTACAATCAATTTGTCCAATCAAGTTGTACCAATGAATGTGTTTCTCACATCATCTAACTCAGTCAATCTGAGTCTGACCAATTGCACACCAAACTCAGTCCACCTTTTTCAATCCAACAACTCATACAACTCATCCAGTCTGAGTCAGACCAATTGCACATAAGGAAACATGTGCCAATCCTGCTCAATTGAACCAACCTATACCAAGTTGCTTATGTACCTTTTTGAATATCATAAGATGAAGAAATAGTAGAAAAAATAAAATAAGATCTATATCATGTCACCACATATCCCTTGTACCAAGATTTCCAATGAGCCAATAATTTTGTAATTTTGATTTCGTATGAGAAATTTATGTCAATTTTAGTGAAGATGCCCATAAATTTCCCCTTCACAAGGTTTTGCACTTTTCTCCAAGAGTTACGAAAATACTAAGAAAATTGATGATGAAAAAATTAAATGTTTGATATTCTATTTATATAGGCTATGGAGGAAAGTTAGTACCTAAAACTGGGCCAACATGCAATTCAAAATTACAAATAATTAAATTCTCTTTTGTTTTTTCGGCTGGCCCAAAAAGGCAGGGTACACCAACTTCAAAACTCCATATCTCTTCAATCGTAAGGATTTAGAATATGCTACACATATAAATGGAAATGCCTTGATGGGGACTATTTCCCTATGATGGTTTTATTTTCAAATTCTTATTCTAATACCATTAAATTATTCAATATGTCCAAGACGTCAAAGACCCTACACATGAGGGTTTCAAAGACCATACCACCAACTAAAAGAGTTTCAAAGTATTACTCAAAGTCTTCTTCAACATATCAAGGCACGTCCATGGGATCTACCTCCATATACATCCCAATATCCATATAACCACAAATAGGACCATACATCACCATGGTTCAAGAGCCAAGGCACCACATGCAAGGGTTTCAAGGACTCTTTCAAAGATATCATATAATATTTAAACAAGATACTTTCCATGGAGTTCAATCCCATCACATAGGACTCCATCACTAAGTGATGAGGGAATCATGACCAAAGATTCCATCATATCAAAGGATCCAACAATCATGGGATTACAAACCACCATATGTATGTGTTTGTGCTAGAAATTGTTCCTAGACTACAAAGGAACAAGCTGGTACAATATCATAATAAAAAAAACATAAATAGAATTGGTTTTTGTGATTTTTTTGGTTGGAAGTTCCATTAACAAGAAGGTATATAACCAACAAATTAATACAAACACTAAATCATGAAACAACCTAAAAGACTGAGATATAAATGCAATAAGAATCAATATAAACCATAAACAACATAAGCACAAGACTATTTATGTCCACAACACATGACCATTGCATGAATAAAACCATTAAACAAGAGATGAAGTCATGAATTAAGTGATCAAACAAATCATAAACAAAAACAATATAAAGGATAAAAATGGCTTATATGTATGTATAGATTAATATCAGTCTTCAACGCTTACATGAGAGTTATCAGCATTAGCTTGAAAATACATACAACTCTAAAGCCCCTTCTTGAACAAAATTCGAACCCTCCCTTCATAAACTTTCCTAATTTTATATTTTTCTAACTAAAGTAGTTCCATAACTATCATAAATATATTTTAGGTCACTCGAATAGTTACAAAAAATAGTTATATGTTAAAGATAACAAAAATATAGTATAACAAACTGAAATACTTGATAGTTGGCCACTAAATGAAATTCATAACTTCTTTGTTGCTTCTACAAACATAGAGATCCCCTCCAATGCATGAGACTTCTTCTTTCTTCGCTCCTTCTCGATTTCCATATTTCCAACTCTGTTCAATAAAATTTCATTCTGTTTACTTAACTTCTGAACCTGTTGGCTTAAATCGTTAGCTTGGTTATGGATTTGTCTTTTTCTCTTTAATGCTTCCTTCGAGACAATTATCAATTCTTTATAGTGTGCATTAATGTCTTCGAGGTCTTCTCTCAATTTCCTATTGGTCATTACCAACCTGTCATTAGTTTCACTAAGAAACTCAATCTTTGATTTATATTGCTGCAAGTTTTTCCTAAAGGTTTTAAACCTCTGAGTCCATGTGCACCTCTCCATGCATTATAGAATCCTAGTTTGACAACCATGGGATATCAAGTTTCTTAAAAATCCAAATCATCTTCTTGTTTATCTTTCATTGCTTCTTGTATTGAAGAAACTCCTGAAGCTATACCTTGTTCAGTAATGAAAGTATTCTACCCTTTTGAAGCCTTCTGTTCTCCTTGAACTGGTTCTAATGAAACTAAATGATCCTCTTGAATATAGTGTTGCTATGAGCTCGAATCCTCTTCATTATCCATATTTTCTTCACTGGAAGAATCTTTAATGACTGTAATCTTTCCCTTTTGCGTTTTAAGGTTTAAAATTCGCTTCATATTCAATCTAAGTTTATTGGTAGCTCTGGTCTTAGGCCTCCACTTCGATTCTCCCATCTGTAAAAGAGATTTCTTCTTACTTTTAACCTCTAGGACTTGCAAAACTTTACCTTTCAGATCAGCTACAACAGAAACTTTCATTGAGATTTCTTGTACACATGTAGAACTATGTGTGTGTTCTCTTGAAGTAATATTTTCATCAGGATTTAAATTAAATGTCTTCTCAATTTTTCCTTGCTATAAAATGTGGTCTTGCTCCTCATCTAATACTTTTCTTCCATCCCCATCAATAGACTCTGTAAATCCTTGACATGAGTTATTTTCCATAGTGTTATCCTGCATTAAGTCTTCAACCATCTCTTTTTTAAAACTTTTAACAAAACCAAACTGCTTGTCAATCAACCTTTTCTTGACTTGGTCATCTTGTTCATTAGTAAAACCTGGACAGAATAAGAAATGGTCCCAACTCCTGTTATTCTTTTGCAATACTTTACATATAATCAACTTGATCAAGCCATGGTGAAACATTAACTGGTTCATATGATCAAAATGTGCCTTGACTCTATTTTACATCTTTTGAAGGCTTTTTAAGAGAAAAAAGGATAAATTCATCTTGGACTGCTGATTTAAATGCTGCATAAATATAACATGGTATTTAAATACTAATGCAATAATACCATCGCATGTAATATAGTTTTGAACAATACCAATGGCTTCCTTCCACTCTAGCTTAAATTTTTCTAATGGAACTCCTTTGCCCCAATCTAGGGCTTCATTCCCTGGTAGCAAGAAATCGTTAAGGTCAAAATTGAAAGGGATTTTTTTAAATGAAGCTTCTCCATCAGTTGGGACACCTATGGCTTCAGCAATTAAACCTTCTGCTAGCTTGAACATGAAAGCACTAAATGTCACAGTCTCGTTGATAAAATTATGGGCAAAAAGGTGTGAAACCTCGAGATTGAAACCATTGATCCTCTCAAAGAAATTAAACCACCTTGTTGTTCTGAATAACTTTGCACATTCTGGAAACTTAATAGCCCAAATTGTGTCTGTAGGCTTGTACCTGTTAATTTTCCCACTCTTTCCCCTATATTTTATGTATCTTATATTTTATACTTCTTTAGGAAACTTCAAATATTGTAATCTACATCTCTACAACAATAAGACTCAGAACCAAAATCATAATAGTTGAAAACCCAACCTAAAAATCGTGACAGCTGAAAATCCCAATTTTCTGAATGATATTCTGACAATTCCATACATATGTCATGATTAAGGATTCATGTTATGTACATGTCTCATAATGTCTTCAACAGGTGTCTATAATGCTCCCATTATCCTCAAGTGCAATGACCATGATAATCCACCACTCTTTTCAATAATTCATGATTCTTGCAGCACTTTATGGTATAGATCTTGAACTTTGCGCTACAGGAATCTCCTCATGACATTTTTTTGGAAAAAGGCTTGAAACAAGGGTTATACCTTAGATATATACCATGAATTAAAAATCATTTTATGACTTCGAAAGACTGTAATACTTAATAAGCCATTAAAATAAAACCAATACAGAAAAGAAATAACTTAAAACAATCTATAAGTTATAAAACCCAAAAACATGCACTTAAACTATAAAAAATTAAAACAAACTCAATATGTAAAGTAAGTAAGACATAAAACCCTAGAAAAACAAGACACAAAAACTAAGAACAATTTTCAATCTTAACATCTGGCTTCTGCTGAGGGATGAAAGTCTCCTTGTCATGTTTCAAGAACCTGTAGACCAGTGCATTCTGCAAACTAAACTGAAACTTCCTTGTTATTCAGCAACTTCCATTCGGCAATTGGATTATTTATTAAAGCTATCTCACACCGATATATACAATGAATGATAATTCTTTCATCTTCAGTAACTGTAAAAATGCTTGAGGAATCATCCATTCACTGGATTGGACAGTTCTTTACCTTCCATAGTTTGCAGTATAAAGGTGTTATTTTCCAAAATATTCAAAATTAAAAAAGGACCCAACCATAGATTATCAAATTTTCCATGCTTACCCATTTTCTCTTTCCTGGAATCCCATCTAAGTACCATGTCTCCACAAGAAAAAGTATCTTCCTTTACCTTCCTGTCAAATCTTTCTTTAATCTTTTTTCTTGTAAACTTGAGCTTTTTCAGCTAGAGCTTCACGTTTCTACTGCAATTCAATCAATGAAAAAAATATTCTTTGAGTATCATTAGGTTCTTCCTGACTAGCCTGAAAAAACTTGATCACTGAAATACCTAGTTGGATTGGAAACACAGCATCAGTACCATACACCAGCTGAAAAAGGAGATAAACCAATGGCTTTATTGGTGGTTATTCTATCTACCCAAAGTACATACTTCAACATTGAATCCCAATATCTCTTGTTCTGATTTAACAATTTTCTAATGTTCTAAATGATATTTTGTTAGTTTATTCTGCCAATCCATTCCCCTGGGGGTAATAGGGTGTAGTATGTTTTAAAATAATTCCATTTTGTTCACAAAAATTAACCATGGATTTAGACTTGAAATCCTTAGCATTATCAGTCAACGGTTTCTTAGGACAACCGAATCTACTCAAAATATTTTCTTGAATAAAATTGATGATTACCTTATCAGTTGCATTCCTTGTAGGAATGGATTCCACCCATTTTGTGAAAAAAATAGTAGTTGTAAGTGTCCATTTGTGCTGCACAAAGGAAGCAGGATTGATCTCCCCTATAAAATCCAGACCCCACTGCTGGAAAGGAGCATTCACCACAATGGGTTTTTAATGCAAAGACACAACTTTTTTGTTTGCTAGCAAATTTTTGACATTGAATACAAGCTCTGACCTGCTGATAGACATCAGAAAACAAAGAAGGCCAGTAGTATTCAGACCTTAGAATTTTATAAGTAGTGACTTTCCAATATTTATGACCTCGACAGGAACCCTCATGTAATTGATAAATGATCTCTTCAATTTTAGACTTCTCCAAACACCTGAGCAGCACTCCCCCTGGATATTTCCAATGTAATTGTTGATTAACTAGGAAGTATTTGGTGGCCTTCAATTTTAGTGATCTAGCTTCTTTCTTGTCCAAATGAACATGACACTGCAAATGCAATAAAAAATGAACTATATCAGCATACCATTCTGACTCTGCATATTTATCCATGATCTGTTCTTTATCCTGCCTTGTTTGCAACTCTTCCTGTATTGATTGTTCTTCCATTAAATGAAGACCCAAAGCTTCACAATTTGAATCAACCAATAGTTTTTCTAGGCCTTGTCCTTTCACAAGCTTGGTAGGTTTAATCTCTACATCATAGTCCATAATTTATGCAATCCATTTCCCTCGCTTTCCTTCATTATCAGGATGAGTTAAAATCCCTTTAATAGCAACATTAGGTACATAAGAAATAATCTTTGAATGCATTATATAGATTCTAAAAAAATTTATTGCTTTTACCGATGAATATGCTTATTTCTCCAATGTACTGTATTTTAATTATGAATCTCTGGGAGTCTTGATGAAGAAAGCTATAGGCTGCTCTAATCCATCTTCATTTTTTTGTAATTGAACAACAGCTATTGCGTCCTAAGATGAAAAAGAGAAAGTCATGAAATATTTTGAAACGTCTGGGCTTACCAACACTGGTGCTTCTATTAGGGCTTGTTTTATCTTCTCAAATGAAGCTCTAAATTCTTCTTTCCACTTCACCTCCTAGTCTTTTCTTAACATGGATGTTATCTTGCTTATTGTTTCAGCAAAATTTGGAATGAACCATCTCAGAAAATTTATTTTTCCAATAAATGACTGAACATCCTTCTTACTTCTTGGAAGACTAATTTTTAAAATAGCTTTGACTCTTTCAGGATCTATTCTAATTCCATATTCTCAAACTAGATGTCCTAATATATTTCCCTCCTGAACAACAAAATGTGACTTCTTAGGATTTAATAACAGTCCAAACTTCCTACACTTCATAAAATTTTGTTTGAGATGTTTAAAATGCTCTTCATCAAATTGAGAAAACACAATAATATTATCTAGATAAATTACGACAAATTTTTTTTCCCCAACAAAGGCTATATCCATAGCTCTTTGAAAGGTTGCACCAGCATTCATCAAACCAAACGGCATCTTGTCATACATAAACTTACCCCAAGGGGTAGTGAAAGTTGTTTTCTCCCCGTCGTCCAGATGCATAGCAATCTGATTGTAACCTGAGAATCCATCAACCATTGAAATTCTCTGGGCACCCACCTCTTTCTGCAAAATTTTCTCAATATTAGGTAATGGATAATTATCCTTCAGTGAAGCTCTATTCAAATTGCGAAAATCTACACATAACCTTATCTCTCCATTCTTTTTTCATACTGGAACTAAATTTTCCACCCAAGATGAATATCTGAGTGGAACAATTATCTTTGCATCCAATAATTTCTTGACTTCTTTCTCTATGACTAGAAACAAACATGGATTAATTCTTCTTAATTTATGTCTAAAAGGTTTCACATTTGGCTTCAAAGGAACCTTATGTTGAATCATTTTTGTATCGTAGGGTTTTTAAATCCTCATAAGACCAAGCAAAAATATCAGCATATTCCTTCAATAATTTAATATACCTATTCCTTTTCTCAACTGAAAGATATTTTGAAATTTTCACCATCCTAGGCTGCTCTTCTGTGCCAATATTACAACTTATTATATTCTCTTCTAAGGATTGCATGGTTGTCTTTAATAGAGTATCATATTTAGAAAAAATCCTTTCAAGGGGAACCAGACCTTTGGGAATAAAATTTCCCTTCAACTCAATAATCTTATGTCCTGCAATTGCATTTTCTGAATATTCATCAGCATCCTCAACTTCATCATCCTGGTCTTGGTCAATCAATAAATTTGAAAACTCTCCAGTTAACTCCAAGAACCTTTTTATTTCCAAATCATATTCAAAAACTCTCCATTTTCTGATATGATATGGTATTGAAGGTCTATATCTTATTTCAATTGGATATTTTAACTCGGTCTGTTTTGGAATTTTAAAATGTGTTGCTTCCAATGCAAGTGAATCAGTTGTTTGATTGTGAACCCTGGGAATAAAATAAATATTGAATGCTATAAAATAATTGTCAATCATATCCCATACCTCATTTCTGTAAACCTTCAACAAATCCTATTTTACTTTATATTTGTCCCTCACCTGTTGGACAACTAATTTGGAGTCACCATAAACAAAAATCTGTTGAATTCCCAGGTCTTTTGTAGCCCTTAAGCCAAGTATTAATGCCTCATACTCTATTGTATTGTTAGTATTCACAAATTCTAACTTGTACATCAAACTGATCACCTCTCCACCATGAGAAATCAAAACAATGCCTACTCCTGCTCCCTCCTTGGATGAGGAGCTATCAAAATACATCTGCCATAACTCATCTTTATGCTCAATACTACATTTGATTGGTGCTTCATTTTCCACTTGTAACATGCAATTTGTATCCTCATCACTGAAATGTAGCATACAAGACCCCAAATATTTTTCGACAGCATAAATAGGGTGATTTGTTGGATTCTTATCATCTGTGACAATATAAGCATATTGTAACTCCCTATACAATATTCTATTTTCTCTTCCAAAAACAGGAATAGTTGCATATGATAAATCCATCTGCAACGTACCACCCACCTTCTTTTCCCAAGACCTTGAAAGTAACATACCAAACTTAGGAGTGATATCAGAAACCACCACATCCATAATGACACTCTTCATGGGTAACTGAGTCAAATTTACCACAAGATCCTTAATCACTCCTACGCATTTAACAGCTCTAGAATCAAATGCATATAAATCATGATATGGTTTTTGCACCAAAAGGCGATCTACAGCCCAGTATGGGGGAGATCTTGTAATGTTACATAACGTTATGTAACATTATTTTTATTAATAAAAAATAAAAAAATTAATTATAGGCCAAAATAAATGTCAACCAAAAAAAACAACGTAATATGGGGGAGATTCTGTAATCTTCCTACCTAACAAAACAATAAAAAGGTAAAAAATTAATTATCCGCAAAAAAAATGTGGGTCAGAAAAAACATAATATGGGGGAGATGTTTTAATGTTCCTACCTAACAAAATAATAAAAAATAAAAAATTGAATTATCTGCGAAAAAATGTTGGCCTTGCACATGGTTTTAAAACCATGTGCAAGGCCTTCTAAACAACCCATGGCTTTATTGTACATGGTTTTAAAACCATGTGTAAGGCCTCCTAAACAACACACGGTTTTATTGTACATGGTTTAGGAGGGCCTTGAAAATGGTTTTAAGACCATGTGCAAGGTCTCCTAAACATCTCATGGTTGTAGGAGGGCATTGCATATGGTTTTAAAACCATGTATGCGGAAATGTTGTAATGTTCATTCCTATCAAAATAAAAAATAATAAAAAATATTATAAGTTGTCCATAAATAATACTAAACATTAATAATAATAATATTTTATGTGGAACTTAAATAAAAAGATGTGTCTTTTGATTTGAATCAAATCAATGGCTATATATAGGACCCACCAAAGTTTATAGTTCATTGAGTGCAATACCTAAGAAGAGGTTTGCACCTCGAGAGATTTGATCCCTCTTAGCGCTTGATAGAGCCTAGGATTTGGATCTATGCTAGTGTAATACTCAAACCAAGAGCCTCCATGATAGCTTTAGGCATCAAGTTGTGAGAAGCTCCAGAATCCAATAAATAGTTATGAATCATTTGATCATGGACAGTTAGGGTTATATAAAAGGGTGGAGAAGAATTTGAATCATTTTCAATTTTATCAGCTAAAGCAGAACCAATAAATATTTTAGGATGTTCTTCTTGAAGATTTACAGTATCTAAAGGCATTTGATTAGTATGTGCACCCAACATTTTTAAAACAAGATTCTTGTAACAAGGATTCTTCATCAATTCAATTAATGGCACTGGAATATTGACCTTACATAGTTCATTCTCAAAAGTAAAGGTTTGCACATTTTTGTTCACTTCTTCAATCTCTGGAGCCTTATTTTGGTCACCCTGATTTTGTCTTTTTTCCTATGTTTGATTAGGTAACTTCTTTGCAGGGGGAGTTACCTTCTTTTTGGGGATCTAAGTAATTTTTTTTGGACTAGACCTCTGTTAGTTTTTCTTCATATAAGCTAGCATTATGATCTTAGGATCTTTTAATTGAGAGAATAACAAGCACAGCAATAAAACATAAGCATATCACAAGAGACAAGAGACACAGAGTTTTCCTCAGGGAAACCATAAAGGAGAAAACCCCGCAACTTCCTCAAAGATAGAATTAGCACCAAAACAGTAAAACCAGAAAATAGTAAGATGATCTCCTGACAGCAGCAGTATCTCTCTCTCATACTGAGAGAGCTTCTCCTCTCTCACTCATGCACCCCAATGAGTGAGTGTGAGTGTTGCAAGTGAGATAAATAGAGAGGCTCACTCTCTATTTATATTCTTTCGTTCACTTGAAGTGCACTCCAACATGTCGACCTCACTTAACAATTACTTACTAGAGCCGACATCTCTAGGAGTGTCTATTAACCCTAGTGCCCCACCACCTGTGGGGAATTTGACTCCTCTTACCAATAGGAGGGTAACACAATGGTGGGGACTATTGCCCCAACTTACAATGACTCACCTAGGGTCGAATTCACTAGGATAGTCTAATAACCCAAGGGCCCCATAACTGTGGGGACTTTAACCCTTGACCAATAGGAGGGTTACCCACAATGACTTGACATGAATTTCTCATTATAGAAACTTCCTGAAATAAACATCGGGGTATGACGTGACTCAAATACATTACAATACATCCCGGAATAAACATCGGGTTATAATACATAAGAAATACGGATGAATACATTTTGAAGTTACAATTACATCAACAACCTCAACTTAATATACTTCTTAGGTTCAGATTGACCAATATCAGCTGAAACTTCAGGACCAAAATCAATTTTGTTTGATAAACATTTGCATAAAAAAAAATCAGAATTCTGATAGTCATGTTCAGTTAGGAAACCCTCTGATGATAATTCCCCAAAGTAGTTTATATCCTGACTCAAATCCTCATACTGCACATATTCACCTTCTTCAACTTCCTTTGTTACATTCTTTTGGAGTGGAGGAGGAACTCTCTGATCTTCATTTTCCCTTCTTTCCCTCTGAATTTCATTATTTCGTCATTCTCTAGGGATGAATCTAGGAATAAATGGGCGCCTAAACTGATTAGGATTTCTTTCTCCCTCCTGCATAGGTTTATTTGGACTCTTATCTAATTCCAATTTATTCAGCTTTGCAGTCAAATTTCTAACCAACTTAGCCATTTCATCTATTTTACTCCCTGTTTTTTGTGATGTATAATTTGGTGGGATCACTTCCTTTTTACCCTTTTGGTCATACATTTGATGATATGATTGTTCTTTAATCCTATTTGAAGATAAAATATTGGATTCAATCTCCAATGCAACTTCTTGCATGTTCAGCAAATTCACCGATCTTCTCTCCCTTAAATGCAAGGAAAACTCATGATCAAAGGAATTAGCATAGGTTAGATTAGCTGAGGTTTCAAAAGGTTTTATTTCAGATGGGATCCTACCATACATATTATTAAAATGTTTAGAAAAGTCTTCTATAGTTTCATATTTTTTCCTTTTTAAAGCTCCAAATTTTGTAATGTAATAGGTATGATCTTCATGTCTCCCCACTTCCTCATAAAAAAATCTTGTAGTTATTCTATAAGAGTTATTGAATTAGCTGGTAGCTCTCTGAACCATTTCCTTACCTCCCCATCCAAACTCTACACAAACATCCTCATCCACACATCTTTAGCTTCAATATTTTTATTGTCTGCATTAACTTAGAAATGTATCCCAATGCTCTTCAACAGTAGTCTCACCCTGACCATTAAACCTAGGTAAGTATTTATGATAATATCCTCTAGGGAGAGCATTAAGGGGTTGAGAAATAACTAAAGTAGCATATCTAGCAGCTGCCATTCTATCCATCATATCAAGAGGTTGTTGTGCTACCATTTTGAAACTATTTTGATTTGATTAAGACGAAGGCTGAATAACTTTGCTTGAACTTGGTTGAAAATTATTTTACTAGGTTTAAACTGAAACAAAGGAATCGTACCAGGAGACTCATTTTTTTTTTTTTATAAGACTGTGGATTAGTGAAAAATTGAAAGGTCTCAACAGGTATAGAAGGAATTAACTAAGACAGATTTTGTTTTTCTTCTTCAGAATATCCAAAAGGTGATTTCAACTTTAAATATTCAGGAGTAAACAGAGAAGGAGAAGACTGATATTTTTGAAGTTGTCTAGATTCTTTCAAAATATGTTTTGGATATGAGACACCCAAATGCAAAGGTGAAGTAGGTTTCCCTCTTGTCCCAATCTTTGCAGTAGCCACCGTGAACCACGTTTTTCATGAAAACGTAGTCTAAAATATTTTCTGACTTTGCTCACCTCTCAAGATCAAATGAAAAAACGATATCCCAAGGAAGATATACTTCAATTACGTCCCCAAGAATGGCGCCAAATATGTTTGTGCTAGAAATTGTTCCTAGACTACAAAGGAACAAGCTAGTACAATCTCAGAATAAAAAAACATAAATAGAATTGGTTTTTGTGATTTTTTTGGTTGGAAATTCCATTAACAAGAAGTTAAATAACCAACAAACTAATACAAACACTAAATCATGAAGCAACCTGAAAGAGTGAGATATAAATGCAATAAGAATCAATATAAACCATAAAAATCATAAGCATAGGACTATTTGTTTCCACAACAAATGAGCATTGCATGAATAAAACCATTAAACAAGAAATGAAGTCATGAATTAAGTGATCAAATAGATCATAAACAAAAAAAATATAAAGTATAAAAATGGCTTATATGTATGTATAGATTAATCTTAGTATTCAACACTTACATGAGAGTTATCAGCATTGGCTTGAAAATACATCCAGCTCTAAAGCCCCTTCTTGAAAAAAATTCGAACCCTCCCTTCATAAACTTTCCTACTTTTATAGTTTTCTAACTAAAGTAGTTCCATAACTATCATAACTCTCTTTTAGGTCACTCGAATAGTTACAAAAAATAGTTATATGTTAAAGATAAAAAAAATATAATATAACAAACTGAAATACTTGACAGTTGGCCACTGAATGGAATTCATAACTTCTTTGCTACTTCTGCCAACATAGCGATCCCCTCCAATGCATGAGACTACTTCTTGCTTCGCTCCTTCTCCATTTCTAGACTTCCAACTCTGTTTAATAACATTTCATTATGTTTACTTAACTTATGAACCTGTTGGGTTAAATCTTCAACTTGATTCTGGATTTGTCTTTTTCTCTTTAATGCTTTCTTCAAGACAACTATCAATTCTTGATAGTGTGCATTAATGTCTTCGAGGTATTTTCTCAATTTCCTATTGGTCAATACCAACCTATCGTTAGGTTCACTAGGAAACTCAATCTATGATTTATATTGCTGCAATGTTTTCCTAAGGTTTTCAACCTCTGAGTCAATGTGCAATTCTCCATGCATTATAGAATCCTGGTTTGACAACCATGGGATATCAAGTTTCTTAAAAATCCAAATCATATTCCTGTTTATATTTCATTGTTTCTTGTACTAAATAAACTACTGAATTTATACCTTGTTCAGTAATGAAAGTATTATGCCCTTCTGAAGCTTTATGTCCTCCTTAAACTAGTTCTAATGAAACTAAATGATCCTCTTGAATATAGTGTTGTTGTGACCTCAAATCCTCTTCATTCTCCATATTTTCTTCACTGGAAGAATCTTCAATGACTCTAACCTTCTCCTTTTTCATTTTAGGGTTTAAAATTTGCTTCATGTTCAATCTAAGTTCATTGGTAGCTCTGGTATTGGGCCTCCACTTCAATTCTCCCATCTGCAAAAGAGCTTTCTTCTAACTTTTAACCTCTAGGACTTGCAAAAATTTACCTTTCATATCAGCTGCAATAGAAAATTTGGTTGAGCTTTCTTGCACACATGTAGAACTCTGCTTTGTGTTCTCTTGAAGCAATATTTTCATCAAGATTTAAATTAGATGTCTTCTTTGTTTTTCCTTCCTCTGAAACGTGGTCTCACTCCTCATATAATGCTTTTCTTCCATCCTCATCAATAGACTCTTTAAATACTTGACATGAACTATTTTCCTAAGTTTTAACCTGCATTAAGTATTCAACCATCTCTTTTTTAAATCTTTTAACAAATCCAAACTGCTTGTCAATCAAACTTTTCTTTACTTGGTCATCTTGTTCATTAGTAAAACCTGACCAGAATAAGAAATGGTCCCAACTCTTGTTCTTCTTTTTGCACAACTGTACATATTATCAACTTGATCAAGCCATGGTGAAACACTAACTGGTTCGTATGATCAAAATGTGCCTTGACTCTATTTGACATCTTTTGAAGACTTTTTAAGAGAAAAAAGGGTAAATTCATCTTGGACTGTTGATTTAAATGCTACATAAATATAACATGGTATTTAAATACTAATGCAAATATACCATTGCATGTAATATAGTTTTGAACAATACCAATGGCTTCCTTCCACTCTGGCTTAAATTTTTCTAATGGAACTCCTTTACCCCAATCTAGGGCTTCATTCCTTGGTAGCAAGAAATCGTTAGGGTCGAAATTGAAAGGGATTTTTTTAAACCAGGATTCTCCATCAGTTGGAACACCTATGGATTCAAAAATTAAACCTTATGTTAGCTCAAACTTGACAGTACTAAATCTCACGATCTCGTTGATAAAATTCTGGGAAAAAAGGTGTGAAACCTTAGGATTGAAACCATCGATCCTCTCAAAGAAATTAAACCACCCTATTGTTCTAAATAAATTTGCACATTCTGGAAACTTAATAGCCCAACTTGTGTCTATAGGCTAGTACCTATTTTGTTCCCACTCTTTCCCATATATATTCTATATCTTAGCTTGTATACTTCTTTAGGAAAATTCAAATATTTTATTCTATGTCTCTGCAACAATAAGACTCAGAACCAAAATCAAAACAGTTAAAAACCCAACCCAAAAATTGTGACAGTTAAAAATCCTGGTTTTTTTAATTATATTCTCACAATTCCATACGTCTGTCATGATTAAGGAGTCATGTTATGTACATGTGTCATAATGTCTTCAACAGGTGTCTATAATTCTCCCATTATCCTCAACTGCAACAACCACGATAATCCACCACTCTTTTCAATAATTTAGGATTCCTGCAACGCTTTATGGTATAGATCTTGAACTTTGCGCTACAGGAATCTCCTCATGACATTTTTTTGGAAAAAAGGCCTGAAGCAAGGGTTAGACCTGAAACAAGGGTTAGACCTTAGATATATACCATGAATTAAAAATCATTTTCTGACTTCGAAAGACTATAATACTTAATAATCCATTAAAAGAAAACCAATACAGAAAAGAAATAACTTAAAACAAGCTATAAGTTATAAAACCTAAAAACATGCATTTAAACTATAAAAAATTAATACAAACTCAAAATAAAAAGTAAATAAGACATAAAACCTTAGAAAAACAAGACACAAAGACTAGGAACAATTTTTAGTCTTAATAGTATGGATTCCAAGACCCAAATCATTTCCAAATGCACCATCAATGATCATATATTGTCCAAGGGTCGTCATGCCACCATTTATGTGGGTGTCAGACCTTCTCATGCATAATGACCATCTCCAAGGGTTCCATGACCCCAACAAGGGCTACACAGGAATCAAGATCTTCATCAAGGGTTCCAAGTCTTCATCAAGTCATTAATGACCACATCTTCACCTTTAAGGGGACAATGACCATTAAGCCATCAAATGTGGTTCCAAGGGATTCTTCAGGGCTTCTTCATCAAGAAAGGGGATTCATAGACTTCTTCAACCACCTCAACCACACCAGGAAACCTCCAAGGGTCAATATCCATCATGACATCACCTGTGGGGTTTATATAGCTTCTCTTGGGGTACCATGACCTCAATAAAACACAAATGAACACTAAAAGTTGGAATTTGGACTCTTGCAACTTATTCAACCCACCAAGGACAATTTTGTAGGGTACCTAGGCATAATTTTTGGTACTGGGGAACTAAAGAAACATCTTTGGGGTACTTAAACACTCTACAAGGTGTTCATGGATTTTTACATTGTCCCAAGGGCTCCAAGGGCTTCAAACTTGGGCTTGGACAATATCAAAAGGTCTCCTTAGACACTGACACTTACTTAACCCTTAGGGGATCCTCAAAGGGCACCAAGACATGTTGGCATCAATGTCTATACACTATTGGCATCAATGACAACTTAATCAACAAATTTAACTTCAAAAATAACTTTTATTGATTGGCAGTATAGTCACTCAATAGAATTAACCATTAAGCACTTGATATTTTGTCCATACCATCTTTTGACACTACATAGAGCTTATTTTCATTTGGAAATGTTGGCCATATATAACCATTCCCTTTAAGGTCTTTTATTTGTGATAAATATAGGCTTAGTTTCTTTGCAGCAAGGATCTCTATGACATTATGGAAACTTTATAAATCTACAAGCACTGTTACTTCAATGTATTCCACTAAATATTTGAGTTTTAACATTCTGGATTGTGATCTTCTTTTCATAGTTTTCATTGATATTCTCGAGAAGCATTCTTCCTCATGCTCTTTCAAGTTCACTTTTGGATTTTTTTCTATAATTGTCATATTTGTTGCTGAAATTATGGGAAAGATTTTTTCGTAATGCTTTGCAGGTTTCAAGATTTGGTATTTGACTATCATTGCTACCAAATCTATTTTAGATATCATTTATCTTTCATACTCTTATAATCTGTAATACCCTAGTTGTTGAGCCCTGGACTTATGATATTTCATGTGACTTATGTTCTTTTGCATTATGGACTTATGATATTTTATATAGTTGTGGACTTATGTCCCTTTTCATGATTAATGTGATTAAGGACTTCTGACCATTTTTTTATAATGTGACTTTGGACTTTGTCACTATTATTAATATTAATGTTATTAATGACACCATTGCTATCTTTGAATGTTGTTACTATTGATTAAATAAACAACTGGTTTAGCAAAGGAAACTAAAAGAGTACGGGGGGCCATGGGTTCCAAAAAGTGAGGGGTAATGGGGACATCCCTATCACCTTATAACTTGGCTTTGGATTAAGTTTGTCCATCCTAGTTCATATTTACTCCTTCGTGACTTTAATAATGTTAGTCACCCAAACCTTGTACAACGAACCCTATTCTTGATATTTATGGACTATGGAGTTAATATTTCATCTTTTGAAAACCTTAGTAGACCCTATTTCCTAGGGCACCCTCCTTGGGAAGATATTCCCTCACATTTATGTGTTTTGGTCATTTAATAACCCTTTTCCTAGTTTTTAGGGGTTGTAAGCTATTTTGTAGCTTCCACTCTTAGACTATGCATTGATGATCCTATTTTTGTGCTTCCATGCTATTTATGACCCTATTGGATGTTGTCTCTCACCTATTTCTCCCTCCTTTATGTTTTATAACCCCACTTATGCATTAGTGTTCCTCTGTGTGCTCTTCATGGCTCCACTCCTTAGTTTTTGGTAACTCCTCCTCATGGTACTAATTCGAGAAAGGGAATATCCTAACTAAGCTGCAACTCCACTAATTTAAGTTAAATATCCATGGTGAATCTTAAAACCTACCTCTCTCTAATTCAATTTGATCCCCTTGAGATAGAGTTGTCCTCGTTATACTATAAATTCATATTCCCTCTCCTTATTGAAGCTGATCTTGAGCTTTGGACCATGTGACTTGTGTTATATAACCATGTTGGGAATGTTGGTAGTATTGGGAGTATATTGAGACTTATAATTACTCTATTTGTTTCCCTTTGATTCCATTCTATCACTCTACTAGTCCAGTTTCTCGCAGAGGAAGCTAGGAAATGGGAAAGGCGAGCTAGGTCATGTCCCATACGCAGCGGAGACAGACAAGAATGTAGTAGCGGGAAGAATTGTGGTTCTCAGAAGAGGTAGTTCTAAGAGTTCCTGGAATAAGTGAGCCTATACCTGTGGATCCATGGTCTTAGATCAGGGGTGACCTATTCAAAAAAGGAAATCTTGACTGTG
Organism: Pseudotsuga menziesii; assembly: GCA_001517045.1. NCBI lineage: Eukaryota > Viridiplantae > Streptophyta > Pinopsida > Pinales > Pinaceae > Pseudotsuga > Pseudotsuga menziesii. The sequence goes on along the minus strand of LPNX010729962.1, from coordinate 640,016 downwards.
TCTACGACGAGGAGTAAATGTTTCCTGTTGTAGCTAGTTTCCCATATCTTGGGATAATTATTTCTCATATGATTTTATTTATGTTTTAGCATATTATTATGATGATTATGTGCAATGGAGGATGAGTTTATTTATCTATGTTTTTATTATTGTATTTCAGAATCTGTTTACAAGAATAATCCACTTTATAGGATTCAAACCCATGATGTTATTGATTTCTAAACTTCATTGTCTTCTTAAAAAATTGTATTTGTGACTCTGCAGTATTGGGAGGGGCGTAACCATATTCTTTGTTTATCAAACCTATGATAATTTTTGTGTTGGTGTACCTATTCCATTGTGTCTGGAACAACGTTTATAGTAAGTATCTCCTTTCGTGTCATCAAAAAAGATTTCTATATGACCAAGATATGTCCGTTTTGGTCCATCATTTTTCTTGGTGCCAGGTTGAGTGCACCGATTGTTAGATTGGAAATGTTCTATGCATGGATCTGCTCCTATTTTTAGATCTGAGTTTGAAGAATGTAATATGAATTTAATATTGTTTTATGGATGGAGGGAGGCAACCATAAAATCTAAAATATATTAGTTAAAAATGGTTGTAAGGGACAACCATTGTGAGGTGACTTTGTGGGATGCGATTATAGCCAGTGCCTTTTGTTTTGATTTGGTTGTGATGTGGTAGTAGGTGAATACCTACATATGTGTCTTTATGTGTTATTTTATTATGTTTTATTCTCACCAATATCAAACACGTAACAACACCAAAAAATTACTTAGTTTGTAGAAAAACTTATAACAACAATACTCTTTTTTTCTAACAATTATGGGTTTGGCATTAATATAAATTTTAATGCATGAATGAGGTTTGGGACCTTATTATCACTAATTATGATTAATAATATTCCTTAATCACATGTGTTACAATTTTGACCATTGGTGAGTAAACAATTAATTAAGTGTCACAACTTTAGTTATAATTCAATCTCTAGAGTTAAAATTTTTAATTATTTGAGTGAATGGTTAGTTAACCTAACTGTAAATTATTTATATATGTTGTGCTTAAACTTAACTTAGTCTTTATTTTAAAACCTTTGGCCTTGTTTAAGCTGCGGGGACACTACACAATCTAATATTTCGATTGGTTTATTTTTTGTCTTCTTGTAATATCCACAAGTGATAAACTTTATTTGTAATATTTTTGAAAAGACTATTTTATTTAAATGTGATTGGCGAACCTGGAATATGCCAATCGGTTCTTGGAGGACAAATGTAACTGAAACATTTGCATGAAATAAAAAAATCTGAATGATAGGGACAACCATGTTGAATGAGGAAATTATGCATGCGAGAGTGGGAGACGTGAAGAGTTACTCGCAATGAGGTTACACCAGGTGTGGGAATGCCAGTATGGCACTAGACCCACCCTAGGGAATGAAGGATGCAATGGCAACCAAAATTCCTAGGGAATTGGTCGTTAGCTGCAAAATACCTAGGCAAAACAAAAACTATAAATAAGGAAGCATATGATAGGAGGCAGAACGCCGCTGAGTATGTTGGAACAAGGAATACTTGTTGTGTGAGCACTTTGTATTAGGCAAGGGATTTCTCACTAGAGAACTAGACTGAGTATAACTGTCACCACTCTTGACATGCATAGTTTAGCTCAGGCGTGATTAAGGACGGAGTGAGTTGTGCCTAATCTACTGTTGGGTGTAGCATGGTTGTTCCCTTTTCATTTCGACTCTTTTACAAACCAGTCTCATTACTGAGGTTTTGTTCCTGCCATTCTTATGAACTCGGGGTATGTTCTTCCGTGTATATTTGTGTTTCAATGAAAATTAGAGTTTTCAATTTCACTATTGGAAATTATGCTTACAAAACTATTATGCACACACTTTGTTTTAGATGGTTGTGTCTTGTATTGAGGAAAATGACAACTCCAATGGTGTAATAGTTTTTATAAAGAGCCACTATTACAAAGAAAACTTCCTATGGATTGGGGTGTACGACAACAGAGAGAGAAACCGTAGAAATCAATCCCTTCCCAATATGCAATAGAAATAAAACATATAACACTAAAGGATCTTGAAACTTACCTTATTCCAGACGATTGTAGTAGATCCCTGTTGAGATTTTTCCAATCCCGCTTGCTTTGGAAATTTACTCTCAACAACAGTAAAACAAGGAAAGCATGCTATATAATATAGTGTTAGGCCTACTCTAGCATATATAATCAATGATACATAAGAAATTAAATGCATCCATGGATTCAATATTCATTTAAATGCACATCATTAGACAAGAAAAGATATTTCTATTACGTAAATTAGAGATTACATAAGTGACAACCTCTTTTGGGCACGTCTGCGAATCGAAGAAACCGATTCCTCCACCTGGCCTCCACCACCTCAATCCTCCATCTCTCGATAGCACGCTCACAAGCAAAGGAAAGCTTGGGAAGAACACAAATTGCTATAAGGTACTATTATCCCTAAAGTTCAACCTAGACTACAGGGGTTCAAGCTTAAGGAAATCTTTTTCAAAAAATATAAATCAATAAACTCAAAATGAAAACCAAGCTGGTATGAAATCAAGGCTATTGGAATATCACACAATTATCAAAGAACTAGGCTAGTATGTCATGAGAGCTATAAGAGAATCACACAATTATCAAAGAACTAGGCTGGTATGTCATGAGAGCTATAATAGAATCACAATATCATACAGGAACTATATAACATAAAACAAGATACAAGATCCAATATCCCAGTAACTACGACCATGAAGTCATGAAATGAAACTGCCTCTATTTTTTAAAAGTATAAAGGATAATTGTATTTCAACATAAGAATCACTGTAATGGAATTCAATGGACCATATACATGATAAATTACAAGAAACACAATTCATAACACACTCAGACAAATCATAATCATACTCATTCAAGGTAGAACATGTATTGAAGATGTAGAGTATTCTATGTCATACAGAGAGTGATCAAAACTGGATCTTCATAACTCCAAAAAATTCCAACCTCCTCTCTCTCTACTTCTAGCATGAAATATATATAAGATAGCAAAGCTAACTTCTTTAGCATTTTTTGGATCTAGTCTAATGAGTCTTTGCCAAGTTTTGGCTAATCAAACAAGAAAATGACTCATATCTCTATTTAATAGGGTTATAGTTCTACTAGGACTAAAACACTTAAATGAAATGCCACTTGCAAGATCATTTATTTCTAGGAAATCACTTTCTAAAGAAAAGGATGATGCTGGATGCATCAAGTGAAATCCTTCAATGAACTCTGTCGTATACACCATTGTGTCCCTGAGCTGTTACATTGAGGAATTTTCTAAAGAGCTAACGCAGTAGCCATTATCAAAGTAGCATATTGTCAAGATTTGTCTTAAATGTTGCTCCAGTTTCCTTTTCCAATTCAGGTCCAATTGAAAGGCGGTCATGTTAAAGAAGATTAAAATTGAAGGGCTTCAAACACTTAAGCAGTTCTTTGCCAATTCGCCCTGCACCAATGGTACCAATAGTTTTTCCTTCTAGATCATATGACCTGTAAGAAATAGCTGCTACTTTCCAATCACCCTCAACAATCTGCTTATATCCAGGCACAAAGTTGTGGATCAATATGAGAATGCGCATTAGCTCATATTCTGCCACGGACACCACATTACTTCCTGTAACTTCTACAACAGTCACACCAGCTACTGCTGCAGCCTTTAGATCAATGTGGTCAGAACCAATACCAGCTGTCAAAAGAAGTTTTAAGTTCTTTGCCTTCTTGATCCTCTCTGATGTCACATAGGCAGGGTGGAAAGGTGTAGAAATCAAAACATGTGCATCAAGTATGTGCTTTTCAAGTTCACAGTCGAGACCTTCCTTGTCATCAGTCACAATGTACTGGTGACCTTTAGACTCGAGCCATTCTCGTATCCCCAAAGCATTCTCAACACACACAAGGAAGTTTGGATTCAGTGAGGCATATTCATTGGCTTTATAAAAGAATCCAACAATTTTATTACTCCCTACAGGTGCATGCAATTCTCTGACAGAAGATGGGATTGAAGAGACTAGGGAGCAGATCTGCCTTCTACTCACAGCTCGAACCAAAGTCATTGACAGAACTCCTCTTCCCACTAGATGCTTCCTCTGGATCTATAGTCATCACATACATGTCTTTCTTTGGTTCATTAGCTGGGTCTTCAAGAATATCTCCCTCACACTCTAATGGAAAATAATGTAAACTCTGCCACCGCCGATCAAGCACCCAATTCTACATTTGATAAACTAAATCTACTAACATACCATCAGGAAAATAGAGAAAGATGCAAGCACGTGTAATGCGGTACAAACTCCTCCATTCCCAATCACTTGTATTCAATATTCATTTCTTCTTATCAGCTGCCTTGGTGACCTTTACACCAGTAGAGTCCTTCTTTTTAACAGCTTTAATGACTCCAACAGCAATCGTTTGACACATGTCCCTCACTGCAAAATGACCCAATGGAGGATACTCGGCAAAGGTTTCCACAACCATTGGTTTGGTTGGAATCATCTTGATAAACCCAGCATCTCCGTTCTTAAGGAACTTGGGTTCCTTCTCTAGCTCCTTTCCAGAACGCCTGTCAACCTTGTTCATGATCTCAAAAAACTTGACCGCAATGTGGCAAGTGTGGCAATCCAATACAGGGGCATAACCATTTCCAATCTATCCTGGATGATTCATAATAATAACCTGAGTGGTGAAGTTGGAAGCTTCCTTGGCTGGATCATTCTTGGAATCAGATGCCACATAACCACGTTTCAGATCCTTAACAGCAACATCCTTCACGTTGAATCTCACATTGTCACCAGGAAATACCTCCTGTAGAGCTTCATGATGCATCTCAACGGACTTAACCTCAGTTGTCAACCCGGTAGGACCAAAGGTAACAATGGTACTTGGCTTGATGACACCAGATTCCACACGACCAATAGGCACAGTTCCAATACCACCAATCTTGTAAACATCCTGAAGAGGCAACCTTAGAGGCTTGTCTAAAGGTCGCTTGGGCTCCGAAACCTGGTCAAGGGCTTCCAAGAGAGTTGGACCCTTGTACCAATCAAGGTTGGTCGAGCGCTCAATCATGTTGTCACCTTCAAAACCAAAGATAGGCACAAAAGGATTCATGATTGCTTTTCTATCTGATCTCGGTATTCAAATTGAAACCTGAGTGGTCACTTTGATATTTGGATGCTGCCAGAAACTGAAATTTTGTTGGAGCAGATATGATGATAACAGGTACAAAGGGTTGCAGACTCAAGTATAAGCAAGCTACGACAACAATGGACTATAGTTTTCTTGCTCTTGAATTCCTCTTCTTCAATGTATCCAAAAGGTTCCTTATATAGTGCTTCAATTGGGTAATGGAAGGTCAAATCTGAGCGATCTTGAGGCATATGGAAGGAAAAGAGACAAGTGACTCGGATCCACATCAAGGAAAACTCCAAAAATATTTGGCCTTTTGCAGACATCCCGATGTACGCGGGTTTAAGGGTAATATCCACATATATACGCGATAAAGGGATTAAAAGTCATGTACAACAAATAATAGGTGTTTTTAGGGATGATCTTGGAAACATCAAAGGTACAAAAATAGTCTATGAGGTCCAAAGAGTCTGCAGAGGGACAAGGAAGGCCATAAAATTGTGATCAACCATGTGTGGTAAAATTAGTTGTAACAGATGCCCCCTAATGTGTGAGGTCAGAGGGGTAACATGATGACCAAAATACATTATAAATCCATCACAGAAGTGGAGTGATGAAGAACTAGGTGGAACAACCATCCATCCAACAGTATAGTACAATAATCAATCTCTTCATATGACTGCAAATACATATAGCAGTCCTGGATACATAAGAGTACAATGGCCATGAATAGGCATGATATACAAAATGTGACATGTGTGGTCATCACCACATACAATATATAATAGATCAGAATCTCGATAATGAAGATATACAAAGGATCGAGATCTCCATGAAAATTGAAGATATACAATGGATCAAGATCTCCATAATGGATGAAGATATATGACATACACTGGAATCAAGTCACGAGAGTTTAAATCTCATGAACACTGGAACGATCAAGGAGGTAGCATATATGAAATGCCACCAATCTTGAAATTCTTCTACACAAATCGCTATGAGTACATGTCCTACTATGTGAATAGAGGTGTCGAGGTTGAAAATAGTAGTCCATCGTCTAATTGCCAGTCATTGATGTATACCGTTAACAGATGCGAGATCACCCACCGATAATGAAAATGGGAATCAAGGTACTAGAGTGCAATCTAACAAGTGTGAATAAATGTGTTGAGGTCAAACACTTGGAATAATACATCGATCAGGGGACATTGATGTATTCCCAAAAATGTCGATGGCGAGAGAACCTACCACTGATGACCGTAAGTCTCAAGGCACTCAAATGACTCTAGACTCCTATCCCAAAATAAATGATCTGAAGTCGATGGGATGGAATCCGCTGGAAGGAGGGCATTAAGGCATCCCCCATCAACCAACATGAGGTACTTAGCAATGATGTATAATGTTGAAGGAGTCGAACAATATTTGCATGAACCAGTAATAGTACCGGGAATGGCCAACATGCAAAGTCAAGACAACTGGATAATGGCCGACTCAGGTTTCAAATTCCTTTGAACAAGAGAATAAAGGTGAATGGTGACTAAATGTAGGCAGCATAGACTCAATATACAAGACTGAGACATCTCTGCAACATAGGAGGTATCAACAGAGGCTCCATAGAGACTGGAAGCTTAACCAGTCAATGGAGGTAAACTCAGAAAAATGAGTACAGATCCTAAATTCAAACTACTAACCCAACCAACAGATGTGATATACAATGATATATTCAAAGGCGAAACGGCTCGACTGCTGCCAAATATAACATCTTTTCCTATCTGGATTTTTGGTTTTTTATTTTTTTGGACTTTTTCAGATATTTTGAAAATCTTGAAAAAGAATAAAAGTGCTTTATAGTTACAAATCTAGGAAGAGACGAGTGTCAAGGGGAAAACAAACTAATTTAACATCCAAGCAGTGGAACATACCTATGCTCAATGCAAGGAAACATGTGCAGGATAACGACACTCGGGGGAAATTCCCCTCTCGGTAAAAAAAAATGGGGAATTAAGCTGCAAAAGATATATAAAAAGGATCTACTTGTCTAGACATGAGACAAGCGCAGGCTATATGGTTGATAATCAAAGTCAGGGAATCCGGCATAAGGCTCAATAAGGTAAGAAAAACTCATGATAATGCAATTACAACTTGATATATACAAGGGAGTCTCGGGGAAATGGCCAGCCTAAAGTTCAAGAGGAGTATGAAGCTATTGCTCAAAGTCATGGTGAGACTAAAAGGGACACCCGGACCTAAGAGAGGACTCACAGCATGGCTACCAAATGAAGAAGGGAGGTAACTAGGACATCCATGTACAGGAAAGCTCTACCATTCACATAGTACCACTTCTAACAACAACATGAAGGTTCTGTGATACCATGGAATGCCTTCGTATCTAAGGTTAAAATGAAGCGGTCATAAGGTCATGCAAAATGTAGGCAGATAATGAAATCCTAACCTATATGTCAGTTCAGATGTAATACCTGTGATAGGAACGAACGGGTCAAAGCCTAGGAGAGAGTGTACAAAAACTGGACCCTACATGACAACCATATTAGTCCAAAACAACCCAAAATAGTCAATAAAGAATCCAAACTATAGGATATAGGGAGGAATGATCATGAAAAATACACCCAAATGAAACAATGCGGTGAACGATGGGACATAAAAAGGAAATTAAGTTGTAGACCCAACGTTCATGCATCCACTACCACCTTAGTGAAGGTGAACAATGGTGTTAAGGCCAGACGAAGGGAGTGATATGACCACTCTCAAATCCATAAACAAGGTAAGGGGGTATAGTTCCCCTAATTCCAACACCAGGGTCAGCACTAGGACCAAGGATGGGTGACAAGATACCAAGCATGCCGAAAATAAAAGGATCTGAACTCAAGAGATCATAAATATACTCAAGTAACCGCGATCCCAAAGGCCAACTAGCGCAAAAAGAGCACACTCCTAAGAGAATCTACAGCCAAAATATAATCAAACCAAGGGGAGGATATGTGAGCTCCCGAATGCAGCAAGTATGTCTCACCTAGGAGAGGCTCGAAACTCCCATACACTACAAGCGAAGGTGTGTAACCAATTATAGTGGCCCTCAGCTTCAATACATAAAGAGACTGTGTTGTCCGACCTCTACCTAGCCAGGACACTCACATAATAACCTCTGCAAGTACCCCCTATGATGCCTAGGTAAGGAAACTAAGGTTACCCCAATATAACCAATGCTCAGATGGACAGTCGTAGGGAGTCGCAGACAGGATCGACCATATGGGCAAGGTAGCAAAGCCTGAAACTCAAAAGAGTCCCCAAATACGAATACGATCCTGGAAATATCTCCAGTGCTCACAAAAAGTAACCAGGGGTCATCCTAGTCACAATCGTGTGCACTTCCTTGTGCTTAACTCCCATGTCAAAGGAGCATCCTGAGAAACACTAATTATACCAAGGGTTTCACTGTCTCACCTGGACAGACACCTAATTGTTTGTGTTTAGTATTCTTGGAAAATTAACTCACAAAGAACTATTCCAAGACTTTAAATCCTAATCTTGTTGGTGAACCCTATAAAAGAAAAATGTGTAGTTCATTTTAATTTATGCATTGATTTTAAATGGCTTTAATTACTCAAATGGAAATGGTCATGCAACTTATGAAGTTATGACTCAGCAGTGAAATAAATATGCACACCTAACAAGCAATGCCAAGTGCAATCTTGTAGAATGAAAAATGGGGTATGCCACTACATGAGATGCATAAAAAATCATTCCTTCAATGTCAATTCAATCCTTCCTATAAAGCCTAAATACAACTCTCATCGAAGCAATCCAATGCAAACAACTCCTCAAATCCATATGTGAGATGCAAGTAATAATGCAACTACTTCATATTTTTTAATATAAAAGAATGAAAAATGCAATAAAAGTCATTTAAAACTCTCAGCCTCTGCAGCAAGTATAAAACACAAGCCCAGCAAGACACCAAGACAAAAAGATCAATCCACTAATGGAAAAACAAAAAGATAAACAACTAAAACTAATTCAAAGAAAAATCAATGAAAAAGCGGTCTCTGGTCACAAAAGAAGCAGTCAACAGACACCATAAGAACCCAAGAAGACTCTGCCACACTCACAACCCACCCAGCAACTTCCCACAACATCAAACTCAACCAAAAGGGAGGATGTACATCACTATTTAAAGAACAGTTGCGTGTGTATGTGAATTTTGGCCAAAACGCTGCATATATACGTGGATTTTGGCCAAAAACTTGCATGTATACACAACTTTTGGACAAAAATCCGTGTATGTACACGACTTTTGGCCAAAAACCTGTGTATACAAAGAAGACAATGGTAAAAATCAGGCCAAGGGTCAAACTAATAAAAGGGAGTGTCCATGGATGAACATACTATAAAATGAGACATAGAAATAGGGGAGAAATAGAGAGCAATTCAATAATATCAAGCACATTGTGCCCCCAACCCCAAAGAAAAACAAGGAACGTTCCCCAGTATGGTCGCCAATTCTGTTAGGGAGAAAAATTCCTATGGCTTGGGGTGTACCACAATAGACAGAGAAACCACAGAAATCAATCCCTTCCCAATATGCAAGAGAAATACAAAATCTAACACTAAAGGATCTCAAAACTTACCTTATTCCGGACAATTGTAGTAGATCCCCGTTGAGCTTTTTCCAATCCCGCTTGCTTCGGAAATTTACTCTCAACAACAGTAAAACAAGGCAAGCATGCTATATAATACAGTGTTAGGCCTACTCTAGCATATATAATCAATGACACATAAGCAATTAAATGCATCCATGGATTCTATATTCATTTAAATGCACATCATTGGACAGGAAAATATATTTCTATTAAGTAAATCAGAGATTACATAAGTGACAACCTCTATCGGCACGTTTGTGAATCGGAGAAACTGAGTCCTCCACCTGGGCCTCCACCACCTTAATCCTCCATCTCTCGATAGAAAGCTCATAAGAAAAGGAAAACTTGGGAAGAACACAAAGTGCTCCAAGGGACAAAGGGATGCAGACTCAAGTATAAGCAAACTACAGCAACAATGGACTATAGTTTCTTGCTCTTCAATTCCTCTTCTTCAGTGTATCCAAAGGGTTCCTTATATAGTGCTTCAATGGGGTAGTGGAAGGTCAAATCTAAATAATCTCGAGGCATATGGAAGACCAAGAAACAAGTGACTTGGATCCACATCAAGGAAAACTCCAAAAATATTTGGCCTTTTGCACACATCCCGATGTACACGGGTTTAAGGGTAATATCTGCGTATATACATGATAAAGGGATTAAAAGTCGCGTACAACAAATAATGGGTGTTTTTTGGGATGATCTTGGAAACATCAAAGGTACAAAAATAGTCCATGGAGTCCAAAGAGTCTGTAGAGGGACAGGGAAGTCCATAAAAGTGTGATCAACCATGTGTGGTAAAATCAGTTGTAACAGCCACCAGCATATTGCATGTTGTCCTCTAATTAATGAGCTTAGGGCGTGTCTGTAGACATATGAATGTCTGCTTCAATGATTGCTGAAATGATAAGAAGAATGCCCTTAGGTTTGATGATGAAAAGTATGGTTGATGAATGGGGTGTCCTGATAGGATTTGGATTGCTTTGGTTATGTATATTATTAATGGAATGGAATGTACCTACTTAGTTTTTATAATCCACTAGAACTTATAGGTTGACTTAGTTCCTAGAAAGGATAATCTTGCACTATCTGGATGACTATGATTTTTGTCTGATGATTTTTTTTGGCTTCCTAATGGTGTCATAATGTTCTGTAAAGAGTTACTTGCATATTGTGTGTTTTCCCTTATTTAAGCACCCGGGGTATTTAGCCTTGAGGAGGCTTGAGCTTGGTTCTAGGTTGACCCTCACAAGCTTAATGAAGTTCATGATTAATACTTATATATTTTGAAATGAGATCTGTTACACTTGCAAAAGTTTTGACCAATGAAAGGAGGAATAAGGAAGGAGGGTCAAGGTGGACAAAGGTTAAGAACAAGGGTTGTAGACAATGCCACCAAGGAAAGATGCTTAGACTTAAGATTTTTTGAACTGGTAGAAAGGTTAACTTGCAGAAATCATCTGTCATCGGATGGATCAGGAAATCAAATTAGCGGCAGGCCGATATTTCATCGAGCGGACATGCACAAATAAACTAACTTTTTGGATTGGCGAAATCGGGTATGCTCCGCATGTCTCGAAGGATGATATTTGATGGTGTCGGAGATCAACAACGGGAGTCGATTTTGCAACCTCATCATGCACTAATCAATTAAGTTCTTATATTGGAGAAATTGGGTACACTCTGCATGTTTCGAAGGATGAGATTTGATGGTGTTGAAGATCCATCGCGGGAGTGGATTTCACAACCTCAACATGCACAAATAAATTAAGTTTTCAGATATGCAAATTCTAGTACACCCCGCATGTTTCGACGGATGAGATCTGATGATGTTGGAGATCAATGGTGGAGGTTCATTCCGCGAGGTCAAAAAGCACGGATTAACAAAGTTTCCATATTCGCGGAATTTTGTAGGCCTAGAGAATATGAACGGTGAATATCCTCTACGGGTTTAGATCTACGGTGGAGGTTCATTTCGCATTATCAACAAGCGCAGGAAGGTAAACTTTACAGATATGCAAAATACAGTAGACCCAGCGAGCATGAACAATGGAGATATGATCTGCAAGATCGATGATCAAGGTTGACCCCGCAAGAATCAATAGTGTGAAAAGAGAATGGGTAAAGATATTTTGTTTCAATACTTCTATTACCCGAGGTCAGAAGTCAAAAGTTGGAAAGCGGAAAGAGCCGAAAATCCTAAGGTAAGTGTTAAGTTTCTGATTTCCACAGACCGCAGCAAAAGGTAGAAAGGTGGAAGGCAGAAGGAGGAAGTGTGGACAAATGACTTTGTCGCATGTCAAGTTTCTGATTTCCACAGTCCGCAGTGGAAGGCGGAAAGGCAAAATGCAGAAGGAAGAAATGTGGATAAGTGATTCTGTTGCATGTTAGGTTTTCGATGTCCACAGCGAAAGGAGGAAAGGAAGAATGCGGAAGGCGGGAAAAAGGTGGATCAATGACTCCATCGGATGTTAGGTTCTGATTTTCGAAGTTTGAAATGGAAGGTGGAAAGGCAGAATGCAGAAGAAAAAAATGTGGATAAGTGATTTTGTCGCCTATTAGGTTTCTGATGTCCGTAGTCTGCAGCGGAAGGCAGAAAGGTAGAATGTGAAAGCTTGAAAGGTGGGTAAATGATTTTGTTGGATGTTAGGTTTTGGATTCCCTAAGTCGGCAATGAAAGGGGGAAAGGCGGAATGCAGGAAGAGAAATTCGAAAAGGGGAGTTTCAGTATATAATTGACCTTTCTGGTTATAGAAGTGGATTTAATTACGGAAGGCCAAATTTTCCTTGCGGAAGTAAATGTTGGTCATTTTTTTTAAGTTTTAAGGTTGAATGTTATAAAGGTTACAGCCAAAATTCATGTGAAAGAAATTATATTTGAATTTTTTTTACAGGTTATATGGGTATGTTACATATGGTATCAGAGCCACAGGTTTCAACCATGTCTCCTTTTGGGGAACATCTAGTTTCGATGCAATATGGAAAAAATTTGTTCTAACTTTAACATTTGTGTTTGGAATTTTTTGTGTACAAACAAGAATTGTTCTATAACAGGGTACAATGATGGCCTCACAGAATGAACATGAGTACCCGCCTGAAGAGGGTACACCAATACCTCTCCCAACGCATCCAGAACTAGAATGTTCTGAACCTAGCCAGGTACTTGAAACCATAAATAATTTGATAGTGGAAATGCGGAGATTCAAACAAGAAAATGAACATCTAAAAAGGGCTCAATAAAAAAATAGGATCTCAATGAGATATTATTTCAAATCTTGCATGAGAGGAACAATGGGTAGAAACCACTAGCAGAAGAAGGGAAGTACCTGGAAGTAGCGGACAGTGTTGAAAGAAAAGACAATTCCTCCCAGGAAACTCAAAAATATGAAAATCAAGCCGGGAAGGCCGGGAAGAGAAAAATAGACCACCTAGAAGGAGAATTCAAGAAAATTAATCCCACAAGTTTTGATGGGGAATCCAGGACTAGAGAAGAAGAAGAAGCTTGGTTGTTGGATATTAAAAAGTACTTTTAGATATATAACTACTCTAGAAACATGAAGGTAAGAATGGTAGTTTAAAAATTGAAAGGAAAGGACAGTATTTGATGGCAAGACCTAAAGATAACCCATGGGTTAAAAGAAAAGAACCTAGAATGGTCAGAGTTTAAGAAACTCTTCAAAAAACAATATTTATCAAAAAGTTATTATGAAAGGAAGACCAAGGAATTCTATGAATTGAAACTTGGTCAAATGACCATGGAGGACCTCATCAATAAATTTCTAGAGTTGCTACATTTCGTGCCATACATTAAAGAAGAGAAAGTAAAAGTCAAATGATTCTTAAGTTGCTTGCCACATTCCTACAAAGATTGGATTGAATTTGATAAACACAAGACTCTGGATGAAGTGTTAAGAAAAGAAAGACTATGCTTTGAGTAGTATAAAAAAAGGAATGACCTCTCCAAGGCCTGGAAGTACAAGAAGCAAGAAAATTTCAACCCACATAAGAAGGGCTTCCAGCTACCACCCTTCAGGAACATGCCAAGTAATCCTCAAGGAAATTCCTACAATAGAGATGGAAAGTTTCAGTGTAAGGACAATAAAATTGTTCACCTTGAACCTAAAAGGGCTGTTGGAACCCCTAAGGAGCCTCCAAAGTGTTGGGAATGTGAAGTTCCCCACTTATGAAGGAAATCCCCACTCCTCGGTGAATCAAACAAGATTGTACACAACCTGCAAGAAGCTTCCATTGTGGGATAAATTGGCAAAATTTTCCATCGGATTCATGCAGCTCTTGAATATTGACAAGCAAACCATCAATATGCAATCATAGAGATTTAAGGTACTATTTCTAACCTAAATATCTCTATATTAATTGATCCAGGAGCTACTTTAAGTTACATCACTCCTAAAATGATGGAGAATTGTCAGCTCACCAAGTTAAGGCATGCAAGGCCTTAGTCGGTCCAACTGGCCACTGGAGCAAAAAACAAGGTAACAAAGTTTGTTGCTAATTGTGAAATTTCAATACAAGATCATGTAACTAGGATCAATTTGAGTGTGTTTCCTCTAGGGTCATATGATATGATTATTGTCCTGGATTGCTTAGAAAAGTATAAAGTAGTACTAAATTTCTTTGTTAAAAACTTTACATATGTAGTTGAAGATAAAATGACTAGGAAGCTAAATGGTTTTAGTAAGCCTGTTTCTTTAAGGGAGATATCTGCCTTGCAATTGAGGAAGTGTTGAGGAAGGGATGTAAGATGTATGTGGTAAAGATCATTGACCTACTCCTTCATCAAAACCCAACATCTGTAAGGGACAGCCCAGTTTGAAGTGAATTCATGGATGTTTTCCTAGAGGAGATACCTAGACTGCCTCCTCCATGAGAAATAGATTATCCATTGAAATTATACTTGGGTATGATCCAGCATCCAAATTACCTTATTGGATGAGTATCCCTGAGTTAACAAAATTGAAAATCTAGTTACAAGAACTACTAGATAAGGGTTATATCAGGCCCAGTGTATCACCTTGGGGAGCCCTAGTTTGATTTGTCAAGAAGAATGATGGGACTTTAAAACTGTGCATAGACTACAAAAAATTAAATAAAGTGACCATAAAAAACAAGTATCCTATGCCTCGGATTAATGATTTGTTTGATCAAGTAAGGGGAGAAAAAGTCTTCTCCAAGTTGGATTTGAGGTCTGGTTACCACAAGATCAGGATTAAGGAAGAAGATGTTAACAAAACAACGTTTAGGACCCAATATGGGCATTACGAATTCGTAGTAATTCATTTCATCTTGACCAATTCCCCTGCTACATTTATGTGTCTGATGAATAACATTTATAACAAGTACTTGGATCAATTCGTGTTGATTTTCATTGACGACGTCATGATCTACTCAAGGACAGAATAAGAACATCAACAACACTTGAAAATCGTACTACAGGCCCTAAGAGACCACCAACTGTATGCTAAATTCAAGAAGTGTGAATTCTTCAAGAAAGAAATTCAGTACTTGGGATATTTCATCTTAGAAAAATGGATTGCGGTAGATCTGCAAAATATAAAAGAAATTCCAGAATGGCATGTTCCTAAGGATGTCGCTGACATTCGATCTTTCATGGGGCTCACCAGGTACTACCATAGATTCATTCAAGGGTTCTCAAGGATAGCCTATCCTATTACTTCCTTACAAAGGAAGATAATAAAGTTTGTTTGGTCTATGAAGTGTCAAGAGAGCTTTGAAAACCTATAAATAATGCTAACCATGCCCCCGATATTGAAGTTAGCTAACCCCTATAAAGACTACACAGTATGTGCTGATGATAACAAGGAGGGATTGGGGGGAATATTATCTCAAGAAGGGCATGTGGTATGTTATGAATCTCACAAGTTGAAGGATCATGAATGAAATTACGTATTGCATGATATAGAATTGACAGCAGTAGTACATGTCTTAAAGATGTGGCGTCACTACCTATTAGGGAAAAAGTTCCTTTTATTGACAGATAACACCTGCATAAAGAATCTGTTTACTCAGCTTGGACTTAATGCCAGAGAAGCACAATGGATGGCCTTCTTAAGAGGATTTGACTATGAAGTGAAGCATATCAAAGGTAAGGAAAATAAAATGGTTGATGCACTTAGCCGAAGAACTCATGAAGTGTATGAGGTCACCGTGAGTCAACCAAAAGGTGACCTGTTGAGCAGGATAAAAATAGATAGAATCAACGATGCTAAATATTGAAATCTACTAAATAAATTGCTGACAAAAGAGGTAAACATGAATGGGACATATATCAAAATACAACAGAAAGGATTAATTTGGTTTAAAGGAATAATATGCATGCCTAATGTTGCAGATTTAAAATTGTTTATTTTGAATGAAATGCACAAACCTCCTTATGCAGGGCACCCTAGTTACCAAAAGATTATAACAATCCTCAATAAACAATTCTTTTGCCCCAATTTGAAGGAAAATCTAGTTGATTACATGTCTAAATGTTTGGAATGTCAACAGGTGAAGGTTGAACACCAACATCCAGCAGGTTTGTTACAACCCTTACCAATTCCTGAATGGAAATGGGAGGCAATATCTTTGGATTTTATCACAGGTTTTCCTTTGACTCAAAAACAACATGATTCATTTATGGTTGTAATTGATAGATTAAGAAATTATACTCATTTTATACCTATGAAATCGACTTATAAGGTTGCCAATGTTGCAGAAATATTCCTGAAGGAGATATCTCGACTTCATGGAGTGCAAAAAATGGTAATTTCTGACCAGGATGTCAAGTTTACATCCAACTTTTGGAAGTCATTGTTTGTAGGGTTGGAAACCAAGATAAACTTACGCACTAGCTATCACCCTGAAACGGATGAACAAATAGAACGAACAAACCAAGTCATTGAGGACATGTTAAGGATGTATGTCATGCAAAGACCCACTAAGTGGGAAGACTATTTGCATCTGGAATAATTTGCATACAATAATGGCTACCAGGCCTCTGCCAAGATGACCCCATTTGAAATCATGTATGGAAGGAAGTGTACTACCCCTATTAGTTGGGATATCCATGTGGATTGTTTGATGATAGGACCTGATCTGTTGTAAGACATGGAACAAACTATTCGAGAAGTACATAAGAATTTGAAGGTGGCACGAGATCGCCAAAAGAGTTATTCTGACTTTAAAAGACAACATAAAGAGTTTTCGGTCAGAAACCATGTTTACTTCCGTGCCAATCCAAAAAAGAGCTCCCTAAAACTAGGAAGTTGCACCAAATTAGCACCACGGTTATGTGGACCCTTTCAAGTCTTGGAAAGGATTGGACCCATGGCATACAAGTTTATTCTTCCAGCACACTTAAGAATTCATAATGTTTTTCATGTTTCATTACTGAAGAAATATGTATATGATTCCACTCACATCATTGATTGGAATGTGGTACAGGTGGAACCAGAGGGCGAATCTTAGGTGGATCCTGTGTGCATTCTGGACTAGAAAGAAACTGTGCTTCGGAACCAAATCGTTGCTCGGGTTAAAGTGCAATGGAAACACTTTATCCCGGAGGAGGCGACCAAGGAATTAGAAGATGTCCTGTGAAAGAAGTACCTAGGTATATTCCCAGGAACTATGGAAGATGATTGAGAACACTATGGACAGTGTTACAATAAGGGGGAAAGGATGTAATATCCCTACGTGATAAACTTTATTTGTAATATTTTTTAAAACACTATTTTATTTAAATGTGATTGGTGAACCTAGAGTATGCAAATCGGTCCTTGGAGGAAATTATGCATATGAGGAATGGGGGGTGTGAAGAGTCACTCTCAGGGAGGTTACACCAGGTGTGGGAATGTCAGTATGGCGCTAGACCCAACCTAGGGAATGAATGATGCAATGGCAACAAAAATTCATGGGAAATTGGCCGTTAGCTACAAAATACCTAGGAAAAAAAAACTATAAATAAGGAAGCATATGCTAAGAGGCAGGAAGCCATTGAGTATGTTGGAACAAGGAATACTTGTTGTGTGAGAACTCTGTGTTAGGCAAGGGATTTCTCACTGGATATCTAGAATGAGTTTGACTGTCACCACTCTCGGCAAGCATAGTTTAGATCGGGAGTGATTGAGGATGGAGTGATATGTTCCTAATCTACGGGTGGGTAGAACGTGGTTGTTCCCTTTTCATTTTGGCTCTTTTACAAACTAGTCTCATTAATGAGGTTTTGTTCCTGCCATTCTTCTGAACTCGGGGTATGTTGTTCCATGTATATTTGTGTTTCATTGAAAATTAGAGTTTTCAATTTCACTATTGGAAATGATGCTTACAAAACTATTATGCACACACTTTGTTTTAGATGGTTGTGTCTTGTATTGAGGAAAATGGAAACTCCAATGGTGTAATAGTTTCTGTAAAGAGCCACCAACATATTGCATGTTTTCCCTTGATTAATGAGCTTAGGGAATGTCTGTAGACGTATGAATGTCTGCTTCAATTATTGCTGAAATCATAAGAAGAATACCCTTAGGTTTAATGATGAAAAGTATGGTTAATGAATGGGGTGTTCTCATAGAATTTGGATTGCTTTGGTTATGTATATTATTAATGGAATGGAATGTTCCTACTCTGTTTTTCGAATCCACTAGAACTGATAGGTTGACTTAGTTCCTGGAGAGGATTATCCTGCTTTTTCTGAATAACTGTGATTTGTGTCTGATGATTTTTTTTTGGTTTCCTAATGGTGCCATAACATTTTGTAAAGAGTTACTTGCATACTCTGTGTTTTCCTTGATTTAAGAACCCAGGGTATTTATCCCTAAGGAGGCTTCAGCTTGGTTCTGGGTTGACCCTCCCAAGATTAATGAAGTTAATGATTAATACTTATAGTTTTGGAAATGAGATCTGTTACACTTGCAAAAGTTTCGGCCAGTGAAAGGAGGAATAAGGAAGGAGAGTCAAGATAGACAAATGGGAAGAACAAGGGTTGTAGACGATGCCACCGATGAAAGATGCTCAGACTTAATATTTTTTGAAGTGGCAGACCGAGATTTCACCGAGCGACCATGCATGAATAAATTAAGTTTTTGGACTGGCGAAATCGAGTACGCTCCACATGTCTCGATGACTGAGATTTTATGGTGTTGGAGATCGACGACGAAAGTGGATTTCGCAACCTCATCATGCATGAATAAATTAAGTTTTCGGATTGGAGAAATGGAGTACACTCCACATGTTTCGACAGCTGAGATTTGATGGTGTTGGATATTGACGGTGGGATTGGATTTCGCAACCTCAACATGCACGAATAAATTAAGTTTTTAGATCTACGAAATCCTGTACACCCCGAATGTTTCGACGGCTGAGATCTGATGATGTTGGAGATCAACGGAGGAGGTTCATTCCGCGAGGTCAAAAAGCACAGATTAATGAAATTTCCATATTTGTGGAATTCAATAGGCCCAACGAATATGAACAATGAAGATCCTCTAAGGGTTTAGATCTATGGTGAGGTTCATTTTTCACTATCAACAAGCACGGGCAAGTAAAATTTCCAGATCTGTGAAAACCTTTAGACCCAGCGAGGATGAACGGTGGAGATATGAGCCACAAGATCGATGGTTGAGGTTGAACCTGCGGGAATCAATGGTACGGAAAGAAAATGGGTAAAGGTATTGTGTTTCGGGACTTCCGCTACATGAGGTAAAGAGTCGAAAATCCTAAGGTAAGTGTTAAGTTTCTTATTTCTATAGACCGCTGCGGAAGGAAGAAGTGTGGAAAAATGACTCTGTCGCATGTTAAGTTTCCGATTTCCTAATTCCATAGCGGAAGGCGGAAAGGTAGAATGCAAAAGGAAGAAATGTGGATAAGTGATTCTGTCGCATGTTAGGTTTATGATCTCTGTAGCCTACAACGGAAGGTGGAAAGGAGGAATGTTGAAGGAGGAAAGGTGGATTAATGATTCTATCGGATGTTAGGTTTCAATTCCTGAAGTCTGCAGTAGAAGGAGGAAAGAACGAATGCGAAAGGCGAAAAGGTGGATAATTGATTCTATCTCATGTTAAGTTTTCGATGTCCCCTATCTGCATCGGAAGGCAAAAAGGTGGGTAAATGATTCCTTTGGATTTTAGGTTTTCGATTCCTGAGGTTCATAGCAGAAGGAGGAAAGGTGGAATGCGGGAAGCGAAAGTCGGAAAAGGTAGTTTCAATGCGAAAATGACCTTTCTATTGCAGAAGTGGATTTAATTGCGGAAGGACGAATTTTCCTTGTGGAAGTTAATGTTGGTTATTTTTTTAAAGTTTAAGGTCGAATGTTATGAATTTTATAGCCAAAATCCATGTGAAAGAAATTATAATTGAATTTTTTTTTTACAATTTATATGGGTATGTTAAGCTTCTTGATCTAAATCACACTGGATATTTTCCTTTGACAACTGCTTATGGGGTTCAGTAGATGCTTTGAATTTCAAAATATACATAAGTTTTGGAGAATATTTTATTTTCTAATCATGGTATTATTAGTAGATCCAAGGAACTTGAACTTTGGTCCTCTTTGATAAAAATTTCAGAGAAGAGTGTGTTGGGACATGAGTTTCCCCTTATTGTTATTTGGAATAGTGCAACCTGTGAACTGTTAGTAACGGTATCAATAAGTATTTGGAATAGGGGTCATATCAGTTTTTTAAAAGTTTATTATACTTTACCTTCTATCCTTCAAGTTAGGACTTGAAAAAATGTTTCTTGATGCTTGAAATGATTTTGGGTGGTTCTTAGCTCTTGTTTTCTATTGTTGGTTATTAGTTAGAATCACTTCTCTCGACAAATTGTGGAATAGTTACTTGGAGTTGGGGTGTACTATTCCCTGCTTGTATCTTAAGCCTATAGAAAATAACCTCATAATCAATGCTATGATATTTGTTTTTCATTTATACCTTCTCCATTCTGGAATATGTCTTATAATACCTTTTTTGGCATTGCATTTCACAATATTGACTAGATTCGTCAATAGTATTCAAGCAACTTAATGATATTTTATATGTGATAACAATGTTAGATTTTGCTAGGTTGCTTAGTATATATTTCACCCTCTTCTGGGTGTAGTTAAATTTCTTAGCAGGTTCCAGTATGGCACATTCAACCTTTCCCTGCAACAATGATGATGGGTTTGAATGAGGGTGCAGTGGTCTGCAATGTAGACAATAGTTTAGCAAAGGGTGTATGCATGCCTTTAGAATGCATTTGTCGGCATTAGTTAGCCTCCACTTTAGATGCTTTTTCCAAATTTGGAAGATGGAACTTGCATAGTTAGTTTGCCTATTCTAGGTGGGGTGCAGATCCCAAGAAAACCATGAAGTAGTGGATCTTTAGTTTGAGGTTTTGCTACATGCACGCTTTGATTATGTCATATTCAATTGGGCACACTATCTTTGGTTGCGGTTTTCAATGATGAGGCCACATTGCCCTTAGAGTCTAGTGTTAGGGTTTTCATTCGATTACCTAGAACACACCATTGGTTATCTAGTACATTGCACTTCGTTGGTCTTGCTCATTATATAAAGGAGAGTTGAGCTTACGCATTGTATATTTCTTCTTTGCAATTTGAAGTAGAACACAGATGCAGTTTTGGGTGGATTTTTTGTTCATAATTTCCAAAAGCGTGTGTTTGTCAATTAATGTATTCAAAGATTCTTGTTTTGATTGAGGTTTTCATTATTAAGCTACCTATGTTTAGGTTAATTCCAAGTTTTAAGAACCATCACCTACTTTGTATTGGGCCTGAAAATGTACAGAAATGCTGAAATGGGTATGAAGCGTGTATTGTATAGTTTCAAAATGGTTTTGGCTCATACCACCATTCATGAACTTATACTGCAATTTGAGAAAGTGTATTGGTCATGTTTCAGGTTATATGACTTGCATTTCAATGTATTTTTTTACCATCCTGAGCTTACACATGAACCATGGATGATGGGACCTATATGAAACCTAAAAAGGACTAAAAAGATCCTCAATAATTTAGTAATCTAGTAGTCTCTCATCCTATTTATTTATTTTTTAAATCTAGTATCCAAGAGAATTTGAAATTGTGACCTTCCATCTACAACTTCTGATCTCAATAACTCATTAGTACATTACCAATTACTTTAACCTCATGGGATTCTCAATCTATTTAATTAATTTCTACATGAATTTGTAGAAAAGAAGAAAATTTTCTATAAATTTAGAAATCCTAATAGCTCATTTTTTTCTATAAGAAACCTCTTTATTCAACTCATTCCTAACACTTTCTTCGCAACAAGATTTTTCTACAGCAGCAACATGTATTTTAGTTGTGTTTTGGAGCATTGGGAACAAGCTTTGGTGCATTTCTAGTAAAATAGTGGTTGTGGGAAGTGATTTCTTTGGTAAGAACTCGCCAATGGTACCTTTAGTCTCAATGGCCAGTAGGAATTTACAACAGGGACAAATGATGGATGGTGTATATTAAAAATTGAGGAATATGGAAACATGGCAGAGAACTATCTCTTGGACAGTCCAAACACTAGTCCTCCAAAATTATGGTAATTCTATTGGACAATAATAAACTTATCCTATCTTATCTCCACAGACTGGTATTCATGCTGTCATCACCTTCAAAAATACAAGCAATTGTAGATTCCCTTTCAAAAACAAGTTTCCTAGGTAAAGTTTGAGAATATAATTCTCAGACAAATAATGGGTGAAAACAAAGTGCAGGAAGCTCTCCATCCTTCCAGTTCATTAATGTTGGACATTAATAAACATATTTTATCTTGTCTTGTCTTCACAGATCTAGTATTGTTGGCATCATCTTCAAAACTACAATAAATTGTTTCAAACGGAGTTTCAGAAGTAGATTTTGAGAATGTAATTCTCAGACAAATGATGAGAAAAAACAAATCACAAGAGCCTCTCCTTCGAGTGATTCCTTACACAAGGAAATTCTTGACCTCAAGAACAAACCAGAGGTGATTGTTCCCAATAGGTAATATTCAAGCAATAGACTGAAACACACATTAATTTTTGGCATGGGTTGTTTGGGAAGGGTTGAGACTCTCCCCATTGCTGAGGTGTGTTTCCACCTAATACACACTTTAGAACACAAGGAATTCAATAACCTGCTTTGTGTGTCCTTGGGGGCAAGTTAGAGCTAGGGACTACTGTCACCACAGTCTACCAACTCCTCCGTTTAGACCAAATCCCAACAGAGCCAAGGGGGGTAGTCCCTACAGGGAAATATTCATAAGTTTATTAACTATTAGTTAAAGGGATCTTTTATTAAGGTTGTGAGGCTAAGACTTTATACTATCTAAGGAATGACAAGTAGCATGCAAATGCAAAGATATCATTTTAATGACAAGCAGACCTTGAGATAAATGAAGACTAGTGCCTATTAACAAATGGATTCTAAGGATAAATTACAACTTTACATATTTACAAATGAAATTGAAATCTAAGTTAAATAACCCACAGTTTAGGTATTATCCAAATCAAACCAAATTACAGTATGGACAAATGAATACTATGAACAATATAAATAGTAATGAATGAGCAGTTAAATCGTATAAACAATATCCACAGTTGTATAAGATGTTATGAATAGATTGAATAAATGGAACAATTATTAAGCTATTACCCAAAAAATGTTGAAAGGAAATGAATCAATTGTGTTACACAAGGTCTACAGATTACTAAACAATGTGATTACTTAACCAAATGAATTAAAGATGCCACCACAAGAGATTGTGAAACTGAAAGGAAATACTTGTAACTGAAAAGTAAAAAGCTTGCAGTGAAATAAAATGTGAAAGTGCTTGCAGTAAAAGCCTTGAACAGCAAGGCAAAGATAAATAGTAGTGACCTGTGTTTGTAGGACGTTTTGCAATGTCTCTTGTAATTTTTAATAAATTTTAAGGGGGTCTTAATGTTCAATTAAGTCTTCGAGCCAATGGTGTGACTACCCCAATCTAGTATCTTTCAATTCAAATAGGAAGTGTTGGTGCGCTCAAAACAGTGGAAACAAGTCCACCTATAGCTCCCAGGTCAAACCCCAATGCCCCGGTGCTCAACAAGGAGGACGTAGAACGCCTAGAGACCCCCACGGTCTTCTACTCCAACTAGCTTCTGAGGTCATTGTCTTTAATCAACTAGAAAAATAGTAAGATGGATGCTTATTAAACTAGAGCCCCTAAGCCTCTCCACTTTTCATACCCTTACCAGAATTCCCTAAAGGGATATAATAGGGGGGCAGAGGATACACGGACAGTTTAGGTTGTATATTTTAAATAAATTGCAGATTTGTTTTTACAGTAAGCAAAATGAATTACAGAATTAAGAAGTTAATAGAGTCAACCTGAGCGTTATCCCTTATGGGAGGTGTCGGTACTTTATCTTTGGACAATTAAGAAATAAATTTGCTTTGCAGGAAAGTAAAAGATTGCAGAAATTAAAGTGAGCTAATTAAGGTTTCCTAAATCCCCCAAACCCCTCCGTTTTTCGTACCCTTGATCTGAGTTCCCTAAAGGGAGATAACGGAGAGCAGAGGATACATGAATGAATGTTAGGTTGGATATTACTCTTTGCGAAATTAAATAACAGGAAGTAAATTACATAAATAAAATAACCCACAAGCCTCAAACCGGACTTTGTGCGATAGGGCACGATGTCGGTACATTGAGGTACTTGAAGCAACTAAACTGTAGAATAGAAAGAAAAACTAATCTAGATGCATACTTGAAAAAGAAATGCTCAGAAAATAAGCTAAGCTAAACCAAGTATGCTAACCACACAACAATCTCCCTAAAAGAGAAGGTGGGTAAAACTGGAAAAATCTAGATCTGTTTGAAATGGAAAAAATAACAACTAGTGATCTACTTCCTACTCTACTTCCTAATCTATTTACATATAGATTACAAATGCTTTATAAACTTTTGTAGAATACCCCAAGAGAACTTCTCTTTGGGGTTCACAAATATCAAAAAAGAAGAGAGAAAGATGAAGGTTTGAACCCCTTTTGGAACCAGTTGAAGGTTGAGGTATTTCTGGGCCAATTTGGGCAGCACCTCCCCTTCACATGTGTAAAACCTGTCACAAACCAGCAAGCTTTGCTTACCAGAAATCGTAGAAAACTCGAAGAAATTATCAAAAAAAGGTTAGTCCAAAAAAATCACTAATTCATGGCAAAAATCTGATTGAAAAAAATAACTAAAATGTGATGTTTAGAGGGCTAGAAACTTTGCCAAAAACAGATTTTTCAGCCACCTAAATGCTACTAAAATATCATATCTAAAATGTTTAATTAAAATACTAAAGATTTAGGCTCTAAAAAAAGGATTTTTTCCACTATACAATGGTAGAAACCCTAGATCTAGAACCCCCACCAAAAAAATCTGAAAACAAGAAACCCTTGGAGGAGCCCTTCTTAGTTTTAGATCCTTGCAAAAAATATCTATTAGAACAGCAACAAGTAAGAAAAGAGATGAACACAAAAAATAAACTCTACAAAATACTTTGTAGAGTCTTACTAATCTACTCAGAAATGAAGATAGAAGTACTTCTACCTACAAGTCTCTCCACAAAATACTTTGTAGAAAGCTTCCAAGCTAATCAAATGCAACAATAATTGATAAATCCACACAAGGTTACCTCACTAATCCAAGCATGAAATGAGAGATCCATACCAACAATTTTCCTCCAAAACTTTCTTCTATTATGGCTCAATTAGGGCAAGATTCAATACAACAATAGCAAGAGGCTTGGGCCAAATGCTTGAGAGAATATGAGAGGAGAAGAGAGAAAGATTTCAGCAGCATAACCTTAGCATGAGAATGAATGAATAATGAGGGATGAGAGACCTTCTTTTATAGTTGAAAAGATCCCAAACCCACTCCTAAATCAAGGGTCCAAAATATAGATCTAAACTCTAGCTCTCATCCACCCTTAGATCTAGGTTTGTTGACTTTGCAAGCCATCCACCAATCATAAGCAAGGGTGCCTCTTCAAATCAATGGTAAAAAAGATAAATCCATGTCACAATAAAGTTTAACCCTTAGATCTAGGGTTTCTATGACTCAAGTGGACCCTTCTTTGACTCAAATTTGGATTTTCTATTATTTTGATTTTTTCTCTTTTATTTTTTAATCTTTTATTTTTATTTTTATTTTTAATCTTTTTATTTTGTGTCTTTTATTTTTTATTTTTTTATTTGGGGCATCTTTTGACTCAAATTTTCGATTTTTGATTTTTATCTTTTATTTTATTTTTATCTTTTTATTCTTTTATTTTTAATCTTTTATTCTTTTATTTTTTATCTTTTATCTTTTATTTTTTATTAAAACAAGAGAGACGCCCCGCTTAGGAGATTTTCAAAACATTATTTTGACTATGGAGGGTTTATTTAAAAATAAAAATTGACTATGCTTAGCCACCCCCCCAAACTTAATTACCATAGCCTTATTTGATTTTTTTCTTCAAAATCAAATAATTTAATTTTTCACCCTAAGAAATTAAATTAATTTCCTAGGAAAAAATACCTTGTCTTAACCAAAAATGGTCTAACTTCTTAACCCCTTGTCAGAATGACATGAGACTTGAACCAATGGCTTAGGGGGTTTCATAGAATTATCATTTGTATTTATAGCCCCTATTACAAAATGCCAAGGTTCAAGATATTACATTATTACATCAAAACTTAATTAATTAATCACCAAATGGTAAAGTTAATTAATTAGAAAAAAATCAAAATCAAAATCAAAATCAAAATCCTAACAAAATTTCGCAAAACTACAAGATATGGCTAGTATGGTCATGGACAACAACTTGAAACCTTAGCCACCTCATGGGCTTGATTATCAGAACGCCAATTCACCACATTGAAGGATTGGTGAGTGAAAAAACCATCTAATTAAAATTGTTAAATAACAAGATTAACTGGAAGGGAAAAAAAACACTCGGTGAAGAGGAATAACCCATGCTAGCATATAAAGTTACAATAATTATCCCATGTAGGGGAGTGCACATTTCGTGTACAAAAGTGATAGAATTTCTTGCTTAGTGAAAAATCTCTAGAATTTTTCCATGATGCAAATTGTACATGACATTGCCACCTAGTTAAAATAGATAGGCAACAAGGTGGAGGAGATTGTGTAGGAAAAATCATGGAGGAGCATACTAGGCTTGTTCGCACACTAGATTTGAAGGTGAAAGGGATCCCCACACCTCCTTCCTCTTCGAACCATAATTGTATTCCATTCAAGATTCTCAATAAGTTCTAACACGAGAATGTGTAGGAAAAAATCATGGAGGAGCATACTAGGCTTGTTCGCATACTAGATTTGAAGGTGAGAGGGATCCCCACACCTCCTTCCTCTTCGAACCATAATTGTATTCCATTCAAGACTCTCAATATGTTTTAACAGTGACATGGATTAAATCATCTTTGTTCTGGTTTATAGTTCAGACTTGGAAAAATTATGTATACTCTGATCATTCAAACAGGGGGAATGAAGCATATGCAGAAGAAGATTTTGATTAACCTGATTAATACTATACTGAAGGGATAATCTTCATATTTCCAAGTGAGAAGTCATAAATCCTTATGATGGCATCGGTGCTCTTCTATAGCAATTGTGCAACCACTTGCATAGCTATAGGTAGATTCAGATATGCGCCTTCAGAATGGACGCAGGCTATGGACATAGATCCTGATTTTGTGCTATTCCAACTCAGATCTGCAAGGTGAGACAATTTCCCTTGCAATGGACATGAACTATAATTTCTTTTTTCTACTGATTGTACAAGAATTTTTTTGTGACTATAAAATTTTGTTATTCTTTCTACAGGCTATAATTGTTTTTTGCTAATGACTGTACAAGATCTATGTGGCTATTAAAATTATAATATCCTTCCTTTAAATATTTAATAATCGAGTTTAATGGAAAAGTAAAATTGCTAAGAAATGGATGTGGTAAACCATCTCAATGAAGACATTTGATGTTTTTTAAACAATTATCTCCATGAAGACATTAAGTCCTATTAACGTTAGATACACAAAGAAATAATAAGCAGTGGGTTTCAGTCTAATGGTGTTTTGGTGAGTGACATTCTTAGTATGTATGCGAAATATGGGGACGGGGGCACAGAGACTCCACATAATATGTTTGACAAAATTCGTAAACCAGATACAGTGTCATGGTTTGTGATGATTGCAGCTTGTGCAAGGGATGGGCTTGCTGAGGAGGCATTGAGTTTGTCTTTTCAAATGAATGAACAAGAGTTCATCCCAATTAGTTCACATTTTCTAGTGTCGTTTCAGCTTGTGCCAATTTGGTATCTCTAGAACAGGGCATGGAGCTGCACAATGAAATAAGAAGAAGATTTGAGTCTGATGTTGTTGTAGCCATTGTGCTTATTGACATTTATGGAAAATGTGGAAGCATAGAGAAGGTGCGTCAATTCTTTGACAATATGCTTAAGCGGTACTTGGTTTCTTGGACTTCAATGCTTTCAGGTTATGCGCACAAAGGGATTTTTGATGAGGTCCTAAAACTATTTGATAAAATTCCTGAGAAAGACGAATTCTCCTAGATAAGAATGATTAAAGGATTTTCACAGAATGGGTTGATCGAAGAGGCCTTTTAAGTTCTTTAATGAAATGCCTCAAAGAAATTTGGTTCCGTGGAATGCGATTCTCATAGTATTTGCATAGAATGGACTTGTTGACAAGGTCCTGGAGCTCTTTCACGAGAGAACTCGAAAAGAGTTGTTCTCGTCGACCACAGTAATTTCAGGGTCTGGACAGAGTGGGCTTATTGATGACACCCTGAAACTCTTTAACAAAATACCTCAATGATGCCTTGTCTCATGTAGTGCAATAATTGGGGGATTTGTACAGAATGGGAATGGTGAGGAGGCTCTTAAGCTTTTTCAAGATATGCAACTGGCAGGTGCGAGGCCAAACTTGAAGACATTTGTCAGTATTTTCCGAGCATGTTCCAACTTGGGTCAGTATTTTCCAAGCATGTTCCAACTTGGCAGCTTTAGAACATGATATAGAGATCCATGAAAAGATAATTAGAATTTAGAGGTGGATTTCAGTTTGAAGTTGTTGTGCTAAATGCTTTCATAGACATGTATGCAAAATGTGGATGTTTCAAGTAGGCTCACGAATTATTTGACAAGATGCATTCTCAAAATGTCGTCTCCTCGAGACGAAGCAATGATTTCAGCATATGCCATGCACGGATATGGAAAGGAATCCCTTAAACTCTTTGAACAAATGGAAAACTCTGCCACCAAGTCAAACCATGTGACGTTTGTTTGTGTTTTATCTGCATGTAGCCATGCTGGTTGATTGGATGAGGGTTATAGATATTTAAATTTAATGAGCTTCTTTCAAACATCTATGTCGCACCTGGAAAATCGAATGCCACTAAAAGAAACTAATCAAGACAACAGGCTAAGGAAGACACAGGAATGCAGTTGTATTGAAGTCAACAAATAGGTTCATGCTTCCCTTTTGTAGACTAGTCAACTGCATGAAATCAGAGAAATTGATTTCAAAAAAGAAAATGGTAAGCTATGTTCCTGAGATGAATTTTTGTATTTATGGGAAGGACGAGTAGAGAGAATAATTAATTTCTTACCATGGATAGATGATCCTTTTGTTTAGGCTACTTCACATGTGCCTGAAGTCTTGAACAACTATCTTACTTTCATGCTATATTGGCAAGCGACGCACAATCTTAACTGCAGTTTTCAGTCGACAAACTTGGCCGACCTTTGACAGAAGTTGGTCGTCCAAAACTTTTCAGCTTCGACTCGATTCCCATTCCCACCTCAAACGAAGAGAACATGGCATCCCTATGAATATCATAAATTTTAGTACATCCACAGTCCAAGTCTCATTATTAACCTGATGGTTAGATGGAGAAATGGAACCATAGTTACAGGATGCATCGGCTTTAGTCCCACAAACAGCAGTACGATATGATTAGAGGATGCATCGCTTTAGTCCCACAAAGAGACAGACCTTTTGATAACCTATCAACTACCAAATTTACTTCTATGTATGCATGAATAAAGCTGATCGGAGTGAACTGACCTGTTATCTCTTTTAGTTGTTCAACCAATGGAGAGAGTTATATTTTATACATGTGGTTGTACTCCTTTCATCCATTTGATAACTAACAATGAATCTCTGAAAACCTACAAATTTCCAATGCCTCTATCCAAAGAAAATTTAGCAAATAACATATTGCCATGATCATCCATATTATTCGCCCTTAATAGCTCTTAGGCTCAGAGATAGAGTGAAATTATTATTGGTATAGATAGGACTGGGTTAGGCCTTTCACTCGATCTAGAGAGGTAGGAAGGGGAGGGGCTATCTCTTGATATCTGTTTAGGCAGGGGCTTATCTCTTTTTTTCTATTGAGGCAGGGGCAGTCGTTTTATAAAAGGGGTGCAGGAACAGATTGACGGAAGAAGGGAGGAGAGGAAGAAAGAATAATAATGAGTGATTGAGTTTCTATATTTGCTTTAAAGAAAAAGAAAAAACTGAGATTCAGAAATATGTAAACAGAATTCAATGCCAATTGTTTTTCTTTCCTTTGGAAAGATCCATAAAAAATTCCCCAAGGAGATGATTTATCATTTTCACTTCTTTGAAAGTTCTTGGAATCAAATGTGCAAGCACCATTTTGAAAACCATTTATAAGACAATATTCCAAATTCAAACCAAACCATAAATAATTCATCTTTAAAGAGTATTCCATTTCCTTCAAGAATTTAATGGTATTTGAACCATTCAGGAATAGGTGAGGATTTTTCTGATGTGAGATACAAAGATAACATTAACCAGACCCCGAAATGCCTCTCTTCATCATTTTATCCCATGTCAACAGTTTATCTGGGAATGCTGCTGGCCACATTAGGATTTTGGCTTTGGATGTGGCTTTCACCTCTCAAAGCTTTATCCACCACCAATTATTATACCTATCCCCTCTTCTACAGAGAGCTTTATACCTATCCCCTATTCTACAAAGAGCTTTATAACCCATTATTTTTATAGAATAAGAATCCCCAATCTATTAATGTTCCAGATCAACTCATCCAAAATTTTTTTTACTCTAATGTGGGTTCTCGAAACTTCATTGACAACTTTTCTGATGTATGTAAAGAAAGAGAAAAGGTTTTCATCATGTAATATTTATGAGATGCAATTAATGAATTTTTTCTTGTAGAATCAACATGCCTTTGAATTTTTGTCTAACCAGTTGAAGAGATTATGACTTATTTGGATTTGATGAATTACAAGTATGGTATACTAAATAGATATAATCACTATGTGTAAGAAATAGTATCAATTAATGTTTTAAGTAATATTGTCTTGTTGTTTGATCTCCTTTTTCTGATAATTAGTTCAAGCATTTTCATACGGAATTAAATTATTTATTTTAAGAAACCTTAATTTACACATGTCTTATTTTTGTTGACTACAGGATATTGCTAGAGTGGCAAAAAACAATAGGTTAAGAACAAAGTTTTCAAATTTAAAACTTCGTTAATAAAGACATCTGAGACTGGTAAGTTGTAAATAAATTTGTAATTAGTCAAAATACAGAAAAACCTAATATGACCTATGTAAAAAAATATGGTGTACCTAAAGTTTTCCTTTATAGTTATCTATGCCTATAATAAATTAGTTAGCATATCTTTATGAGGCAATTTATTTTACACTAACCATTTCAATGATATCAAAATATCAAATGCAATGACCTGTACATCACACATGATTACATGATTAACCTTTGGTGTAGGAACGAATAGGAAAAAAGTACACATGATTAACTTTTGGTGCAGGAACGAATAGGAAAAAGTTTGTGTTTTATTGGGGTGATTTTTGTTTGACATGAAAGTTGTGACAAATTTATGGGTATAAGCCAATGGCTTTTTATAATGCAATGAGCATTGGCATTTAGAAAATTGTGAATGGAACATGGTAGAATCATAAATCACATGTTAAGATTAAAAAATGTGATGAGCATTGGCATTTCGTATTTAGAAAATTGTGAATGGAAAATGATAGAATTATAACTCACATGTTAAGATCAAGATTATGGATTTTTTTGAGAAATACATATGAATATTAAATAGCTTATTATAGTATATGAAAAATGTCAATATCTTGTTCACAGAAATTACTAGAAGCACAATTTTGTATTGTCATATGCAATATGGAATCTATCTAGTTAGAATGGAGATTACAGGTTTAGTTGTGGATAGCTTTTTTATATCTCACCTTCATTTGCTTATATTTTGGAACATATTAACTAAAAAAGTGTATTGGCATTGATTATTTCTATAAATAAGGATTATGTGGTAGTCCTCTTGGTCGTTATTGTGGATGGACCAGTACCATATGATGTTAATGTGTTGATCACTTTATTTACAAAGTATTCACAATTAGGAAGCACGGTTAATCTAATGTATATGTGGTTATTGGTCAAGTTGGTATTCATCATAGCCAATATAATCATATGAATATTCATCAATCAAACTGTCAATTTCACATCGAATAAGATTAAGAAGAATTTTCTTCCACCTGCACACTTTAGTGCAATGAGGAATTGGCCATTTTTTATTATTTTCCGAAGATGGTCGAAAGCATTAATAGTGGTATGTCAAAAACATAAATCCCATGTTTAGATTGAACCCACTTGAGAATAGCACCAATGAACATGTTTTTTTCTTCCAATAAGGATGGAGAGATTTTGTAAAAAGGAAGAGAGAAAATTGCATTTTGTTGAGGAATCATATGCAACTATTGTACCTCTTGAATTTCCAAATATGATAATATCATGGCCATAGATGCAATGAGACTCGACCTGTGAACTTGCTTTCTTTTAGCTTTACTAAATCTTGAGGTTTCTAGGTGTTTTGTAGCCTCACATGACCTCCACCGTTATATGCCAGAGCACTTAGTAAAGGCATAATAAGTAACAACATAATTAGATGCTCTCAATTTTAACATTCCACCTATACACCAATTCTTCCAATGATCAATGGGACTTAGGTGAACTAGACCAACAAATATGGTCGCATGTTTATATGCAATGGGATGTGGGATGGTCTTTGATCCAGAGTATGAACATTTTGACGAGATTTCTCTATAGTGTTGTCGTGGGTGCTTGTAATTTTGAACTAAGATAATTTCCAATGCTTAGCACTTAAATGCTCTATGATCATAGCTGCGTTGGGTGCTCTCCATGCTTGCACTTGGATGAATTTCTTTGATACTTGACATTTACACCTGGGTGTGATTATTTAGAAGATCTTTCGCACTTTGATTACGAGTGTTGGGCGTTTTTGTCTTTACTTTGTGGGAATAACCCCACATGGATTGTAGATATAATTTCTCTTGCATTTATATTGTCCAAGGCATACTATGCCTATTACATGTAGTGCATAGCCTTTGGCCTCTTGGAACTTGTTAGAAAAACAGGATTGCATAGCAATAACAATTAAACAAGATGCAAATATTAAACACATTAAAAGAGAGATATAGATATAATGTGGTTCACCCAAGATGGGTTACATCCAAACAGAAATTGCCAATACTTTAATATTATACCATCCAACAAAATGAAGGGATACAAGCTGCAACAACCCCGCTGCACTTCCTCTTCACTCTCTCGCAATCTCTCTCACACAATCACAGAGATTATTTTTATAGTGTTACAATACAATACACAACCATATTACAATGCCTTCCTTTTATAAATGGAATACCATGGGAAAATACCATGGTTTCCCAAAACCATGGGCCCATAAATCACCCATTATTGACTAAGTCATGACTCTTAAATTACAACATTTTACAAGGCATTTTTTCCTAAATTTTCACTATGGGGGGGTTTCCCCTGAACCCACTCCAGGGGGTGGCTCTCAAAATAGTTGTCGCTCCCCCATGGACCCCCTTGATGACTATAGTGGGGGTGGGATCCCCCCACACCCACCGTCAGGTGTTGGAATCCAAATATGGCTGAAATAACATTTCCGAATCAAGAAGATCATCCTCCACAACCAACAATCTCCAACTTCGAGACTGATCACAATAACTCCATCGTTGTTGCACTTGGTGGACTATGCTCTAAAATTTGGACCTAGAAAATTTCTCATCTTCACCTTCATGTTTGAAGGCTATATAAAACTGAGCAGGAACTCAATTTATCTATGGTTATTACCTTTGTCAACATGTCTACAAGATTCTAGCTAGTATGTATATTTTCCAATTTTAACAATTCATCTTCCAGAACACATCTTATGAAATGGTACTTGAGATGTATATGTTTAGTCTTCGAATGAAAGGTTGAGTTCTTTGAAAGATGAATGGAACTATGGATATGACTATACAACCTTATATTCTCCCGCTTCTTACCTAATTCCTCCGTGAACCTTTGCAACCAATTAATATCTTTACTAGTCTCTGTAGCAACACCATACTCTTCTTCTATTGTTAAAAGTGCAACAACCTTTTGCAGTTT
The DNA here is from genome assembly GCA_001517045.1 of Pseudotsuga menziesii. NCBI lineage: Eukaryota > Viridiplantae > Streptophyta > Pinopsida > Pinales > Pinaceae > Pseudotsuga > Pseudotsuga menziesii. The sequence goes on along the minus strand of LPNX010729962.1, from coordinate 605,577 downwards.
CAAAATCCAACTTATTGTTATTCCACCCACAGTAAAGACATACCATGTGGTGCTCCTCCTGCTGTCTTTATCACCTGCCATATCTGTATCAACATATCCATGTAGAACAATGTCTGAATCTCCAAAACATAATTCATAAGAAGTGGTACCTCTCAAATACGCAAGTATCCACTTTACTACTTTCCAGTGCTCTTTACCTAGATTGTTCATATATTTCTCACAACTCCCACTACATGTGCAATATCTGATCTTATGCACACCATGGCATATGTCAAGCTACCAACTGCTGATGAATAGGGAACCTTGGACATGTATTCTATATCTTCCTGTGTCTTGGGACACATCTCCTTACTTAGTCTGAAATGGTTGGCCAAAGGTATACTAACTGATTTTTCATTCTGCATTCTAAACCTCTCCAACACCTTTTCTATGTACTCACCTTGAGACAATGTCAATTTCCAATTTTTTCTGTCTCTTGTTATTCTCATACCAATGATTTGTTTTGCAGCACCCAAATCCTTCATCGCAAATGATTTAGCTAGTTTCCTTTTAAGCACATTTATATCCTGCATGTTAGACCCTGCAACAAGCATGTCATCCACATATAATAACAAAATAATGTATCTTCCATTATCTAGCCTCTTGAAATAAACACAGTGGTCATAATGGAATCTACTATCACCTTGTTCTGTCACGAACTTATCAAATTTTAAATACCACTTCATTGGAGCTTGCTTCAGACCATACAAGTTCTTCTTTAACCTGCAAACTAAATTCTCCTTCCCTTTGACCTCATACACTTGTGGTTTCTACATATAAATCTATTCTTCCAAATCCCCATGGAGAAAGGCCACTTTTACATCGAACTGTTCAAGATGAAAATATTCACCGCCACTAGACTTAAAATAGTCTTAATTGAAGTCATTTAACAATAGGAGAAAATATTTCATTAAAGCCTATACCTTTATTTTGTGCAAACCCATTTACAACAAGTCTAGCCGTGCACCACTTCTTGCCTCCATCTTCTTCCTTAAACATATAAACCAATCTATTATGCAATGCTCTTTTTCATGCAAGAAACTCAACCAAATCCCAAGTCTGGTTTCTTACCAATGAGTCCATCTCCTCATTCATGACTTTCTCCCACTTCTTTTTAGTTTCCACCTGCATTTCCTCTCCATAAAATTTTGGTTCACCAGAATCAGTCAACAATAAATAATATAATGAAGGAGAGAATCGTTCAGGGGGTCTACCTAACCTGGTAGATATTTTTACATTTGTAGGAGTTTGAGGTACCTGTTGTTGCTCTTGATTTTTTGGTGCATTTGGAACTTTATTTTCTTTGATTTCATCAAGCACTGTGTACTCTGTGTTTTCCTTTTCTTCTTTCTTCCCTACAATTGATATTTGTACACAACCTTTTCATTGAATACTACATCTATACTCCTAATGATTTTATGATTTTCATAATCCCATAAGCGATAGCCAAAATCATCAACCCAGTATCCAATAAAGCCACATTTCTTGGATTTAGCCTCAAGCTTTGTTCTATTTTCTTTATCAATATGGGAAAATGCTTTACAACCAAAATCTCTCATAAATGAGTAGTTTACCTTTTTACCTGTCCATGCCTCCTCTATAATGCCACCACCCAAAATGCTTGAAGGGCCTCTGTTTATTAAGTAAACAACAATATCTATAGCATCGGCCTAAAACTATAGGGGAAACCTTACATGCAATATCATACACCTTGCACGCTCCATGATAGTTCTATTCATCCTTTCTAATGCACCATTTTCTTGTGGTGTTCTAGGGACTATCTTCTCTCTCTGGATCTCATTGTATGAACGATAACTATAAAACTCCTTATTGCAGTATTCACCTCCATGATAAAATCTGAGACATTTCAACCTTTTTCCTGTCTCATTCTCAACCAAAGCTTTCCACTTCTTAAAAGTAGCAAACACATTAGATTTTTGTTTACTGCAATAAACCCAAGATAGCATAGTTGCATCATCAATAAAAGTAACATAATAACGAGATCCATCAAGAGATTGTACTTGAGTCGGTCCCCATACATCTGTATGCACAAGCTCTAACTTTTCACTCTTCTTTTGTTTCCAAGCCATGAGAAATTTAACTCTCTTCTATTTTCCATAAACACAGTTCTCATCGAATTCCAAACTTACACGCTTCAGATCTAGAAGCAATTTTCTTGAGTGTAGAATATGCATCCCCTTCTCACTCATGTGGAAAATCCTTTGATGCCACAATGTTGAACATGTTCCTATGGAAGCTACAAAGATAGAATAATCAGTATAGTGAGGACATAAATACAATACATTTATCCTATTTCTATCACCAGAGCTCCTTTAGTGATATTCCACCACGTTTTTTCAAATGCAGACAAACAACCGCTATCTCCCAACCGTCTTGTTGAGATCAAATTTCTATTCATAGAAAGAATATTCCTTACATCTTTTAGAATCCATTCAGTTCCATTATTTAACTTAATCTGTACCTTATCCATTTCAACAATTTCACATGGTTCATTATCCCCCAATAAAACATGTCTAAAATCACATGGAACATAATCATGAAAGAATTTCCTATGGGGCGTAGCATGACATGAAGCCCGCATGACATGAAGCCCCTGAATCTACTACCCATTAATCCCTAGTATTATCTAATTTAAGAATCAAATCATCTTGTAACACATCACCTGCTACATTTCCTTCCTGAGTAGTCTCCTACTTTCCGTCTCCTTTCTTCTTTGGAGCTCTACAGTCTTTCTTCAGATGTCCTCTCTTACCACAGTTCCAACACTCTATCTTTCCTAGTATAGACTTGGATCTTCCCTTTCTAGACTTGTTTCGGTTACCTGGGCTCCTTCCTCTCTCTCTTTGTCTTTCCCTGCTCTCCATGGTCAATGCATTACTTGATGTCTCACCAGTGTGCTTTTTCTTCACATTTCCTCACTAAGAATAAAACCAACAACATCAACAAATTTAAGAGTGTTTGAACCGTGGGACATAGTTACTTACAGACATGACCAATCCATTCCATCTTTCTATAAATAAGCACAGTATTAGAAGAACCCTAACCTCATCATCAAAGTTCATTTTTATAGAAATTAGCTGACTAGTAATCGTATTAAATTCATTTAAATGGTCAGCAACAAATCCACCTTCTGACATCTTCATAATAAATAAACGCTTCATTAAAAATACCTTGTTGGAAGCCAAAGGTTTTTCATAGAGATTAGCCAATATGCTCATCACACTTTTTATTTTATTTTATTTTGAGATATTGAAAGCCATCAACGAAGCCAGGCATAGTTGTATTGTTCCTAGTACCTTTCTGTCAAGAACCTCCCATTCTTCGTCCTTCATAGTCACCGATTGTTTTTTTTTCTACTCAATGGTAGGTATAGGTGCTTCTTATATAGATAATCCTCCCTTTGCATCTTCCATAAATGGTCATGTTGGGTGTTAAGTTTCTCTACCCTAAACTTTCCTTCCTCTTCCATTGCTCTCACTCGAACCAGGAACCCTTCTTTCCTACAAGTTTACGAGCCAAATAGACATTTTGGCTTTGATACCAATTATTAGAAAAACACAATCGTAGATAAATAACAATTAAACAAGATGAAAATATTAAACACATTACAAGGGAGACACATATATAATGTGGATCACCCAAGACAAGCTACGTCCACACAAAAATTGCCAGTCCTTTATTATTATATTATCCAACAAAATGAAGGGATACAACCTGCACCAACCCCGTTGCACTTCCTCTTCACTCTATTACAGTCTCTCTCACACAATCATATAGATTGTTTTTACAACGCTGCAATACAATACACAATTGTGTTATAATGTCTTCCTTTTATAAAGGGAATACCATGGGAAAATACCACAGTTTTCCCAAAACCATGGGCCCGTAAATCACCCATTATTGACCAAGTCATGACTATGAAATTACAACATTTTACAAGGCATTTTTCCTAAATTTTTTCTACAAGGGCGCTACCCCCAAACCCCTGCCAGGGGGCGCTCCCAAAATAGTCGTCACCCCCCCCATACCCCCCTAATGACTATAGTGGGGGGAATCCACCCCACACCCCCCATCAAGTGTTGGGATCAAAACACGACTGAAATAACATCTTTGAATCAGGAAGATCAGGCTCCACAACCAAAAGAACTCCCCTTGGCATTTGCTAGCCTTTTGAAGGCTTGGAGTATAGCTTTACTTATGACTTGGAGTTTGAGAGTAGAAAACTTTAGTTCAGAACCCAATATATATTTTTGCCAAACTTTATATATTAAAAAGTTTGAGTATAGATCGAATTATGATGTGGAGTTTGGAGTATAGCTCGACTTATGACTTGGAGTTTGGGAGTAGAAAACTTTAGTTCATAACCGAAAATATTTTTTTTCCAAACTTTGCATACTTGACCTATGACTTGGAGCTTGGAGTATAGCTCGACTTATGACTTGGAGTTTGGGAGAAACCAAAATTTATGTATATTCGACTTATGACTTGGATCTTGGAGTATAGATGGAATTATAACTTTCCAAACTTTACATACTCAACTTATGACTTGGATCTTGTAGTATAGATCAATTTATGGCTTAGAGTTTGGAAGCAGAAAACTTTCATTTAGAACCTACAATTTTTTTAATAAAAACTATTAAAATAAAAATAAAAAATCTTTAAAAAGGAAGAAAAATAATTTACATATTAAAGCAATAAAAATTTATAAAAATATTTTAACTTGTAATGAAAACACTTAAAATTATTTTAGTTTTTAATAAAAATTATCAAAAGAACCTCTCTCTCTAAACTATTGACTTTGGAAAAAAAGGATTTACATATTAAAGCAATAGAAAGCTATAAAAAAATTTAGTTTATTGTAAAAATTATTAAAAAGATTTATTTTTTTAATTTGTAGTTTTAGTTTTTAATAAAAATTATTACAAATAAAAAGCAATAATTTTACATATTAAAAACTTTGGGAAAAAGGTTTCAATGAATTTTTAATGGTTTTTTCTTTATCAAAAATAAAAATAAAAAGCAATAAAACTTTAAAATGGTTGACTATGGGAAAAAGGCTTTTGCTAAACTTTACGTATTAAAAAGTTACGTAAAGTTGATAAATTTACTTGTTTTTAAAAGTTGATGTGTCATGCCCCCTTGTCGTATGTTACAGTTTGTATGCTTAACTTCTATTTCCATAGAGATGGATTTGTCATGTTTTAACAGTGTAAACCCTCTACTTAGAAACCCTATTTCGATGCGAGTGTTACAAGGTCATGTGTCTTACTTAGCTTATGATAGCTAATGCATTGTTTAACCTTGTATTAATGCAGGTGTCTCCAATGAAGGATTAGCTCTCCTTTCAATCCTAAACAACTAACGAGCCAACAAGTAACAATGTGACAAAATAAAAGACTAAAAGAAAACAACAAGTTCACTCTACAACTATAGAAAGTGGGTAACTAAAATTAATCCACGTGGAGGTAGGTTAAAAGTTAAAGGGCCCACATGAAGGCTTGTGTTTCCCTTCCAACAAACAACTCTACGATCTCCAACTTCACAATCCAACATTTTCATCACCACACCAATGGTCTTCGACTCCACCACTACACCACCTTTGTTTCTCTTGGCCAAGGCAGTGGTTACCAAATCTTTAGAGTCATGGTCTCGACCTGCCACAAGTTCCTTTGCAAAGATAGGTAAGTTTCTCCTTCGCAAAGTTTGTTTTCAGTTTTCTGCAATTTATTTTATAATGTTGAAATGCCAAAGTTTTAACCTTTTTCCATTATGTGCTTGGCAGGAGGTGTTGATGGCTGCTGCTTTGCTTGAAAAGAGTAGGGTTGGGTCAAGGGTACCTGGCGTCTAAGGGTCTTGGTAAGACCTATGTACCTTGAAACCCTACGGTCCTTGACAGTCTAAGGTGCGAAATGAAAATGACAAAGCTGGAACAAAGTTTCCTTTTGGGTCTAGATTTGTTTGGGAGATACAAGGGTTTATACAAGCCCGCTCTGTTTTAATGCTAAACATTCTCGTGTTTTGACTCTACAACGTTAAGGGCAAAGAATAATGTTGTTTTTATAAGCCTTCGGGCTATGATATGGGTTTATGTAGAGATAATATTTTTAAATCCCCCTTTTTGTTTACATACCATGGAGTCTATGTGAGAAGTTGTATTATAGTTGTTTTGTAATTAAAATATTGGCGTTCTTACTGTAAAAGTTTAGCATATTTTTAAAGGAAAACAATCTCTGCAATTTTCACTTCTATCTTTGTTTAATCCTTTGAATAGCTTTTAGAATTGCTCTGTATAATTGATATATTGTTTAATATTATGTGAAATAAATTGTGTTTTCTTGGTTACGACTACTTCATCCATGCTTTTGTTAAAAAGATGCTAATCTAGTTTTTAAAATGATTACGACGTTTATCTTTGTTGATGACATTTATCTTTCACTGTAGGTTTTGTTTATTATATAAATCAATTGGAATTTTAATTTTACAAGACTTGAAACCTCGACCCGTGTTAAAATTCTTAGATAGGGAAGTTTGTTTGATATTGCTGTTAGATCGAAGCAACTATTTAGTTAATTGTATGTTTTTAACCCTAAATTGTTTTTGAAACTATAAGCCTTTCGGATGTAGGAAAATTGATACTATATAATTATTAAAACAATAATCCTTTCAGCTATATGACATTTATGCTGAGTAAATTATTAATAATCATATGTATTTTTATTTTTATGGGTCTTGAACCCTCAGTTGGAAGCCATTTCCTCTCAAACTAGATCTGTTGTTTTTGGTAGGTTATAATTTTGATTTGAGGCTTCACTATGTTTAACTATGGTCAATCCCTAACTATAAAAATAATTAATGTTTGGTTAAAAATGAAAAAGACGGGGAATCCTTACTAAGGATGTCTATGTTAGCTCTGCTCAACCTCTTTGTTATTTCTATACGATTTTATAAGAAAACTAAAGGAATGCTAAACAATTACTATTTAGATATAATACTTACTATTATTTAAAACTATATATAATAAAATGATACTGTTTCTAAATAATAATAAAAGATAGTCTACAATTTCTACTATGAAAAACTGTTTAAGCAGTAGAATTCATTTCTCTTGTATTTAACTTATAATTTACAAGAAACAAAAACTTTCCTACTTTATTTCGAAAACAATAATAATTCTGGAAACTTTCATCATTCATAAAGCCCTTTAGAAATAAACATAAAATAATTAAAGATAATAATCCAGAACAATATAGAACCTGTTAATTTTCAAAGGGAACAAATATCGAAAGAAGACCATTCCTCCCAACTATCTCCTAAAAGAAACCAAGATTAATTGCGTTAGGACCCTCGAGCCTATTCATTGAACCACCAGGAGGAAGATACTATGTAGAAACTTGTTCTGTGCTCTCTATAACTCAAGAGTCACACTTGCAGTCAATACTCTAGCAACTCACTTTAGCTATCCCCTCATCGAATTCCTATTGTGTGCCTAACGTTTTAGTGTGCAGCAATCCAAAAGGTTATAGTCTCTAGAATGTAATGAGCCTCCTTCTCATTTGATGAATATATGTGCTTGCCTAGCTCTTTGGGTCAGTTTTTAATTTAATGAGCCACTTGCTCAGTTCCTTCTTTCTTGGGAACATGACGACAATTTTAGGGAAGTTTCCTCATGCATCAGCTAGAAAGTGAATGTTGTTGCCGCCATTTGTCTTTTTTTCCTTTTACACCAGATCATTCCTCCCAGTGGGTCAATGAACACTCTTCAACAATCCTCTTTGGATAGGTGTCTCTTCTTTTAATTATTAAATAATAAAATATTTAATTATAGTCATCCTTAACCATCCTTGGTCAATAACACTGAAACTTTACAATAACTTTTAAAGTAATGTCTTTCTACAACATAAATTGTTTTCTGCTCTAGGTGGGTTACAAACACCCCCTCTTAAGTTCAACATCATCCTTAATGTTGCTTAAATATCATCTAAGTCTTCCTAGAATAAAATTGGATATGCTTCCCACATATGACTCTCCAATACCCACGTTGCTTCATCTGGAATAAGGTGCTTCCATTGCACCTTTATTTGTCCAATGGTACGATTTTGGAGAAAAATTTATCTCTCGTTGAGGATACAATCCAGTTCCACTTGAAAATTTTCTTCTAGTTCTACCTGGATAATATTCCAATCGGATACATGAGTAGCATCATGTACATAATTTTTCAATATAGAAATATGAAATACGTTATGTTTAGCATCGTGTACATAGACACTGGTCCAACTCTTGACAATATTTCAAATGGTCCACAATACATGGGTGCTAATTTAACACAACTCCTCAAGTTAAAGGAGATTTTCCTGGGTTTTACCTTAACAAAAATATGCTCACCTACTTGGAATTTTTTTTGAGTTGTTTTAAGGTCTACATGACTCTTTTGTATGTCATGTGCAATTTTCATATTGCTTTGTACCTGTTTCACTGTTAGTTCCATTTCTTTTAACAAGTTACGTCCTAACATTAATCTATCAACCGGATTACTCCATGAAACAGGAGTATTACACTTCCTAACATACTGTATTTCAAAAGGACTAAGTTTAGATGAAGCTTGATAATGATTGTTATAAACGAACTCGACTAAGTGCATATATTCTTCCCATTTGTTTGGATGATACCTAACATATATCCTTAACATATCTTCTAAAACTTGATTTACTCTTTCAGTTTGTTCATCCATTTGCAGATGATAAGCGATACTAAAATTTAATTTAGTGTCCAATCCTTTAAACAATGATTTCCACAAATTACTTGTAAACTTAGGATCCCTATCAAGAATTATCATATTAGGAATTCCATGCAAACAAAAAAATTTCTTCATAAAAATATTGGCAATATTAGCAGCCTTATAAGTAGCTTTAACAGGTGTAAAATGAGCTTCCTTGCTAAGTTTGTCTACCACTACCATCACAGAATCATTTTTCTTTTGATTCTTAGGCAGTCCTGTTATGAAGTGAATGCTGATAATTTCCCATTTTCAATCTGGGATTGGTAATGGTTGCAATAGGCCTCCTGGGTGTTGATGCTCAGCTTTAACTTGCTGGCATTCTATATACCTAACTATATATTCAGTCACTTCATTTTTCATATTGGACTAGAAATAGTCTTTTCTTAGCATTATTTTCATTTTTTGGTAACCAGGATGTCTTGAGTAAGGACTCTTATATACTTCATTTAAGATCAATAATTTAATTTATGGTACATTTGGTACATATAATCTGTTTTTATACAACATTAAACATTTTTCATTCAAACTGTAATCTATTTTTATATTTTCATATTACTTTTTTGTAACTTTTTCTCTTAAGTTTTGATAATTTTTAGCCATTTTTACTCTGTCTTCAAACTTATCGTCCAAATCTATTTTATAGCTGCTAACAACGGCTATAAAATTCAGATTTGCATTTCTACTTAAGGCATCAACCACCTTATTCTCCTTTCCTTTTATATGTTTGATCTCAAAATCATATTCGCTAAGGAAAGCTAACCATCTTTCTTTCCTTGCATTCAGATTTTGTTGATCAAACAAGTCACTTTTAAACTTAATCTATGACAGATTAATAAAAATATTCTACCGATTAGATGATCGTGCCACATTTTCAAGGCATGTATTATGGCAGCCAACTCTAAATCGTAGGTAGCATAATTCTTTTCATGTATTTTTAACTTTCTTGATTCATATTGTATTACATGACCTTCTTGCGCTAACACTCCACCTAGGCCCTCATTGCATGCATCTGTGCATACAACAAAGTCCTTATTTGGATATGTTATTTTTAATATATGTGTAGTGGTTAATAGTTCTTTTAACTTTATAAAGCTTTCTTCACATTTTAAATCCCATACAAATCTTTTTCCTTTTTTCTGTAAGGACGTTATGAGATTCGCAATCCTCGAGAAACCTTCTATGAATTTTCGATAATAACCTGTAATCCTCATAAATGATCATACATCCTCTACATCCTTAGGAGCATGCCATTCCATTATTACTCTTATTTTATCAGGATCCCCTGATATCCATTCCTTGGATATCACATGGTCTAAATATTGTATTATATCTTTAAAGAATTCGCATTTACTGAACTTAGCGTACAATTTGTGTTCTCTTAAAACTTGTAATATTATCTATAGATGTTCATCATGTTCTTTTTTTTTTTTAATAAATTAGTATGTCATCGATAAAGAAAACTACAAATTTATCCAAATACTTACTTAAGACATTGTTCATTAAACACATAAAAGATGTAGGAGCGTTCGTCAGCCCAAATGACATAACTACAAACTCATAATGCCCATAATGGGTTTTGAATACACTTTTAAATATATCTTCATCTTTAATTATGACTTGATGATATCCAGATCTCAAGTCTATTTTTTAGAATATCGTTGCTCCGTGTATCTGATTGAACAGATCATCTATGTGAGGCAATGTATATTTGTTTTTAATTATCATCTTGTTTAACTAATGATAATCTATACATAAGCGTAAGGTACCATCTTTCTTTTTAACAAATAAGACAGGTTCTCCCTAAGGGGATACACTTGGTCTTATGTAATTTTTATCTATTAACTCTTGTATTTATAGTTTTAATTCATTAAGTTCTAGGATATTCATCCGGTAAGGAACCTTTGAATTTGGTATAGCTCTAGGTACTAATTCAATAGTAAAATCCAATTCTCTTTTCGGAATTAATCCTGGAATCTCTTCTGAGAATACATCTAAAAATTCTTTTAAAATTGATATATTATCACATTTTAATTTATCTTCTTTATTCATGTGTTCATCATTAATTACATGTACAAAAAAAAATCTGCAACCTTTAAGTACATACTTTTTCATTTGTAAAGCTGAAATTTGTCTAACAAAAACTTTCCTAGGTATTCCTTTCACTATAATTGTTTCTCCTTTTTCATCTAACCATGTAAATGTTTTCTGAAAGCAATTTAAAACTACTCTATGTTTTTCTAGCCAATCCATACCTATTAAAACATCATATGATCCTAGAGGTAATACATTTAATTTCACTTGAGTTTTGAATTGACTCATAAACATTTCACAATCTTCAACACAACTAACTACCTTTCTCTTGGTTCCTGTAGCTAAGTGAACCAACCAATATTTTTCAAACTTATTCAAATGCAAATTACAAATTTCTACTATACTAGGTGACACATAGCTTAAACTAGCACCTTGGTATATCAAAATAGAAATGGTTTTTTTCTTTATCATACCTTCTATTTCAGCCATAGATGTTTGGTGATCAGCCCGTTGATTCTCCAAAGATGCATTAATTCTAGGCATCTCGTTCGCTACATCACCAATAGTTGCTTCTTCCTGTATTGTATGCAATTGTTGAAATTCCTCTTCTAGTTTGGACAATCCTTCACATAATCAGGACCTTGGCAATCCCAACATTTTACAGGTTCTCTTTGTTCATTATTTTTAACATGACTGTTAGGTATGCCTCTGTTCTTTGTTGTTGTAAAATTAAGTTGTGTATTACTTTTAAAGTATGTCCCCTGATAAGTAAGGCTTAGGATAGTTTCAGTAATTATTTCTGAAATTTCTATTGGACTTAAATCCTTTTCTTCTTTGTTAAAAAATATTTGTTCTTTTAACCTTCCAATTAGGTGTGGAAATTGAACCAAGGTGATAGATCAATTGCACTCACAAAATTACTAATCAAACATGCAAATTTACACACAAAGGAGACTGAAATTGGAGCATAACATTAATCTGTATTGAATAAGTGTACAATATCCAACCTTGTGAAGTCATAGGTTGCTGCAATAAATAATTACATGATAGATTTGAATGCATAAGGATGCCATTTGAAATAGTCAAAAGTAGGCTTACTAAATCTAGTCAAATCCCCCATAGGTGCATAAATCAGTTTCCAAATTTGCCTAGGAGCTCACGAATTGGCAAAGTCAAGTAGGAAAGATAATAGGTGATGGAAAGACAACTCATACATGCTTTTATTAGGAGAAAATAATGGAGGATGACGAGGGCAAAAAACAAGTCAACTTCACCTAGTCTTACTTTCCCTTTTGCCATAAAACTCAGTAAAGCAGGCAATAAAGAAGAAAAAACAGACATGCACTAGGGAGGATCTGGAATAAAGTAGATATGCTAAATATGGATCCCAGGAGGTTTCCCAAGCGCTCCATGACTCAGTTTTATCAAGTTTGACTTCTAGGACATGTGGAAGACAACTTGCATAGAGTGGAATATTGGAAACTAGGCAAATAAGATAAAAATGGATTAATTAATGTCTAAGGTAGCTAACTATGGGTTGATTATTCTAACACCCCCCCTTAAGCTTGACTTATGAGTAAATATTAGAAAAATATAGGGCCTAGCAACAAGGCTTAGTCACCCTTAACATACTGCATGTACATTTAACCAAGGAAGGAGGCAAAAACCCAGTGGGAAAATCCTCCCTTAAACATGGATGGTAAAACAAAATTTGAAAATATTGTCATCAATCATGCTTCACAGCATGATCAGCAATCCCCAGCAGTGATTTGAGATTGTTGAATGTATTCTCACAAAAAACATTGGTGAATATGTCAGCTACTTGTTCTGAAGATGCACAGAAGAGTAGGTGAATGGTGCCATCATGCACAAGCTGTCTGATGTAGTGCATATGGATCTCAATGTGTTTGGTTCTTTTTCTTTGAACTGGATCATTGCAGATTCGAATGGTCTCTAATTATCATAATAGATAATAGTTGAGAACTCTGATTTGAAGCCACACTCACCAAGTAACCCCTGCAACCATAAACATTGAGTTGTTGCATTTACAACTCCTCTGTACTCTGCTTCTGTAGATGAGAGTGCAATGACACTCTGTTTCTTGCTTGACCAGCTGATTGGTCCTTCAGCAAGAATGAACACATATCCTAATGTTGACTTTTGATCTGTGTTTCCACCTGCCCAATCACTGTCAGTAAACCCAATCAAATCAAGATCAGATTTAGCTTTGTAGAAGATCCCATGAGTTCTTGTTCCCTGAACAAAGTTAAGGATCCTTTTGGCTGCTCTCCAATGGATCTCATGAGGCTGATCCATGTATCTTGAATCCACACTTACTGCATAATAAATACAGGTCAAGTGTGTGTAAGGTACAACAAACACCCAATCAGTTGTCTATACAGTGTACTATCTACCATAGGAGAAGAACCTACTTCTTCAAGCTTAAATCTTGAAAGGAAGGGAGTCTTGCTTGGCTTGCAATATTTCATGTTGAACTTGTTCAGAAAATCCAAAGCATACTTGGAATGATGTAATTTTATTCCATGTTGGGATTGAGCAATTTTGAGACCCAAAAATTGGCTCAACAACCCCAAATCAGTCATAGAAAATGCATGGTTCATTGCATCCTTCAAGGAACCAATTTCTTTCGTTGAGCTTCCTGTAATCAGAAGTTCATCCACATACAAGACAATAATCATCAAAGAACCATGAATTATCTTCAAATAAACATTTGGATCAGACTTGCATCGAACAAAACTCAATGACAGCAGAAAGCCATCAATCTTGGCATATCAAGCCCTAGGGGCTTGCTTAAGCCCATACAATGATTTCTTTAGCCTACACACAAAATATGGATTAGTAAAAAAATCTTGAGGCTATTGCATGTAAATCTCTCCAGTAAGATCTCCATTCAGGAAAGCACACTTCACATCCATGTGATGTACCTCCCACTGCTTCGAAGCTGCAATGGCTAAGGCTAGCCTGATGGAGTCCATCTTTGCCACTGGTGCAAAGGTCTCATTGTAGTCAATACCATGTACCTGTGAGTAGCCCTTGGCTACCAATATTACCTTATATTTCAAAGGTTAACCATTAGTAGCAAACTTAGTTTTGAAAACCCACTTACATTGAACTAGCTTCCTCCCTGGGGAAAGATCAACTAGCTCCCAAGTGTTGTTCTTCTGGAGTGAGCTGAATTCTTATTTCATGTCTGCTTGCCATCTTGGATCATGTGCTTCATATTCATATGTGTGTGGGTCTGATTCAACCATCATATAGCATTTCTCTACAAACAAATGGTCTTTCATGCTTAGGGCACTCTCAAACTGAGATCTAGTCCTCCTAGGATCACTAGGATTTCCAGCTAGTTCCCCAGCTGCATGAATGGTATTTTCTGCCCATTTTGGTATTGTAGGAATATTAGGATCTACAATTAAATCATCATTATCAGACATATTAGAATCAACAAACTCATTTGTCTCTTCACTTACATTCAATGGTTTTGGTGGTGAAGAAGACTCTCCAACTTCAACTGCTGCTAAAGGCTCTTCTTGGAACTGAACACTTCTTTCAATGAAGGATTTGTTTATGCTCAAAATTATCAGCTTGTACCCTTTTGAATCTTCAGAGTACCCAACAAATAGACACTCTTGGCTTTGGGGATGCAAAGCCTTCCTCTTTTCTATTGGAATTCTAGCACCAAGCCCTTGAGCCAAAAATCCTGAAATGGGTCACATCTGGCTTGTGCCCACTCCATGCTTCGAAAGGAGTCATAGCATCAAGATGTTTATGAGGCACCCTATTCTAGATATAAGATGCACAGTTTATAGCCTCGGCCCAAAAATTTGGTGGCAAAGTCTTAGCCTCCAACATACAGGTTGCCATCTCTTTCAATGATCTGTTATTTCTCCCAGCAACACCATTTTGCTGTGGTATGTAAGGGATTGAATGCTGCATCTGAATACCTGCATCTTCACAATATTGAATGAACTCGGACTTGACATACTCACCACCATTTTCAGATCTGAGTATCTTGAGTTTCCTCCCAGACTGGTTTTCAACCAAAGCCTTAAAGACTTTGAAGAGGCCAAAAACTTCAGACTTATGCTTCAGGAAGTAAACCCAACAGTACCTGGAAAATTCATCTATGAAATTTAATGCATATTTGGCCTGACTCATTGACATATGAGGGAATGGACCAACAACATCACTGTGGATCAACTCAAGAGGTGCATAGGTTCTCTCATGACTAGCTCTCTCAAATTTATGCTCTGGGTGTTTTCCTAGGACACAACCTTGACAGACTCCCTTGGAAAACTTAATCTTTGGTAACCCTATGAACATTTCTTTTTCACTTAGATCAGAAAGATACTTATAGTTAAGATGGACAAATATTTCATGCCAAAGCTTGCTTGCCTCATTAGCATGAATCAGAAGAGCAGAGGGGTTTGAGTAGGGTAGAAAATGTGAAAACCAGTATACCTTCGAAGTGTGATCTACAACTCCTTTTGCAATGACTTTACCACTCGATATCTCCATGATCTTAGCATCATCAGAAGAGAATATGACCTTCTTTGGAGACCCTGTATGGGTCATCTGATACACTTATAAGAGGTTAGAGGCAAGAACTAGAACATACAATACATTGCTGAACTTACCATGGTCAAGATGAATCCTTCCTTTTCCCAAACTGTCAGTGAGAGAGTCATCTCCCAACACTATTGATGGACCTTTCGACATGTCAAGAGAGGAGAATTCCTCCTTGGTCGAAACCATATGTCTTGAAGCTCCAGAGTCTATGATGAAGCTAGGTGAGCTTGACATGCCAACAACCAATGCATGAACTCTCTCTCTATCTTCTGAATTTGATCCTCCTTCCCTCTTCTTTGAGCTATCAGGAAGGGAGATGTTATTCTTCTCCAGGAGTTGGATCAGCATGTCAATTTGCTTCTTCATACAGGAGCTTTCAGGATGAAAGCCCTTACTGCAGTATGCACACTTGCTCATTTCTCCTTTGTTCTTCTTCTTCTGGAAGTTCTTCTTGGAGCCTTGGGGCTCCTCCTGAGGCTTGTTCTTGTCTCTCTTCTGCTCAGGTGGCTTCTTAGCTTTCTTCTTGCCTTTTGAATCCACCCTCGAATCTCCACTAGTAGAAAATGAGAAATTAATGACTAAAATCAGGCTATAAACGACTATTTTTGAGTCGGTGACTAATAGTAGCAAATTTCCACTATCTTATAGCTAGTCATATTTCACTAGTCATTAATAGATCGACTTAGTCATTGATAGACAATGATTTAGTCATTGATAGTCAATGATTTAGCCATTGTTTTAGTCATTGATGGTTAATCATTTAGTCATTGATTTAGTCATGGATTTAGTCATTGATTTAGTCACTGAGTTAGTCATTGATTTAGTCACTGATTTAGTCACTGATTTAGTAATTGATTTAGTCACTGAGTTAGTCATTGATTTAGTCACTGAGTTAGTCATTGATTTAGTCACTGATTTAGTCACTGATTGCAACCATTAATGACCAAATATACGACTAAATAAACTACTAGACGTTAACATATTAATGACTAAGCTAAATACAACTAAGATATGGGAAATTAGCTACTAACAGTCGTATATATGTGAATTTAGTCGTTTTTGTAGTCACAAATTTATGATAGGGCACGGAGGAATTGAACCACCAACCTCCTGCCTATAATTAGGCAGGTGCTCTACCATTGAGCTAGCACCCTTTAAGAAGTTGTTATTGCTTGACAACGATGATATTCAAACAAATGTATGATATATATCAATCTACAAACTACATAATTATTACTATTACAACTTACCAGTAACTAGTATTTATGATAAACTAATCCCTGAGAGCTATGTACAATTTTCCCTGTAACTAAAGCTAATAAAAATACTACAAATACTCTTACCAAAGAGATTTAGTGATGAGTACCTCTTTCCATTCTTCATCACTATCATTCTCATAGTCCAAAGAAGAGTTCTTCCTGAAAGGATTTCGAATCCCAATGCCATCACTGCATCAAAAACAAAGAGTCAGAAACAAAACTTTCCCTCTTGTCTACTGCAATATTAAGAATCCATGAGCTTCAAGGTGTTTCAGATGTTCCTCATCATGGGCCATCAAAATTAAAACACAACCTGTTGCTTTCATAATTAATAAACTTAAAATTATGCAAAGTGTAAGCAGGTCTATGGTTGTGATCAAACTATGAAAGGTTTCTTCTCTTATTGTGAATCATATTTTAGCTTTAAATCAAGTGATAAACATTCTAAGAGCCAGGCAGATTCATAAACTTATTGCTAATGGAGACTCGACGATTATCATTTTCAAAATTAGAGACTTGACTCCCTATGCACCATAATGTCTTGCAAAAATAATCTCTAGACCTAGAATTCAAAGAATTGCAAGTATTTTGACTTGGGGAATTGCAAGTATTGCAAGTATATAGTATTGAATCATTTACTGTTTCAAAGGTACCATTTTGTATGGAGGAGTTATGCTTTGTGAATCATTATT
Organism: Pseudotsuga menziesii; assembly: GCA_001517045.1. NCBI lineage: Eukaryota > Viridiplantae > Streptophyta > Pinopsida > Pinales > Pinaceae > Pseudotsuga > Pseudotsuga menziesii. The sequence goes on along the minus strand of LPNX010729962.1, from coordinate 588,169 downwards.
CCTTGGCTATAAGGGCACCTAATAGTGGATTCAATAATTAAAGAGTCATGTTGCAAATATAAAGAGAAATACCCTGCTCCTACAACATTGCGTCTTTAGAGAAACCTTTAAAGGGTTGTATATTTGGTTTCTAGGTGATGATACCAGTTATTTGAAAGGTAGGACAACTAGTTAAGCATGAACTAAACTTGAAAAACTTGCAAACTATTAGGTATAACAAAATATATATCAGCTCTGTGTTGAGATGTACAGGATCTAAAACAACTTTCATAATGATTGGACAACAGTTCACAGAGAGAAATAACCATTGATAAGAACTGAAATTTCCTTAGAATGTATGGTCACCTAAAATAAGACTACACTAAAATTTAGATTCTAGTAAGCTTTTGAGATTGACTAAACCTATCGAAAAGGTTGGAGAGACTGGTATTCTACAGTGTTCTTATAATGCACAGTTGCATAAAGGCATATTCTTATCAAGATTTATGACTTTCAAAATGAAGGAATTTACTTGACCATGAAATGCACAATTATGATGAAGCAAAGGATAGAAAAAATCATGATGAGGTTCATATTCCCCATTTGAACTGCCTAAAAGAAACTATTTCTTCGTAAGGGTAATAAAGCATGTCTCCATCCTGCTTGAGTGGAATGTGTAAGTGCCCTGCCCTGATTATCTAATTATGAATTAGTTTTAAGTTCCAATTCCCTTCAGGCCCTATGGCATGTTTATGCCTTCCACTCTGACTCCCCGCGTGGGATGCGTTGCTTCTTCAATGGAATATAAGAGCCTCACTAAGACCTGGGTCTCGTATTTTGGTGTGGAGTTATATTTACAAGTACAAAGTTCAAGTTTCATGAAGAATTGTTCAAAACCTACCATTAGTACAACATTATAACATAGGGTATGTTTCTATGGGAGGATAGAGGCAGGGAAGAATAGACGGTAAGAGTAAGAGAGGGTCTGACCTAGCTAATTTAAAGAAATTAATCCATAAATTAATACAACCACTTGTGTGGAATGATAACTTCAGCTTTGTGGTGGCCTTTGTCAGAGAGATATTAAGTGTGACACAATGAGATATTAAGTGTGACACAAAGCCTAAAGCTGGGAGGATCGTCTTTTGTTTGCAGCCCATTGGAGGATTATTTTGTTAGAGAGATAAGGGGTATGAATATGTGATGAAGTGCCACGTTCTATATGTTTATGTTTGTCATTTATTTACTTCTCAGTTCAGTTATAAATGCATGAATTCAATGTATATAATTATGTATAATTAATGTCAGGACTGCATACATGGCTATGGATGTAAATTGAATAACTGGAACGCTGTAGTTTGCTTCCACTATTAAATTTTGTGGCTAGCCAAAAAAAATTGAATCATTGGAGTCTTTTTTTCGGCTTGTTTTTGCGCTTACATAGGTGTTGGCACTGTTGGGTCGTTTCTTTTTTGATCTTTTAGGAAATCTTAAATTTGTGAAGAGATGAAATTACTTGTTGATAAGTACTTATTGAATAAAATTGTTTTCAATGGTCGTAATTTATTCTCAGGTTAAACTGCCCTTCTGAAGAATCAAGTAATTTGCTTCGACCTAAAAGAGTTTCAAGCATATTGCCTAAAGGACTGTTGCCTAAGAGGAGGAAGTTTTCACACTAGGATGTTAGATAAATCCCTGTTTTTGTTATGAACCACCTTGGATCATATCAGTTTCCTACCCGCAATGTGTTGCTGTTGTCATCTCTAACTAAATCTTCATCCTTTACGTCATTCTGAGAGTCAACAACATGCACGACAAAGGATACATTGCAGTTATCACATTCTGATTCAACATCAGTTCTTAGATTTCCATAATTATGCCTCATTCGTAATTTTGCATTTTCATGTTCTTATAAACAAGCACATCGCTCCTTTAATTTATGTACTTCATTTGATAATTTCAAACAATGAGCCTCCTCCTTCATCAGGTTTAGTTCAAGCTCTTGAGCATGCTCTTCCACCATCTGGTATAAACACAAGCACAATATTGAAAAGAGCATCAAATATGAAATCCAAAACATAATGTGATGCAAAATTCAAAAGGGTTTGCACTGTGAACATTACCCACTGATATGATCTATAATTATTAAACCGTGTACAAAATAAACTTTTAGAAAGGATTTCAGCATGAATTGCTAGCTCTAGAATATGAGAAGCCACTATTACTTACTATGTGAGTCTTTTCCTGGAGACTAAACCATGCTAAGTTATAAGTGATATCTTATCAACTCACTGACCATTCATAATACTCTAGAGTCTATACAAAATAATGAAAGCAGATCAGTGATGACAAACCAGTCCAGACTTATTCTACTGTACAGGTAAAAGACTAGCACACACGTTAATCTCCATTACGAAAAAACTATAAGGTCACTGTTTCAAGATGTTAAAATTATAAATTCAGCTTCCTAACAGTATCCACAAGTTTGCATATAATCCAATAGAATTAATCAAGCATTTTTATAAAATATGTCAATTCCTGAAACACATTGATGAACTACATTTCAAAGGACAATAAAGTTAAATAGTACACTTCCTTAACTACAAAAATAGACAGGAAACCCAAGTCAGAGCAAGTACAACAAAACCAACTATGCATCAAAGCCACTGGCAAGTCTAAACAATAGGAACATAGATAGTAAAAAATGGATCTAAAAGTGTACCTTGACTTTCACTCCATGGTCCTTTAGCACAATGTCTAATGCTTCTTTATATATTGCCATATGTTGTTCATGGCTTTCAAGCTCTTTTTGATTTAATGCATATTCAATCTCAATGGCTATCCTCTCTTTGAGTTCCTCTTCAGTGAACACTAAAACTGAAGAAAAATCTCTATTAATTGATTTCTCTTCCACTTTACCAGGCACAATCTCAGATGAAAGGCTACTAGACGAACTCTTGTCCTTAGCCAAAGCTAAGTCCATAAAAAGGCCTCATTAGAAACCAAAAAATAGGTAACTAGCAATGAAAAATTGTCTAAGAAAGAAACTGTTAAATTTTCTAATTGACAACTTAGTTGTACTTCAAAGAAATACATTATAAGTAAGCGAAGCCTCACCAATGGAATCTTCACTCTTTACTTTCTCGTCCTTTTCTATCCTGCTGAGCAAGCTTTGGGCATTTAAATGTTCCTTACTATGACCATACTGCAAGAACTTGAACACAACAGTGAGACACAAATCACACTAAAGCTAGAAGCGTGAAGAAAATTTAAATAAAATAATATTATTTGCACAAATGACCAAGGAATAGGTCAATGGGACTAGAAAGTGCAATTAGTCAACCATGGAACCCACAAAGTGCTTTCATGAAAAATCAATAATATTTTATTTTGAATCATAGATATTAAAGAAATGATTTTCTTGACTGCATTACTAGTATCACACAATGTTTAATACAAATGTATGCACATCTCGGAATTTTGATTCACATTCACAAATATGTGTAAGGCTTAAGTATGATACCTCTAGTCTTGTGCATTAATATGTGCATATAAATGCAAGAAACAAGCATTCTCTGTATCCCGATAATGGTGCAGTACACAGTACAAATTTGTGGCCATAGTTGAAAAAACATAGCTTGCACAAGTACAATGCAATCCACAAGTTCAAAGCTCAGTCCACACAGAAAAATTCAACTGTCTTTTTTTCTCTTTTTGAGTTTTACTTTTGTTTGTGGGTATGGTTGGTCATAACCATTCAGAATAATCCCCAGCAGAAGGGCCATTACTAGGAAGGTCCTAGAAGTACCAGGGCACATACTGTAGCAGTTTGCGTAAAATGGGGCCCTTTAGGGATCACTCTTCTAGAAAAACTATGCTACAGTTACCCAAACCTAGGTAACTGACATATTGCATTAAGAACTGTAATGAAGATACAACATCCTTCATATTTCCATAATGGTACATCACACAGTACAAAAACATGGCTGCAGTTGAACAATCAGACCTTGCATAAGGAAAATGCAATCCATAAGTTAAAATTTCCGTCCACTCAAGGAAAAACTCAAGTGTATTTTTTTTCTTCCTTTTAACTATTGATTCTTTATGGGGGTATGGATGGAAATCCCCAATCAGAACATTTCTTAATGAAAGGGTTATGAATGTGGAAGTCCTAAATGTCCCCAGGAACATACTGTAGCAGTTTGTGTAAAAATGGAAGCGTATCCCTTTTCTAAAGAACCCACCCTATAAGTAAATACACACAGGTAACTATGGTATTCAAATAAGAACTGTAAAGACATAAAGCAGGCCTTACCCTTTTGTATAGTGCTTGCATTGCTTCTTAAAAAGACTACAACAATCTGAATAAAGAACAACATCCATGCATTTCTGTGCATTCCTACCACTCTTAGGATTATACTAAATAGAGTCAAAGTTCAAACCAGTTGCTAAAAAGAGGTTTTTGTATTGCTAAAACTAGAAGGAGATAGTATCATAATACTTTGTGATAGTGCATTGTTTCCAATGGCCTTGGAACCAGACGGTTTCAAGTGTTAACATAAAGTTTTAAATAACTTTTGATCTTGTTTTATAACTCCACATTTTTTAATATTCTTTTGATGTCCCGTCGATCTATGTGGAAACACTTACAGCCGTCCCTAAGGGCCAAAACCCATCCACCCCATCCCAAAATCTTGCATCACATAGATTATTTATACTGACAAAGCAAGAAATGTAAGTAGTATAAAATAATACATGTTCCTTCATCTTATCTTGAAAAGTGGATGGTAGCATGATGGGAAAACCTTCACACCTTAGCTCCATATTTACTGTCAAGCCATTTTTGACAAACTTTGTTCTTATAAAAGACATGATGTGTAACATATGGTAATTATAGGACTCTCAGCTTTACAGAGGGCTTGCTTGTTGGGACATGTAGAGAATATTCAGGAAATATCAAACCAACCTCATAAACAATTCAATTCCTGAAGCAAAAGTCTATCCAATACAAGTGATAAATCTCATTATGATTTCCCATCACCTAGTACCATCTTGATTCTAGGACCATTCCATTGGAGAAACTGTTCATGGACAACTTCACCAGTATTGTTGATGGTAATGGGTAAACTAGAATTTCAAGTAATGAAGCAAAAGTTAGGATTAGCCTAAGCATGTGTGAAGTTTCAACATTGCAGATAAGCTATAACCAAACTCCCACCACTTGACAGAAAATGCTTTGATTCTTTATTTCAATAAAAGTTAGCTTTAGTGGTGTGCTTAAGCCATGAACCTCATGAATTCAATGTATCTGAGACATTTCTATTCTTTTCCATTGGACTGATTTCTGAGTCTGTTCTACAAGAAATCTGTGTTCTTTAGCAATGCAGGGTGTTCCAAGAAACATCATGTATTATAATTTATATGTATCACGACCCACTTACTGCGAAATTCTCCGGAAGCTTTATAATGCTCCTGAAATTTAACTCATACAGAAAAGGGGTTCAAAAAAACTTTTCATTATTCTTAGTTTGCACAATAACAAGAAGCTACAATTCTTATTTTCATCCTCTAAGACGCTACACCAACTAGCATTTAGCAATTTATTATGCAATCCTATGACCTTTCTTTTTCACTACCAGGGAAGAAAAAACCCACTCAATTCTAGTCATGTGTGTTCATCTTTCTTTGAACTCACAAAAATTGTCTTCATTCATTTCAGTTTTCATTTTGCTTCAAAGATGAACAAAATAAGAAATAAATCTATCATACACCCAATCATCATTTCGTTGTCCTTAACAAGTTGACACAACATATTTCTCAGCCTTTCAAATATCTCTTTGCTCAATGCCTTTATAAATAATCTGTAACCTGGTCTTTAGATTTGCAGTGAAAGACCTCTATCCCTCTATTTTGCATAAGCTCTCTAATATTGTGATGATGCACCTCAATGTCTTTTGTACTAGCATTATACATTGGATTTTTTTGTCAAATTCTTTGCACTTTGAATTACACAAAGCAATGTAGTTGCTTGCATTTAATAGCTTCTTTCCCTTGTAAATAAGAAAATAAATTGGCAACAAACAGACGTTATCCTAAGTTTTTATTTTCCCCATCCAACTGGAAACTTCATATTATCTGCCCTTTAATCTATGATTCCAGAATTTATACAATATAACAACACAATCTTGCATTCATTGTTCCTTTGTATTTGAAGTGCCCACAATCTGTATAACAGATATAGTTTAAAACATAGTGGCAAAAGATTGAATGTTCGTAATATGCTTAATTTACCTGTCTAAGCTAGCCTGTTCATTACTGGCATGATATCTTGCAACAAAATGACTATCACATTAAATTACTTTGAATATTCAGAGTAACAAAATATCTAACAGTATTAGGCAAATTTAAGGAACGAATATTAGACAACCAGGACTCTTTCAGAAAGAGAATTCTGTGATGAGACAATTTGGCATACAAACTCCAATCGAAACAAATTATCATTGTGTTTCCAACTTCCAAATAATAGATGTTCCTTCTACTTGTAGTTGTGTAAAGCAACAAAGATTAAAGAGAACAGATCTCCCATCAAACATTTGCATTAAAAAACATGCATACAATGGTTTTCAAATTATTTCAAGTTTATTCTCACAAAAGAGACAGACTCGCTCCTGTAAGGATGGCTGAAGGAGATAGAACCATCATGGCTCTTTATTCAGACCAGGTGGCCTCACACCAACCTCCACATATAAACTACAGATGGCATCCCACCTTTGGATGATGGCCTCAAGTTTCAAAGAATTAAAGAATCTTGAATGATTCCCATTCACCTCCTTACTGTGGTCATTCATTGGAATTAATAAAATTATTTTATCTTATCTTATCTACCTTCACCTAAAGCTTCAACAAAGCATCAAATTCGGTCAGGTGCAAACTTCGTTAACCATTGGTCAAATAAAACATGACACAATTTCCCTTTTGCACAATATATTCAACACATACAAAATCCCAAAATAAACATCTACGGGCTTTTGTTTGCTATATCTTTGAAAATGACTGTTTTAGTAAGAATCGGCCTTTGCCAAACTTGTACAGACTCATGCAACCTTAGATTTCCACAGCTTTAACTGTGTAATGTGATAAAATTTGAAATATGGATGGAAAAGAACTTGAAAACTATTAATAGGTATTTTTTTACTAAACATTTTTTAAATGTTAAGAATTTGACTAAAACTCAATTTTATACAAGGAAAATCCCAGTAAGTTAGCCTGCTTTTTGCTTATAGTCACAACTACAGGAATCGAGACTTAAAGATCCATACTTCAAGCTAAAACACTCAAACCTAAAATATACCCTGAAAGCCTACATAAAAGAAGGGAGTTGGCTAATCTCTAGACCATTTGCAGCTTTTCAGGCAAGTTTGGCCGGAATCTGGCAACATGATTTGTTGTTGAAAATGAGATTTTCATTGTTAAAATTGCAATTTTTATTGCAGAAATGGATTCAAGACCTTCAATTACCCTTGGGCACCCAGATTATGCAAATACCCTTTGAACGATTTCCGCCAAATTATGACTAGAAAACTAACCGGATTTTAGGTACAAATGGTCTAGAGTAAGCAGTTTAGCTTACTGCTAAAATATATACACGGGACTGCTTGGTTGAATCTCTTGACTCTTGATTAATATACAAAACTACTTGCCGGGCATTAATTGTGTTCTCAATCCAAATTATGAGGTCAGAAACAAACTCATCAGGAATTGCATGTATATGAACAATTGCATGTATATGAACAGGTGCCAAAATTCTTACAATATATGGAGAAATTGTAGAACCATCTCCACATCTCTTTCACTAGCATCCATAAACATGATAGCATGAGGTTTCTATGGCATTCTAGATGCGTCAACTCCATGTAAAAATATTTAGAACAAATAAATATGAAGCTTACAGCACATACCTGTTCATTTTCATCTTGATCAAGGAGAGTGTTCTGAATAATAACCATAGGAGGCCAGATAATTTCTTGATCATTGACCATATCTCGCAAGCTCTTGCACTTGCCAAACATCTCCTCGGGAGTTACGCATGCAGCTCCTCGCCTTTTCAAGTCTTCTTCTAGTACTTGCGCTAGTTCACGGTGCACCTTTACCCTCTTTGATCTGATTGTTTTGGCATGGGCTAAAATAGGTTGCATAGTGCTGTACCAGTCGATAGCCCCAACCCTGCCTCTGCATGCAGGGCAATGCCACTGTCTCTCCAGATCATTCACCTCCTCAAGGTTAAGGTTATCTAGGGATTCAAAAAAAATCTTGAACCACTTATTCTTCTTCCGAGTTTCATGGCTTACATTACTCCCTTCAGAATCACAATCATCGCTGCTCATTAAATCCTCGTTGCTGTCAAGATTATCAATATCTGTTTCATTATCACTGGACTGGTAGCCAGCTCCGCTTGTTTCATTAGATGGTTCAAGTGATTGCTCAAAAGGAAGAAGTTTAGATAGCATATTACTTCCCAATTCAGATTTCCCTTCACTAGCTTTTGCACTGCTGTGTCCAGCACTTTTTCCAGGCGTTGGCGATGCCGCTGAAGAATTCAACTTGGTGCCTCCCCATTTCCAACCATTTGCAAGTGGGGGAGGAACAGCAAGATTCGGCCTGCCCATATTTCCATGAGCAGACTCTGAGCTATCGGGCCTCCAACTTCCCTGCGTTACTTGATCTGCCTTGCCATATTGACCACAACCACCAACATTTCTTGCTGTGGTGGTCCTATTTTCTGGATTTACATTCCTCTACTGAGGTTTCCCCAACTCCTTCCATCCCCATTGTTTATTACCCTAGTCTCTATTGCTACTAGGGGTCACCCAGCGGCTAGTCTTCTGGTCATCAACATTATAAGATCCTCTGTCCTTCCAAGCTCCATTTCTAGGACTGTCAGCAGAATAAGTGCCGCCCTTTGGACGATTTGCAGCAACAGTTGGAGGGGCCTGGTTCTTGGCCTTGCGAGAGGAATCCATTTCCCACCCTTCCTCATTCTGTTGAGAAGATGAACCATCGCTCCACATTCTTATTCGAAGCTAAAATCCGAAACTTCCAGCACTCACAGCGACAGGGGAATAAACACTAACCTCTCCCGAACCACCCACAAACAAAAAACTACGAGCACTCGCAGTTACAGGGGAATTAAAGCTAACTTGTCTTTAGACTTCTCTTCACCTCACAGAGTCATAGCAACAGCTTTTAAAAGTGAAATCCCGTTAATATCAACACGTTTACCCAAAATACTCCCATGATTATCGTGAGTTCGACTCTGGGGAAGGCCCTGAGTCCTGACTGGTCTTAGAAATGGGCATCCACGCGGCTCTAAGCAGAAGGGTGTGAATCTGCACTCTCTCGCTCGTACAAATATGCTTCAGTTGGACAGTCAAAGAATCGTATATACATGTAACCAGTGATCAAATTTGAAGGGTGGGTCTTAATTTCAATTGGAAGGGCATTTATTCTCTGAGCCCTTCAAAGATGAAGGGCAATATAAATAGTTTTATTCTCCGAGCCCTTTAAAGATGAAGGGTAATATAAATAGTTGTACTTTATTTGACAAGTATAAATTAATTAATTTTTTTTTCAAAAATACAAAAAAGCAAATATTGTACATTTAAATTTTTACAATTTTAAAGAATTGAGCACCTTCTAATATCTATACAAAAATATGACATATTTTCAATAAAACTTAATTTAAATGCATTAATTTGACAAATATGTAACATTAATTTTAGAGTAAGTAACATAACAACTATTCTATAGTATTTTTTTCAAGTTGGAGCATGCTTCATTATACAAAAAAAACTATTTAGACTATGCAATAACCATATTGGGCAATTTGCTTGATCTTATGCATAGTGCAAAATGTCGTAACTAGATATAGTCTTAAATAAAAACTAGAACCATGAGAGAATTACTTACTGTTAACTATGTACAAAAGGAAGCCACTAAGCAAAACAAGGCTATAATAAACCTACAACCAATATATACAACCAAAAACTTAATTCAAACTAGAGAGAGGGTAGTAGTCCAATCCCGAGTTTTGTAAGAATGATGGGATTGGGCACCTAAGAAAAATAATACACAACTTAAAAAAAATTAAAAAAATACTGCATACCAAGCAAGTTAGCAACGATATCATCTTTGGGGCCGAGGCATCAAATTTTGTTGTTTAACACTTAACGCAACAAAATACATGTATGGGATGGAGGGGCAATGGAATCAAGCCCAAGTCAATTGAAGCCTTGCAACTCACTGCATGTCTAAGTCTCAACAATCTTCCTTTTAAAGTGAACTAGAACACCAAAATAAGTTTATTAATGGCATGCTTTGAGAAAGTTCTAGGTGTGAGTAATTAAGAGCTCAAGGTTCTAAAATTTGTTGTGTTTTGTACTAGTCCACGATTCAGTGAATCGAAAGGCACGGGTAGGAAATTTAATTTATTTAATGAAAACAATTAATTTGTCTACCTCTATGTCGAAACCATTTTACATGTTGATGTGGGTCACTACCCTCCTTATTGTCTTACCAAAAGGCATGGGAATGAGGAAGAAGATGTAAAATTATGGACTTCACCTTCAAAGAATGCCTTTCATATCACATTGGTAAGGAGTGAAAAGAATATCACGACAATCCAACGTATCAAATCTCAGTTGATAGTGTCAATTAAAGACTTATATAGTAAATTTAATATAAGACTTACTTATAGTTGTCTCTTACTCTTTGTGTCTTGACCCATTTGATATTTTATGGATGTCTTTGCGCCTTGACCCAATTGATATTATAAGGTGAGGATGTGCATGCATAATAATCCTTAGTTATGTCTATGAGATGAGGATTTAAAGAGAAGATGATGTAAAGACAAGTAATTTTTATATGTATTTTGGTGGTGAGAGCCCATGAAAAAAGTTGTGAGAAACCACAAATGTTTGGAAGGACGGAGGGAGATTACATCATGATCATGTCACCCATCAACTTGAAGACTATTCTTAAGGCAAAAAATTTTATTTTAAATTTCTTAATAACCATTGTGGTGCTTTGGTCCAATTTTTTTTCTAGCTCATTGTTTTTCTATATCAAGTGCCTAGTGACACCTCCCTGTATCAATGCATAAATCGACCTCTGCATAATGTGTGATCCTAGAAGCATGCCATTATTTGTAGTTGCATGCATTGAGTGCTATTTATAGTTGTCATGCGTCTATGATATTCATGCACGCAATGAAATCTTGTAGAGGAGGGCTCATCAAATTGGCCATTTGAATTTCATTTTGATGAAAAACGAGTGGACATTGGTAGTCAGGTTCACATAGATAGTAGGCACAAAGTTTTGGGCTCGTTTCGGGCCTAGTAGTAGACTAGTAGTTGTTCTTTGTTATTACAGTTGTAATCCCTGACACATTGTCACACTTTAGAGTGCAACCACAAATTACTTGGGATTCAAAGTCACATCTTGGTGGCCAGTGCCTCGTAGTCATCAGTGATCATTGGTCATCTTGCACACGTAAACACTGAGGGCATGACGTGAGTGAGTGAGTGATTATAATTTTATGATATTTCCAATATTTTGATTGATGAGTAGAACTTTATAGCATAGGAATTTCAACATCTTGAGAAATTTATATGGATGGATAATTTCAAATGTTGCTCTTCTATTGAAATGTTGATATAAATTATGTCCTTCTTAATTGGAAGAGTGAAATTCAGATTTTATTTATTTTTTGAATGACAATTTTAATTTTACACTTCTAGGAAGGGCTAGAACCCTTTGGAAGGGTTGGGAAGGTTTCAATTTTGAACATTGAGCGGGAGTTTACTACTCGAATTAATGATTATTATATATAAAGGAGAGATGTGAAACAACTTATTTCATTCCTTTTTGTTATATTACTTTAGAAAAGCAATTTATTTTTTTAATGGTATAGGAACAAACTATTCCTTTATAACAAGATATATATTCCAAAGTAATAAGTTTTTTTTTAAAACTTACTTTACATGTTTTTAACTTTTTGCACTAAAATAAAACAAAGTTACAAAACTAATAATCAGTGTTTAGGACGCACATATCTACACCATGTGTGAATTTCTTTCTATGAATTTGAAGAATAAAAACAAAGTTACAAAATTAATCAAGGTTTATTATGGATATATATACACCATGTGTGAATTCGTTTTTACCGAGTTGAATATTTTCTTATAAATGTAAAATGGAACATGAGATTGCATGAGTGATTGATATGAAGAGATTGACGGGTTTGGTCAACATAGTAAACTTGTTAAAAATGCAAAGAACTATAGCATATGTTTGTTTATGAATGTAAAATGAAGCATGGGATTGTATGAGTGATTTATATGGAGAAATGGATGGGTTTGGTCAATATAATAAACATATCTTTTTCCATCATTTATTTTATTCTTATATATATAATGAATAATGGTATATTTTGTAATATTTGTATTTGACATTGTTTGGGAGTTTCAAAAAGTTTCACTTATAGACCATAAATTACTGGTATAATATTAGATTGGGTATTTATTGTTAGCTCTAGAGAACTCCATCTCAAAAACTATACCAACCTTGAAGATACAAAACATGAAAAAATTAAATTGAATGTGCTTGTGAGGGGGATTTAATACCTCATCTTCCTAAGACTCTATCCAGACGAACATATCTTCTTATGAATCAACAATCCCTTTTCCTAGTTCATCAAACATAGAGTTGTTTTCTATGAAAACATATGCATAGGAAAGTTTTGTGAAAGGGGTCATAATTTCAGTTATTTAATGAATTGCAACCCTTGTGAAGACAATTGGAAGCCCCCATTTATCCATTACATAACTTTTTAGAGTCCAAAAATTGCAATTTTTCATTGTTGGAGTAACAATAAAAAATGACTAACATAAATGACTAATTCATATTCTTCTAGCTAGTCATTTTTTTATGCCGTGACTAAATTAGTCATTTATGCTAGTCATTTTTAACTCTATCACTTATTATCTAGTCATATTTATTAATTGGTGACTAAATTAGTCGTTAATTTTAGTCGTTTATAGTTCGATCAATCAAAATTGCTCATATTTAGTAGTAAATCACTTGAAAAACCAGTGGTGACTAGAATTTTTAGTCACGTAGTAGCTAATTCATCATTTTGTACTAGTGCTCCAGTAACCATAGCTTGGTCTTTGGAAGGTTTTATGGTGCCCATCATCACTAGTTTATCTTGTTCTTGTGTGAGAGATTCCATGAACTCTGCAAGCTTAGGCATTTTCCAGGCTCGAGCTGTCAACTTGGTGGCATGGAAGGTCGAAACAAACACTGAATAGTTAGGGCCAAGCTTAGAGAGTATGGCCAAAACTAGTTGCTCCTCCTTCTTTTCAATTCTACACTGTTTTAGCTGCAAAACAAGGGCTTTAAACTTGGAAAAGTAGAGTTGCAGGGATTCGAAGCTGCTGGGACTCAAGGAGATCAATTCATTCTCGATTTGATGTCCTCTCATCTCATATGTCTTACCAAAAATCTCTACAAGCTTCTCCCATACTTCATTTGGTGATGTCAATCCATCAAGATGGAAGAGGAGGTCTCTGGATATGCTCAGACACAAGAGACCATAAGCCTCATCCCTCCTGTTGTGCCATTTAATTTTCTCTACAGCTGCATTGGGCTCTGCTTCAGTTGCCATAGTCACCCTGTAGAGACCTTTCACTCTCAACAGTATCTCCATCTCTTCTTTCCATTCAAAGAAATTAAATGGAGTCAAGATGATCTTCTGAGATTGATTCATAGCTCAGAAATTGTCTCTTCAGTTAGCAGAATAGCTCCCAGTCAAGATGTCAAACCTACAATAGCAATATGGAAGGAGAGAAATTGATCTATAAAGGCTCTGATACCATGTGGAAATTGAACCCAGGTGATAGATCAATTGCACTCACAAAATTACTAATCAAACATGCAAATTTACACAAAACGGAGACTGAAATTAGAGCATAACACTAATCTGTATTGAATAAGTGTACAATAGCCAAAATTGTGAAGTCATAGGCTGCTGCAATAAATAATTACATGAGATATTCTAATGCATAAGGATTCCATTAGAAATAGTCAAAAGCAGGCTTACTAAATCTAGTCAAATCCCCCATAGGTGCATAAAGCAGTTTCCAAATCTTCCTAGGAGCTCACGAATTGGCAAAGTCAAGTAGGAAAGATAATAGGTGATGGAAACAAAACTTATACATTCTTTTATTGGGAGAAAATAATGGAGGATGATGAGGGCAAAAAACAAGTCAACTTCACCTAGTATTACTTTCCCTTTTGCCATAAAACTCAATAAAGCAGGAAATAAAGCAGAAAAAGTAGATATGCACTAGGGAGGATCTAGAATAAAGAAAATATGATAAATATGGATTCCAGGAGGTTTCCTAAGCACTCCATGACTCATTTTTAGCAATTTTGACTTCTAGGACATGTGGAAGACAACTTGCATAGAGTGGAATATTGGAAACTAGGCAAATAAGACAAAAATGGATTAATTAATGTCTAAGGTAGCTAACTATGGGTTGATTATTCTAACATTAGGTACAACTTCTCTTTTATTTCTACTTTGTTCATAACAAAAATTAGCCTTCCACATTGCTTCCTTAAGGGTTTTTGGATTGTCATACTCAATTATGTCCTTGAAGCTAAAAGGTAAACAACTCATAAACCTATGTATATTAGGATTTTCATAAATGATATAAGGTATGTATCGTAGTAAAATTAAAACTTTACTACTTATTTCCTTCGTAGACATTGAACCTAGCTTAAGATTGTAAAATTTCTTATCCCTTTCTTCGTAATATTATTCAGACAAAAAATTTCTTTTAAAGTATTTCTTGAAAGTTCTCCAAGTTACATACTTCTCTCTAATGTTTTTCACTCTTTTTATATCTTGCCACTATATATCAAATTTTCCAGTTAAGTTATAAATAGTCATTCTAGATTTCACCTTGTCTGAGTAATTATAAATTTGAAAATACTTTTCATCCCGGAAAACCATGCCTCAGCTTCCTCTCCTTTTTCCGCCTCACCATTAAACATCGGGGGTTTTATCTTCTTAAACTCTCCTGAAATTTCTTCATAAGGTTTATATTTTCTCTTTTTAAGGCTGCTGTCACTATCACTACTTTCATTGGAATATTTATGTTTCTCTGTGTGTGACCTAACATTAATATCCGAGAAGGAATTACTTTCATTATTAAAATATTTTAACTTTTTACCTTTACGCTTGTAAGATATAGTTCCAGATTAAGATTCAAGTTCTTTTCTTTTATCCTTTCCTTCATTATGTAATTTATCCAGCTTTATTTGCTTTAATTCTTCCCATTCTCTTAGGATTCTTTCATTATATTCCTTAACATTCCGCAGTTCAACATTTAAGTCTTTTACAGTTCGAAGTAATTCACATGAGTGATCATTTAGTTCCATGTATAAATTATATGGATTATTTTGTTCATTTTGATGTGATCCATCCTCGAAATATGCCTCTGCTCCTTTCATTTCTTGCAAAATAAAGATTTATATTTATGTACAGAAACAATTTTTAAACATAAGTTAGTATTTTGTTTTCTTGTTTTTGTATTGAGCATGCAAGTTGAGCCAAACTTCAGGCATAGTGTTTGAACTCGTGCTCTTATACCACATGTAACAACTCAAAAATTCCATCATCGGAAGATGCATATACTCCTTTCATTTCCTGCAAAATAAAGATTTATATTTCTTTATAGAAACAAATTTTAAACATAAGTCTGTATTTTGTTTTCCTGTTTTTGTATTGAGCATGCGAGTTGAACCAAACTTTAGGCCTAGTGTTTGAAATAGTGCTCTGATACCACATGTAACAAATAAAAAATTCCATTAAAAAAATTATTACAGAGTGTTTAGATAAATTTAAGACCTAACCTAGCTTCACATAGCTTTTAACAATTATTATAAACCATACATTCCATTATCGACCTAGGACTTAGCCTTAAATGAAATTCTGTAAAACTGATACTTAACAACTCAATTATGATAATTCCATATATGACTTATATAACACTAAACTGGTATACATGTTTTAAGTCTTATGATAAATTTACTTGTTTCCAAAAGTTGATGTGTCATGCCAACCTTGTCATCTGTTACAGTTTGTATGCTTAATTTGTATTTTCATAGAGATGGATTTGTCATGTTTTAACAGTGTAAAACCTCTACTTATAAACCCTATTTCGATGCGAGTGTTACAAGGTCATGGGTCTTACTTATCTTATGATAGTTAATGCATTGTTTAACCTTGTATTAATGTAGGTGTCTCCAATGAAGGACTAGCCCCCCTTGCAATCCTAAAAAACTAATGAGCCAACAAGTACCAAGGTAACAAAATAAAAGACTAAAAGAAAACAACAAGTTCACTCTACAAATATAGAAAGTGGGTAGCTAAAATTGATCCATGTGGAGGTAGGTTAAAAGTTAAAGTGACAATGTGAAGGCTCGTGGTGCCAACCAGGCTGGATAAAAAGTAAAACCTGTGCAAAAAAGCCAAAGGCTGGGTTTTTCTGTGTTGTCTTTTGCATTGTTTAACTGGTGAGGAGAGACGAGGGATCTCTACCCTTCCAACACATGGCTCCGCGACCTCCAACTTCACACTCCAACATTTTCATCACCACATGAATGGTATTCAAATCCACCACTACACCGCCTTTATTTCTCTTTTCCAAGGCAGTGGTTACCAAATATTTAGAGTCCCGCTCTCGACCTGCCACAGGTTCCTTCGTAGAGATGGATTATTGCTCCTTTGCAAAGTTTGTTTTCAGTTTGCTACAATTTTTTTTATAATGTCAAAATGCCAAATTTTTTACCTTTGTCCATTATTTTCTTAGCATGAGGTTTTGATGGTTGCTGCTTGGCTTGAAAAGAGTGATCTTGGGTCAAGGTTAGTTGGTGTCGAAGGGTCCTGGTAAGACCTATGTACCTTGAAACCCTACATTCCTTGACGGTCTAAGGTGTGAAATGAAATAAAAACAAGATGGAACAAAGTTTCCTTTTGGGTCTGGCTTCATTTGGGAGATACAAGGGTTTATACAAGCCCCCTCTGTTTGAATGGTAAACATTAGAGGAAATTTCAACTCAAAATGGGCCTTTTAACTTTAACTCAAATTCCATGTCATCATGTGTTAGCCAATGAAATTGATTTAAATTTGAAATACCGTATAGGTCTTAAACACTTTTTTAATATAAATTTGGGGATAGGTATCATAAAAAAACTACTTTTTTTGTTTGTATTTTCGACATATCTCCCCGTGTTTTTACTCAAATTTCGATCAGGAGAGCTTGTTGGATGCGGAATTAAATTCCACATCCAACGAGTACCCAATTGGCATACTTTTGACATACCCCGCTACCCCAAAAACAAGAAATACATGAAAAACATGATGATGATGTCATCATCACATTTTTTCAGGTATTTCTTTTTTTTGGGGTAGCGAGGTCCTTCAAAAGTATGCCAAGTGGGTACTCGTTGGATGCAGAATTTAATTTCGCATCCAACGAGCTCTCCCAATCAAAATTTGAGTAAAAACACGGGGAGATATGTTGAAAATACAAACAAAAAAGTAGTTTTTTTCTTTTCTTCCTCCAAAATTAATAAATATTATTTTAACTATTATTTTATTAGATTTTTTTAGGAGGCCCATTTTGAGTTGAAATTTCCTCTAATGCATTCTCGTGTTTTGACTCTACAACGTTAATGGTAGAGAATAATGTTGTTTTTATAAGTCTTCGGGCTATGATATGGGTTTATGCAGAGATAATATTTTTAAATCCCCCTTTTTGTTTAGAGACCATGGAGTCTGTGTGGGAAGTTTTATTATGGTCGTTTTGTAATTAAAATATTGAAGTTCTTGATGTAAAATTTTAGAAGAGTTTTAAAGGGAAACAATCTATGTGATTTTTGCTTCTATTTTTCTCTAATCCTTTGAATAGATTTCAGAATTGTTCTATATAATTGATATATTGTTTAATATTATGCGAAAGAAATTGTGTTTTCTTGGTTATGACTACTGCATCCATGCTTTTGTTAAAAAGATGCTAATCTGGTTTTTAAAATGATTATGACGTTTATCTCTGTTGATGATGTGTTTGAACTTAGGGTGCCAACATTGTCAAAATGTTTCCTGTGTTTTGTTTCTATAACTAGGGTTCTTTCGTTGTAGGTTTCGTTTATTATATAAATCACTTGGAATTTTAACCTTACAGACTTTGAACGCTCGACCTGTGTTAAAATTCATAGATAGGAAAGTTTGTTTGATATTGCAGTTAAATCGAAGCTACGATTTCTTTAATTGTAAGTGTTTAACACTAAATCGTTTTTAAAATGATAAGCCTTTCAGATGTAGGAAAATTGATACTAGGTAATTATTAAAACAATAAGCCTTTTGACTGTATGATATTTATGCTGAGTAAATTATTAATAATCATGTGAATTTTTATTTTTATGGGTCTCCAACCCTTGTCTAGAAGCCATCGACACATCTCAAACTAGATCTTTTTTTTTGGTAGGTTATAATTTTGATTTGAGGTTTCACTGTGTTTAACTATGGGAAAGCCCCAACTGTAAAAAGAATTAATTTTTGGTTAAAAACGAAAAGACAAGGAATCCTTACCAAGGATGTTGATGCTAGCTCTTATTAACCTATTTGTTATTTCTGTATGAGTTTATAAGAAAACTAAATGAATTCTAAACAGTTATTATTTAGATATAATTATTAATATTAGGTAAAGCTATATATAGTAAAATGATACTGTTTCTAAATACTAAAAAAAGATAGTCTACAATTTCTACTTTGAAAAAGTGTTTAAGCAGTAGAAATAATTTCTCATGTACTTAACTTATAATTGACAGGAAATAAAATATTTCTTACTTTATTTCGAAAACAATAATAATTCTGGAAACTTTCATCATTGATAAAATCCTTCAGAAATAAACATAAAACAATTAAAGATAATAATTTAGAACAATATAGAACCTGTTAATTTTCGAAGGGAACAAATGTCCAAACAAGACCATTCCTCCCAACCATCTCCTGAAAGCAGCCAATTACTTGATTTGGGACCCCCGAGCCTATTCACTGAACCACCATGACGAAGATATTGTGCAGAAGCTTGTACTGTCCTCTCTGTAACTCAGCAATACTTGCAGTCACACTTGCAGTCAATACTCTAACAACTCACTTTAGATTTCCCCTCATTGAATTCCTCTTGTGTGCCTAACTTTTTAGTGTGCAACAATCCATAAGGTTCTAGTCTCTAGAATGTAATGAGCCTCATGCTCATTCGATGGATATATGTGCTTTCCTAGGTCTTTGGGTTAGTTTTCAATTTAATGAGCCACCCGCTCAGTTCCTCCTTTCTTGGGAACATGACCACAATTTTAGGGAAGTTTCCTCATGCATCAGCTATAAAGTGAATGATGTTGCTGCCATTTGTCATTTTTTTCTTCTACACCAGATCATTCCTCATAGTGGGCCAGTGAACACTCTTCAATAGTCCTCTTTGATTCGGTGTCTCTTCTTTTAATTATTAAATAATAAAATATTTAATTACAGCCATCCTTGACCATCCTTGGTCAATAACATAAAAATTTACAACAACTTTTAAAGTAATGTCTTTCTACAATATAATTTTTTTTAGTTCTAGGTGGGTTACACACCCCAAGGTGCAATTTCTAGTATATCATTAAATGAATTTTATTTGATTCTTTTTTTTGGTTGATAGAGTAAATTTCCATAGAAGGTGGAAAGGTTGTCTTTTTTTTTGTTTTTACAAATCACCAATCATACAAATAAGCAACACTTTCATATGCTATCTTTGTTGTTGAACAATTTCCTCTATAGGATGGTTCCTTTTTGCAAGGGACCAATAATCCAAAGATATTCTCTAGGTTGAGCATATCAGTGCCTTATCCATTCTCCTATGGAGTTAAAGTTGGGATTGGAGTCAAAATTAATTCTTGAATCAAAATTGGGCATGGAGTCAAACAACTCTAAAAAAAAATAGAGAATATTGATTGTGGGCTTATATTAGTTGCTCTATGGAGCAAGTAGTTGAACTATTGTGTGTCAATTCAAAATAGAGGGAATGCTAAGAAAAATAGAAAAGGTTATGATATAGGGGTGCCCAAAGGTCATTGTATAGTGAGAATAAAGGCTTGATATACCTTCCATTGATAAGATACTCTAAAGGTCTCCCTTCTATGGAGGTTAAATAAAATTTTATAGGTGATGACCCTGTACCTTCTTTAACTATAAAGGGCCTATCCATAGATGATCAACTTTCCAATGATTTCTAGGATCTTCATGTATTTTGTCCCACATTAGTACTAGGTCCTTTCTATAAATCCTATATTCTTATTTTTTTTCCCAAATAGGTCCTTCATTATAATATGATATTATTTGAATTTTTGATATACCAAACTCTTATGTTCTTGCAGCTCTATTAGTTGGTTCACCCTTCTTTTCACTTTATTTTTTTCTACCACTAGATCTTGTAATATATTCATCTTCAGTAGTTTTATTTGAATAGGTAAGACCAACATAGGACCATCTTAATTATAGCTCTATCAAGCGCCAAGAGGGATCAAATCCCTTGAGATGCAAACTCCTTTAGAGTCCTAAACTTGGGGAAAGATTTGCAGCTAAAGGGATTCGATCCTTTTGATGGTTTAATGAGTCAGAGTTAAAATGGGTCTATCATGTATATTTGTAGAAATAGTAGCTCCAATTCTATGAGAAAATATAGTAAGAAAAAACACAAGAAACAGATCTTGCTTCTAAGATAATTCTCACAAGCATACACAAGAAAAATAGAGAGAAGAAAAGAGACCAAATCACATGAATGAAGAGATGAATATTTGAGTGTATCATTCCATTGAATAATGATGAATAATAGTGTACACAAATAGTACATCTCTCATAGGAAAATCTATTTGTATCGAGACAACTCATAAATCTCAAAAAGGATGACTTACCAAAATATGATAAACCCCCATAGGTGGCTAAAGCATTTCCCAAATCATTCAAGGACTTCACAAATTAGAAAAATTATGAGTGAGTTGTAAAGAGTGATGGAAAAACATGCTAATCCTAGAAAATGGAGAGAAATTCATGAAGGATGGGTTGGAAACAAAAGATACCAGTTTCCTAGTTAACTAGCATTACCTTATCCAAATAAAACTTGGATAAAACATAATAAAGTAGAATCTACGGTGAAGCACAGTTACTAATTCTGGGAGTCAATAAAGTGGTCAAGATCAACCCAGAATAAAAAAAAATCATTCCTGGGGTATAGATGCCATGTGTTGACTTTAAGGTGCAAGTGGATGCCAACTAATTAAGCTAGTAAGTAGATAATTAATCAAATAATGATTAATTATTTTATCCTAAGTTATGAATGGGTTTAATATATTCCAACAGCCCCCTTTAATTCTGAATTTATGATGGTATGTCAAAAAAATAGGTGTATATAGGGCCCAACAACAAGGCTATGGTCACCTTTTAACGATTATTATGTCCAAAAAAGTTGAGGAAAGAGGAAAAACCACATGGGGATAATCCTCCCTCAAGAAAGGATAGAAAACAAAATTTGAAATATTATGTCTTCAACATATCTTTAACATCATTTGCATGATCTAAATGAACTACTTCTGGTGAAAGACTTTGATAAAGAAAGCATGAACTCCATGATCATGCACTAGAGTGTAGAACCTGCAAGAAGAAAGAGGAGAGACTCCTTGTATATCATCAACTGATGAAGTAGGAGAATTATCTGAATGCTTGTTTCTTCTGACAAAATCTGATATTCAAACACAATATGAAATGGAAAAGAGATTTGTGCATAATCCTTTCCAAAGAGTACAAAAAATATGAGAATTTGTTACATGTTCAATTCCCTGAATAGCTGAAAAACTGTGATGTGAATCACATGTCATTCTTCCAATCTGATGTAGCACCTTCCCAGATCTAATATGAGGTTGATAAAACTATGATATATAAGAAACCTTAGCATATGGAATAACAAAGACAAAGGCTTCAGTGACTCCATGAGGATATAGGGCTAGATTAGGAAAACTATGAGCAACTAGGGAAAACTTATAGGTGTAAAAATTTAAATGATGAATAGACTTGAGGTATGAACCATCAGTGTTTAGAACAGATCCAAACATGTTAAATATCAGTCCAAATATGACTAATTTAATGGATAATCAACCACTAAAAGATATACAAGACTTCAAACCATGTAAGATAAGTAACACTGCATAAGAGACCAATGAGGAATCAACTAGTGAACTTGGGATTCGTATAGTCTTAGGATTATTCAAAGGTATAATAGATGGTATGGATGGTGGTATTATTTTTGTATAATCTTGCAAACATTCTTGTAAATCAGAATCCAAAGGATCACATATATGCATACCAATAAACTCATGGGAATACACTGGTAATGAATCCTCTGTATGAAAAGAGGAAAGAAGGAGATGTTCAAAATATTCAAGGAGGTTCCGAGTATTGATTCTAAGAACATAAAAGGAGATGATGAAGCACATGCGATCAAGTAAGGTAAGTGGTCTGACACACATAAGACTTGATTTGGCTAAGAAATCATCTATAAAGACACTAGGTTGCGCACCATCAATGAGAGAGATATGAACAAAGTGTGAAAGATCTGGCACATAGATCTCAAAATATAAGATAGAAAATATAGAGAAAAATGACTTGGTGAATGGATCATCATCAATATCAATAGAAGCTCCATATTTCTCTTCTTTTTCATCATTAGTATCACTAGAAAAAGAATCACCTTCAAGCTACAAAGAAAAAGACGGCTCTTCAATATTTGCTTCTTGATTGAAGGAGGAATATTCGAATCAAAGAGAGTAGTAACAACATGAATTGTATGAGAGACTTCTTCATCATGAATAAATTCATAAGAGAATGTAGATGCCAAGGCATATTGAGAGAGAGAACAAGAGGATATGCTAGGTTCGCTCCATGCTTCATCTTTTACTTCTTGCACACCAAAAGATTTGTCCAAATTATTCCAAATCTCGAATGGATGCTCAACAGAATATATGAGATGATGTATGTTTGGAGACATTCCCAAACACATAATTCCATAATCTCTATCACAATTATTTAGCCAATCAATCTTCTCTTCATAAGATTCAGGTTCACTCAAAACACCAATGGAGACATCAAAGAGACATTGTCTCTTCAAGTATGCAATCATCATGGGATTCCAATCATCATAGTTGAAAGGAGATAGTAGAGGAAATTTTGAATCCATATTGAAGTTGTTGAGATGCTCTAGTAGATACTCTCTGCAACCTACAAAACAAAACTAGGAGAAAATCTTGTAAGCTAGACAAGCTCTTCTTCAGAGAGGGATAAGAGACTGGATGTGCTCCTAAACTCTGTATAAATTGAGCAACCTTGCGCTTTGATACCATGTAGAAATAATAGCTCTAATGCTATGAGAAAATATGCTAAGAATAAGCACAAGAAATAGATCTTGCTACTAAGATAATTCTCACAAGCATACACAAGAAAAATAAAGAGAAGAAAAGAGATTGAATCACATGAATGAAGAGATGAATATTGGAGTGTATCCTTCCATTGAATAATGATGAATAATAGCATACATAAATAGTGCATTCCTCATAGTAAAATCGAGTTGTATGGAGAAAACTCATAAAGCTCAGAAAGGCTGACTTACCAAAATATGATAAACCCCCATAGGTGGCTAAAGCACTTCCCAAATCAGTCAAGGACCTCACGAATTAGAAAAAGCACGAGTGAGTTGTCAAGAGTGATGGAAAAACATGCTAATCATACAAAATGGAAAGAAAGTCATGAAGGATGGGTTGGCAACAAAAGATACTAGTTTCCTAGTTAACTACCTTTATCTTATCCCCGAAAAAGCTGGATAAAGCAGAATCTGCAGTAAAGTGTAGTTACTAATTCTGGGAGTCAATAAAGAGGTCAAGATCAACCCAGAATCAGAAATAAAGCATTCCTGGGGTATAGATGGCATGTGTTGACTTTAAGGTGCAAGTGGATACCAACTAATTAAGCTAGTGGGTAGATAATTGATCAAATACTAATTAATTATTTTATCTTAATTTTACTTTCATGTTCTAATACCTTGAATAATAATAATTTTACTTTCATGTTCTAATACCTTGAATAAAAAAGAAAATTATGACTAATAAACCAGCCTAGTGAAAGCCAAATCATAGAGCGATTGAATACAGATTGTATAGAGTGAATATCTTGTATATAAGATCAATGGTTAAATTTTACTAATAAAATGAAATTTCTACGTAATAGACAGATTGCAATACATATATTGAATACCATGTATATAATATCAGTGGTTAAATCATTTTGTTTTCATGTTCTAACCTTGCTACTCTCTTAAGTGATGATCAAATATAGATTACACTAAACTCTTACAACTGTTACCAGAATAGACTTTAACTTTGAGAAAAAAGAGCTCTGGCTACCCAAACCTATAGGCTGCTCCCTGTACCATATAGTTTCCAGAATAGAATAAAATTTCCATGTAGTAGACCGATGTCAATGCAAGATGGTTGAGTGATGGTTTAGATATTGAATATAGTGAATATTTTGAGAATAAGATCTTTGTTTATAACATTTTTTTGTATTTTATAATAGGTTTAATGGTTAAGAGCATATGTTTCTTTTGGTTCAAATTCAGAGGGGTAGTGTATGTACACTTCTATAGACTTTAGTAGTTAAATCCGTGTACAGGAAAAAGGTTCTTTGTTTTACAAAGGTCTCATACACCCATTTGGTGTCTGGTTTGACAGTGATCTTAAAAATAAATTATTATTATTATTATAATACCTTTAATATAATATACATTTATACAATATTAATCAATATAACTTTATATTTATACATCCTAGAAGTAAAATAATTTTATATTGTATATCCCAAATTAAATGTCTATAAAATTTAAACCAAAATACTTTTAAATTCAATGTCTTTAAAATTTTAATAATATAATTTTCTATTGTATATCCCAAATTAAACGTCTATAAAATTTAAACCTAAATACTTGTAAATTCACTGTCTTTAAAATTTTAAGTGATTGATAGTTTTCAAAACTGTAACTTGCGGCAGTAATAATGCACGATATTGGACAGATTTCAAAATCCACAGAGATGTGGTTTTGTAAAAAATGTGTCAAATATAAATAAAAATTGTTATTGGGAAAAGTATAGTGGGAACAACTCTATTTTGTTTGGCTATGGAGATTTGTTAATTCATCTTGTATTTTTATAATAATATTTGTTTTGTTTTATAATTTTTTATATTTTATAAAAAAAAAAATGGTGTTAACATGTTCCATGTTATCATTATAAAGGTGACATATTTCATTCACTTGAGTTATAGAAAGCATCTTTTTGGCACAACCACCTCAAGTCTATATACCAACTAGAAAAGTAACTTCCTTAAGGATTTCTTAGTGGCAATCTTGTCTACCAAAAAGCATACGTGAGTTTTGAGTCCCGTGATTTCTTGTTTCATGAGGTTTTGGTTTGAAAACTCAGCTTTACCATTTCGTTGGGGGTAATAATTTGAGGAGTGACTAAGAATTATATCATATTGTTGACAAAAGGATATCATTTTGATAGAGGTGAAATATTTAGCATTATTCGTTATTATCCAAAATTAGAGAAGATGATTTTTTACAAGAATTTGGTGACTAGGAGGTGGGTATCTTGTTTAGTAGGGACAAATTCTACCCATTTAGTGAAGTAATTAGTAGCACTAAGGATCCATCTATGTTTTCCATTGGATGGGGGATGTATCTCTCCAATAATGTGTATGCCCCATTGTTGGAAAGGAACATCAAATTGAATTGGCTTTGAGGGAAGTGTTAGTAGTTTATGTTTTCCAGAAAAGGTTAGGCAGGGAAACAAAGCTTTTACAAAATTGTGAAAATAGGATAACATGGTTGGACAATAATACCCAAATATAAGGATTTTATGACTTGTATCTCTAGCAACAAAATCCGCCCCCACCCCCCACAAATCCCTATCCTTGATCAATCACTTTCATCCTTATATTCTAATAAGAATTTGAGAAGGTTTTATTATGGATTTATCCAATGTACGTCATTTCCCAAAACACAATAACTCATTGATTTGAGATTTAGCACTCTTCTTTGAGACTTGTTCATCCTTGGAAAACATGCACATGTTGCCAATAAATAAACAAAATCATGGTACTAGTTTAATTGATGATAGAAAGTACTCACATAATTCCATGTCTCATTACTTAGATATTCATCCCAGTCCACTTGTACTTGTTTATCCCTACTACTTTCAAGTTAGCTTCAACCATTAATTTATCTAACCACTAGCCCTTTATCAATTTGGTGGGATTTATCACCATGTAAAATTTATGTATTTTAGTGATCCATTTACCCCATTTCTCATCTTCTTGTGGTTGACATAACATCTCTTTAATCACTATATGAGGAATGAAAGCAATAATATAATCCTTTAGTACATATTCTCTTAACGAATTAAGATATTTTACCAGTACATAGGGTTTTTCTTCCATAACATTATATTTTAGTTTTCCATCTCTCAAAGCTTTACTGAAGAAGGAAATAGGTTGTTCAAAACCATCATCATTCTTCCTCAATAGGACCATGGATATTGTATGTTTTGAAGAAAATGGAAACATCATGAAATATTTCTTATAATATGGGATGATTAGAAATAGAGATTCCCCTAGTTCCCTTTTAATTCCTACAAACACATCTTTGGACTCATTATCCCAACAAATACCAACTTCCTTATTTAATATTTTGGTCATTTTTTTAGTTACTTCAATGAAGTTAGAGATGAATGTAGTTAAGAAATTGATATTTCCAAAGAAGGATCATAGGGCCTTCTGTTCGTAGAGTTTCTACAACTGGAGCTATGTCTTACTCTCCTATTTCTATGGGTGGGTGAAACCCAATTGACACAGATACAAATCATTTACTACAATTAACCTAATATCTTAAGATTTCTTTCATGGAGTTTGAGAAGGGGAGGAAGAGAGGAGAATAATTCTTGTAGCCTTAAAGTTTGATGGAGTTTCTTGATAGATGATCTTGCATCCCTTTGAATCTCCTTCACACCTGCAAATCTAACCACAAAACGTCATTCCTACTATCCTACCAAACAATCTTTAAGAAATTCAAGCTAGATCTAGTTTCCTACTAATTCAAATCCAAAATAAAACTTGGAGGGAATGCATTGGAAAAAAATTGGGGGGAAAACCGAGTTAATTTATATTAGATGCAAATGAAAAAATACTCACAATCCTTGAAGGTTCCTTCCTTATCCTTTTCTTAGATTTACTCCTCTACCGTCCATGCCCTTAATTCCCAAAAGCCTTTGTAGTAGAAAAGTCATTTCTAGCCTTCAATTACTCCAACTTTCCTTTGCTTTCATTTTTTCTATCCTTTACTTCACCTCATATTCCTTTCATATAGAGCATTGGGATTTGTGAACCCAAATACTAACCATGAATGTGGGATTAAAATTTTTCATGAATTTTGATTATTTTCATAAAAAAAACCCACTTTACATAGTTTTTTTAGGCATTTCACTTGAATTTCCAGGATTTTAGGACAATTAATACATATGACTTGTATTACTTCCACTCTAGGAGTTGTGGAAACTAGGTTTTGTCCCTTAGTTAGTATTGATCTTGAATTATTTAAAGAAACCTTTGTCTTCACATAGTTATTCCTTTGCAGAAACAGTGGTCCGATGAGAGATCAAAGCTCTCAATTTGTTCCAAATTCTAGTCTTCATGTTGCGGGAAAAAATAAAGACATGTTTGGATACCATCATTCTCAAGGGTGTTAATTTGCTTGTTAAAAGATGCCCCCTAATGTGTGAGGTTTGAAGCTATGCTGAGGGTCGAAATACATTGATTTCATTCTGATACTCTTCACACTAATACTCTTTAGTGATCAAGACATGATGGTAAAGGATTTAGTTCATAGGTGAAGGGGATTGAAAAACATATGCAAGTTAAATAGGAAATTTTCCAAATATACAATATCTTCCTGAGAAGGGTATACCCATGCTCAGCATTAGACAAGCATGGACACGAAAAATACATAGTGGATCCATGTCAAAATTAATATTTTCAAAAATGTATATACACTTCTGCTGAGTGCAAAATATCTAGGTTTTAAATGGTACTTCGACATGGTATTTTTTTTATCTTATGCAACTCGGGCAGTGCATCGATGAGTGATACAACTGTATTTCCCAAGGTATTCAATACAAACCAATGATAGTACAATTTCATATCATGCAAATATATGATCTAATGTTGATCATAATAAAACACCATCTGATTGTCGTTAATTAATGTAATCATTAACACATGCGAGGAAACCCACCAATATTGATGATGGACTTCAAGGTACTTGAGTACAAACTAAAAAGATGAATATATTATTTGATGTCAAACACTTGTAGAATCCAACAATCATGGTTCATTGATGTATACCCTTTGTCATTTGCGAGGAAAACTGCAACTAATGACTGCAAGATCCAAGGTACTCACTGGGGTTCCTAGGTTCATTTCCTAGATGATTATTTGGCACTGATAGGAATAGAATCATCAGAAGGAGATAATTGATGCATTCCTCATCAACTAACATGAAACTGAGATCAATAGGCTGATATAATTTGGTAGAGATGTGAGATCCAACACTGTATACTGACACAAGGAAGGCTGACATGAATGGTCAGGAATATTGGAGGAATGACTGACATTGGTTTGAATTCCCTTAAACACATAACATGACAAAGAATGGACACTTGGAAACATAAGACTCTAGTAGATAACCATCATGAAATCTGTTAATTCCATATGTATTAAGGAAAGGATCCACAGATGATGTTAAGGATAAACCATCAGTGGAGATCTGTTCAAATTACTAGTACAATTTCTTTCTGCAAATTTAAGTGGTGTACCGAAAATGGATACAAAATTATGTTATGTGTTCAAAGGATACTAGGACTTACCATTTCCTTTGTTTCAAAGATTCAATATGACACGATTCAAGTCTCCCCCCTTTTTTGGATTTTTGTGTTTTTTAATTTTTAGTACTTTTTCATTTATTAGCTTGAGAAAAGAATAAATAATGCTATAGTACATGGGAGGGAACGATTGTTGCATGGGCGTACTCTATTTTTCAATATCATGGGCCAAGTCAAGGAAAATATACATATTTCAAACAAGGGATGATTTAGTTGTGCACACTCTTATGGATGTTCCCTCCATGGGTTGGCTCTCTAAAGCAGAATTCTGTGTCGACGGACGGTGAAATAGAACCAAGTAACTCTGGTTATCCAATTTGGTATAATGGAAAAGTAGGAAAGGGGAAATGTGATTTACTTTATTCCCATTCATGTGACAACACAAAAATCACAAATCACAAACCACAATGAATTGCGGTCTATCTTCAATTATTTGAATCAAATAGTTCTCACATGTATAGGTCAACTTAAACAGAACCAATGGTTTATAACATCTTGAGTAAAAAGTGTATGCAAAGGAAGATACGAAACATAAAAATAAGCACTGAAGAAGTAAGCACAAATGTTCATCCATATATTTCAACACATGCTTATGTAAACTGACACGAAATAGGGAGCCCATCAGTAAATGGTCAGAACTGTATGGAAGAGAAGTATGTGGTCTCAAACTCCAGGTCATGATGGGACTAATTGGGATCCCAGGCCTATGAGAATAACTCAACATGGGAACCAAAATGGAAAGTAGGTGGTGACTATGGTGTCCCATGTTTGGTAGGATATTCTATCGGAATGGTGGAAAACACATATATGATGGGATGACCCACCGATTTCCAACAGTTTCGACCCTATGGAAAAATTGGGTTGCAAAAGGTTCAAATGAATATTCATAGTAGAGGGGTAACCTAAACCTATAAGAAAGCTTCCAAATATACCTGATAAGATCAAGGAACATACAAAGGATGCTCCTATACTTGTGTGGATTTAAACCAAGAATGCTCTTAGTGGCCCCAGAAAAGATGTCTTTAGGTGGGTACAACTAAATGTTTATGACTTGAAGGATTCCTTCATCTGATGATAAATCACTTCCAAGAAGTCAAGTGAGCTAAGAGAGCTCACAACGACTATAGGCCAGGTAACCAAATCATATTCCTCCTCCAAAGAAATATTTTGATCCAAATCTGTCAAACCCATTTGAAGAGCTTGGTATGACATTTCTATAGCAGATAGAGGTGGTGAGATAATAAAGTTTCCTATGAGGGAATATTTTTTTAATGATCCTACCCCATGTCTTGAACCTCCTTTAGAGAATCCCTAATGAAATGAACATTCGATTGGACAGGAGTTTCGGGAAAGCAGTAATATAATTGGTTGATCATGATAATATTCCCCCATTGTGGAAACTAAATCACTCATGACTCTAAAGACACTATACTTATTATCACATGTATCCAAACACTTCCTAACATAAAATTGTAATCTTTAGGCGCATCTACTACCTCAACATCTACCATGACTATTTTTCCACCCCATTCAAGAGGAAAGGCTAGAATGAGTTTGTGAGGAGAGAACGAATGTCCATTAAATGATTTTCACATAGTATGGGATTGAACTAAGGTGGCTGATCCTAATGCTTGCCAAAATTTAAACGACGTGACACAAGTCGAGGCCCCTTCATCAACTTTCCTTTACAATAGAACTGGAGACTCCACTGGGGAGAGCCTTGTCTGTTTGGGGTTTCTCTATATTTATTCCATCCTTTTGTAAGGTTTCAAGTCCTTCTTACAAGTTAGGAACACCTTTTGAGTTTGTTGGAGCACCTTTCCTGCCTTCCTAGGTCAGGTTTTTACCCTTTTTGTGCCTTTTGTCATCCATACATGGTTTTCAAGCTAAACAGTCACGTGTCTGTGTTGTATACACGACTTGCGCTACTTGCGACCCATGTGTCATATGTGACTTGCCTTAAGGCAACCCGCGTATACATCTTAATTTGTGTTCTCTCATCATTTTTTAGGGTTTTTGGGTGATTTGAGGGTTGTTTGTAGGGTCTTCAAGGGTCCTCTGCATGTGCATGACCCTAAGAGGTTGTTTTATCTCTGTTAGGTGCTCTTTGTCTATCATGTAAGTCTCTTTCAATTCTTTGAACTTTTTTTTGCTGCTTCCCCCCCCACCTCCTTCTTTGGCTTGACCTTGTTGGACAAGGTACTGAGCAACCTCTGTTTGTAGGTTTATATTTATACTTTGGACTTCTTGACCTTTGTTTAGGTCAGTATTATTGCTCAGTCTCTTCATTCCAAAGTTGTTGTCTTGTTTACCTTTGTGAGCCTTCCTTTCAAGAGAGGTTGATATCCAACTTTAGGGAAACGTAGGGTTTGTTTGTGGGGTGTAGAGTAGTTGTCTATTTGCTTTGCTTACAGTACTTGCTTGCATTAGTTGATAGGCTGTTTTTTCTTTTGCATTTATAAAAGAAAAAGAAAAAAACACATGTTTTCTTTATATGCATGTAGATTAGATTTTTAGTCTAGATTGCATGGCATATCATTGTTTCTGAAAAAAATAAAAAGAACTTGTTCTTTTGTGGCTTTCAAGTTTCTTTTTGAAAAAGAGAAAGAGAATAGTTTTTTCTTTTTGCATTTAAGTTCTCTTTGTTTAGTCATTTTGTTTCAACTTTGAGTCAAAACACCACATAAGTTTCACACCATTTACCCTCTGACTAAAAACAACCCTTATAATAAACGATATAATTTAAAATTTATTAGTAATTTTTGTTTTATAGGGTCATGCACCAACTAGCATAGGCTAGACTTGTGGGATAGGGAGTTTAAACTCCCCACAAGTGTTTAAATTTAGATGTAGTTGGCCAATCACTTGGTAAATCCTCTTCTATGTTGATTGTATCTGGGAAGCTCCTCTCAAACGGGAGTTAAGCATGAGGCCGCGTGGAGACTTGGATTGAGGAGATAACCCTCTGATTCCTCGTCAAAGCGTAGACCAAGGTTTTTGCGCATCTGGGGATTTTGTCTTAGATAGGATTTCGAGATTTTCTACCCTGCCCGTGTGTATGAACTAGGCTTGTGACTGTTCCCCCAAACTATCAATATAGTTCAGGTAGCCTTTAGTCTCTTTGACATCTAGGGTTCATACACAGGTACACCAGAAGGCTATTTCTGGTTGACCTTGGACGGGCTTGGAAGGTAACCCCGGTAGAAGGTGTGGGAGGGTGATGGTTGATTCCTCCACTTGTGCCTAAGAACATGTACAGGGACGCAAGTAACTGTCTATCAACTTTCTTCTGGAAATCATATCTTATACCTGTTTGTTTGTTTGGCTTTAAGAATTTTTTTAGTGAGTGCTGTGTGGTTTGTCTGTACTTAGTGTGCCTTTAGGTGTGTGCTTTGTAATTTTGGTTTCCTTTTCAACCTCAGAATTTGTCTCCTATTTTGGAAATATGGCTAACACCCCTTTGAACACCAGCTAAGAGATCCCCATGTTGGGAAATCCTTGTACTATTCCTCTCACAGGGAATGCTGGTGTTGCTTTGATGGCCACCCTAAATCTACCTGGATTCACCCTAGGGCTACCAGTGTGGTTTTTTCCCACTCCAACTGCCCTGAATGCTCCTAATGCTTCACAAGTAAGATCCTTATATCAAGGGCATCAAAACACTGCTTCCCCTTTACTTGTAGTTGATTCTCCTCCTCCTTCTACCTCATGTGGTGAAAGTACTGATACTAGTAACCGGCAGTCTAAAAGGAGTAAAAGAAGGAGGAATAGGAAGAAGGCACATAAGAAAGGGGGCACCCATTCAACCTCTGCAAGTCAAGTTGAACCTCACCACCCAGCCTCTGTAGTTCATGTTGGGGGCACCTATCCAACCTCTGCAGGTCATGTTGGATCTAAGCACTCAACCTATGCAAGTCAAGTTGATCTTCACCATTCAGCCTTTGTTGATCATGATGGTGGGATCCGTCCAACTTCTCTAGGTCACGTTGGATCCAGTCACTCAGCCTCTACAGTTCATGCTAAGGGAACCCATTCAACCTCTGATGTTCAAGTTGAACCTCCCCATCCAACCTCTACAAGTCATGTTGGATCCATCCACCCAACCTCTGAAGTTCATGCTAGGGGCACACACTCAGCTACTATAAAGCATGCTGATCCTAACCATTCAGCCTATGTTGTTCATGCTGGTGGTGCTCATCCAACCTCTACAAGTAATGTTGGACCCAGTCTCTCAGCCTCTTCAAGTCATGTTGGGGGCAGTCTCTCAGCCTCTGTGGTTCATGCTAAAGACAATCCGTCAGCCACTACAAGTCATGTTGACACTGTTGAAAAGACTAATCGTTCAAAACACAAGCCCAAGTTTCCTTTTAAGCTTTGTGAGGGAGAACACCTTACCTATAAATTCCCTTCTATCGCGGAGGTGTGAATAGTTTGGTTTCATGGTCATCCCATTTTTGAACATTCTGAATCTTTTTAACAACCAACCTCTCTTAGTCAAGTTGGACCCAGTTACCCAGCCTTTGGTGATCATGCTGGGGGGGAAATCTCAACCTCTATAGGTCATGTTGAGAGCAAGCAGCCAGCCACTGCTAGTCATGTTGACACCATTGAGAAAACTGGTCATTCGAAGTGAAAAATTAAGTTCCCTTGTAAGCTATGCGAGGGAGATCATCTTACTCACCAGTTCCCTGCTATTGTAGAGGTGCGAAGAGTGTGGTCTGAGACTCAAGAATTTACTTCTCTTGAATAGCTTATAGTTTCTCAACAACCTACTCAACCTTTGGTTAATTAAGTGGTCGAACCAATCTCAGATTTGGTCGATCCCACTCTTCTTTCAGAGAGTGATCCTAAAGTGATTGAACCAATGTCATATTTGGTCAATCCTACTCTCCCTTCAGAGAGTGACTTTCATGAAGCGGTTGAATCGATTCCATTGTTGATCAATCCCACTCTTCCTTTGGAGAGTGAAGTGTTTGCTAGTCACATTTTCTTCACTGCCAGTTCAGAACTTACTGAACAAGGGGGCACTGAAATTGTTTCGGATCAACCCCCACCAAGCTCTCGGATTACTTCCTTTGATTGGGATAGTCTAGTTGAGCCATGCCTTCCTTTTGATGCACCTTTCCAGATAAAGGAAAAAGTTGAATCATACACTATTGCTAGTTGTATTGTTGATGAAGGAGCCTCAGTTAGTATTTTGTCTACTCATTCTTGGCGAGGCATGGGATCTCCCAACCTTGTGTCGACTGCTAGTCAGTTACTGGTGTTTGATAGAAGAACTTGTATAGCCTTAGGAATTCTTGCTCAAACACCTGTTACTTTGGGTGGTAAGACCGTCTTAGTTGACTTCATGGTGATAGAAGACCCCTTGGACTTCAATATGCTCCTTGGATGTGATTATGTCTATGCCATGCAAGCTTTGGTGTCAACATTCTTTCGTGTGACGTATTTTAATCATGGCGAAGAAATTGTCACTATCGATCAGTTGGATTTTCTTGATCCATATCCTGACCCAACTAGAGACTAGGTCTTTCCTTTATTGGTTCCTAGTGTTTCTATAGACATACCCCGCCAAAGGTGAGCTATGTGGCCTCATGCCCTTTACGTTATATTGCTAATGAGAAGTAGCCTCTGTTTTCATGCTTACCTTCTCAGGACTTGGTCCCAGCAGTTGACCAAGTGAGTCATCCTATACAGACTAAGGAGTGTACTCTCCACTTGGTTGATCCATTTGAAAGTTTAGACATGTGTCCTATCTCGGATGATCTCCTTCCTTCGGATGGAGTCTTCCTAGAGTCGTTGATACAGTCTGATATTCTATTGGATGTTGGTTCAGTTGTGACTAATTCTAACCCTGATTTTCCTAGTAAGCCTGACCTTTCTTATTATGTTTTTCTTGTTGAGTATTTTGATTCTTCCTTTGAATAGCAAGTCAGTGATCCTGATGAGTTTGATTTTTTTTATGAATTTTTCAACTCTTGTGATACTAAGTTTGTTCCTGCAGACTCTATCTCCCTTGTTGATTTTTGCTCTCCTTCTGAGGTTGATCTTACCAATTATAAACCCTCAAGCCTTGGTGCATAGAATCTTCTTCGATCGATTCTGCCTTGACTTTCCCTTTTGTAGAAGATAGCAAAGTCACATGTGTTTCTGCCAAAGTGACCTGCATCATATCTTTTCTTCTGAATGTGATTATGATGTTGTTGTTTTTTGGAGACAGGATTTTTATTTTGAATCAAAATTGTTTACTAGCCTCTCCTTGTTGTTCAAGTTGTAACTACATTTGCATGTATCCTGCTCGCGATTTTGAGCTTGATGCCAACTTCCATGCTTTTAGCTCGTTGTATAAGCCCTCATCTTTGTTCTCATCATCGCTAAGCCTTGTATCATTTTTCCTTTGCAGCTTGACACCTTTTACCTTGATGAGATGTTCCCCGAGTGTCTTTATCCTGCTCATGTTCCTTGCATTATGCACAGGTTTGTTCTTTGCTCTTGGAACTAGTTTCACCTGCTTATGACACTCGTCTCCTCACATTTAGAGTATTCTTTTTGCTCTCCTTCGAGCTTGTTAAAAATAGTAAGGAGGTCGGGAGTTGAATTTTCTGGACTCATTAAAACTTCATAGGAAATATATTGAGTTTCTTTAGGCCCAAGTCCGACTCCTAAAAATAGACTTGATTGCCAAGTAAACATGTCCATTCAGGATCATTAAGAATATGTGAATGGGCATCCACATTGGTGGTAGGTTATCACTTTCTCAGACCGTGTGGAATAGTACGAGAAAGGATCACTCTCTTTTTTACGGAGTTGAGAAGAATATTCTTAGGCATAGGTTTATCACTTTTTCAGACTTGAGGGACTAAACTTATGGAAAAGGAACCCTCAGTATGAGCTTAGTTTTCTCTTTTTCGTGCTCTGGACCAAAATATGAAAAAGATTTCGAGTGTACTTTATGTCTTTGGCATGCTCGTTAAACCCTAAAGAACAAAGCATTGAGTTTACTGTTATAAGCCCCATTTCTCGTAATCAAATGGATATTTCCGAGTGATCTTTCCTTCCATCACACTCATAAAAATCAGGTTATATGCTGCTTTTGAAGGCGCATTGGGTAGGTGGTAATTTAACCTTTTTCATACCTTCCTGACTACGTATGAAAAAGGTGTGCCTTACTTCTTCGGAAGCTAAGAGAGTTCTTTTGTGGTTTGTTTTATACTTTTCCGGCCTTAGGAGACTAAATTGGATGAAAAAGCACCCCCCAGAGTCTTCTTTGGAGTTTTCAGACTCTCTAAATTATGAAAACACCATCGAGCATGTACTAGTTCGCGCTCGTAAAATCCATGAATTAGTGCTTTATCAAGCATTCTTCTGTCTTTTCTTCGAGCTTGCCAAAAATGAAGATGGTCCCGAGTTTGCTTTCTTGGACTCGTTAAACCTTTACAAGAAAGAGGGGAAGGGAAGCTCATTCACATGTTTTTTACATCATGGCAGCAAGTCTTGTTTCCTTGAACAAAGCACTAGTTTTGAGTCTATCAACAGTCGGGTCCTAGTATTTTGACCTTATCCTAATTCAGAGTTTCTTACTCCTCTAGTTGGTCTCTTTTCCAATTGAATGGGGAATCTGTCAATGTCTCCTACATTGCAGATTTGTTTCGTTGGTCCTTTTGTGTCAAAAGCTGCTTAAGTCACTTTTGTGTTGTGCTCATTGTTCATTCTACAGTTGCCTTGACCTTTTGTGTCAGCCATTCCCTGGTATTATTTCAGTACATCATGTCTTTAGCATTTCTTGTCATGAAATTCAGTACCAATTCCAAATCTAATTAGTCTTTGACTTACCTCGTGTTGGATGATGAAGGATGCCTTAATGCCTTCCTTCCAACGGATATCTTCCTATCAACTGCAACACATCTTGATCTAGGAATGAGATTTAGGGTTTTATGACAGTACCTTGGGGATTGTAGTCATCAGTGGCAATTTCCCTCGCTATTGGGTAATTGGAATACCTTAATGTCTCCTACTGAATGGATTCTTCAAGTGTTCGACTTCAAGTCCTTCTATTCACACTTGTTAGAATGTACTAGGTACTCTGGGGACCATTTTCATTAATGGTGGTTTCCCTCAGGTTTGTTAATAGTTCTCATTATTGACTGGTAATCAAATGGTTTCCTCCATGTTCAACTTCAGCTCCTTTATTCACATGGTTAGGATTCGTACCTTTTTTGGGCAGTTTGGATTGAAGACCTTGGGCTAAAAGTAGCATCGTCATTTTGCTATTGCCCAAGTTGCGCAAGAACTTGTTACATTTTATATGACATTTTGCTGAGACATAGATCCACCTTGTATTTTTGTGGCTATGATTTATTGTTGAGCATGGATCCACCTTGTTCATTTGTGGCCATGACTCCTTTAGATTTGATATGGCGCCTTTTTGCATATTGAGTGACCATGATAGTTTCATCAGTTATACATATGTTGGATCTGCTTGTATCTTTATGGCGATGTGTTGTATATGGACTTTTATGTCCTAGAGATCAGTTTTGTCTGACATTTATCTCTCTTTCAGGTACCTTTGTTTGAGCCTTTTGATCTTGGATTCTCTGCTCTCTCCATACTCAGTTGTTTACTTTATAATGTATTTCAGCTATCATCTTCCCCTGTAACCTCATACATTAGGGGGCATCTGTTATAGCTCAAAATGACACATCTCTACCTATGACCACTTTCCCATGATTTTGTTGCATGTCAACACTTCCATGCTGACACTTCATGAAAGTCACTGAAAAAACACCTAACTTGGAGGACCCATATCTTGAGTTCTGTAACTTCCTTTGACCTCATCTCCACACCATTGGAAATGTATTTCTGTTAGCTAAAACTTTTCTGAAGACACCAAAGTATGAAAATGCCTAGAAATACCCTAAAAATGATTTTTTGGATGTGTACTCGATTTTCCTTAAGGAAACCCATGTACGTACGCGAGTTGCTATCTATAATAGTTGTGTACGTACGCGGTTTTCCTTAAGTAAAGTCACTTACACATCCAAAAACTCATTTTTAGGGTATTTTTAGGCATTTTCAAACTTTGGTGTCTTCTGAAAAGTTTTAGCCAACAGAAATAGCTTTCCAACAGTGTAGAGATGAGGTCAAACAGAGTTATAAAATTGAAGACATGGATCCTCCAAGTTAGGTGTTTTTTTAGTGAATTTCATGAAGTGTCATCATGGAAGTGTCGACATGTGTTGAAATCATGGGAAAGTGGTCATAGGTAGAGATGTGTCATTTTGAGCTATAATAGGTGGTGACTATGGTGTCCCATGTTTGGTAGGATATTCTATCGGAATGGTGGAAAACACAAATATGATGGGATGACCCACCGATTTCCAACAGTTTCGACCCTATGGAAAAATTGGGTCACAAAAGGTTCAAATGAATATTCACAGAGGGGTAACCTAAACCTATAGGAAATCTTCCAAATATACCTGATAAGATCAAGGAACATACAAAGGATACTCCTATACTTAGGTGGATTTAAACCAAGAATGCTCTTAGTGGCCCCAGAAAATATGGCTTTAGGTGGGTACAACCAAATGTTTATGACTTGAAGGATTCCTTCATCTGATGATAAATTACTTCCAAGAAGTAAAGTGAGCTAAGAGAGATCACAACCACTATAGGCCAGGTAACTAGATCATATTCCTCCTCCAAGGAAAGATTTTGATCCAAATTTGTCGAATCCATTTGAAGAGCTTGGTATGACATTTCTATAGCAGATACATGTGGTGAGATAATAAATTTTCCCATGAGGGAATATTTTTTTAATGATCCTACCCCATGTCTTGAACCTCCTTTAGAGAATCCCTAATGAAATGAACATTTGATTGGACAAGAGTTTTGGGAAATCAGTAATATAATTGGTTGATCATGATAATCTTCCCCCTTTGTGGTAACTAAATCACTCATGACTCTAAAGACACTATACTTATTATCACATGTATCCAAACACTTCCTAACATAAAATTGTAATATTTAGGTGCATCTACTACCTCAACATCTACCATGACTATTTTTCCACCCCATTCAAGAGGAAAGGCTAGAATTAATTTGTGAGGAGAGAACAAATGTCCATTAAATGATTTTCGCATAGTATGGGATTGAACTAAGGTGGGTGATCCTAATGCTTGCCAAAATTTAAACGACGTGACACAAGTCGAGGCCCCTTCATCAACTATGGTTTGAAAAATGTTCTTTCCATGGGATGTTACTTTTATTTGAAAATCAACTTCGAAAGAGACCTTACATGTTAATTGGTCTAAGTCTAATGTGATCGAAGTTGCATTGTATGGATCAACAACTCTAGTTGAAGATAACAATTCCTTTCTTTACGTAGGACAATATTGTAATACCTCCATGGCATACATGGAACATGGTGTTTGAGCTATTTCCTCAACTGGATTCGCATTATGAGCAGCTCGTGTGTTAGGAATATGCACTGTTCTACATAGAAAACCTTTGGAGGGGTGTGATATTATGTCTATGGCTGGTTTATCCATGGTAAGAGAAAAAATTAGTTGTGATCATGATTGATACAATGTACTAGGAGGGACATCATAAGAATTGAATCTTGTTTGAATTCTCACCTCATAATCACACATGAATAAATCGGAATTGGTATCATTTCCCCCTTGTGAGGGTTTTTGACTAGTTTCCCCCTAACGAAGGAACCAACGATGTAGCAACCATTTGATGACAGTGTTGTAGAAAGGGTGGTATCAAAATAGTGGGTTGTTTTCTCCCACCATCTTGAACCAGATTAATGCATCTACCATCCCAGGTTTAGCATTTTTATTACTCTTATATTTCTTATGCTTTCCTCTAAGGTCCATGGATTGAATTATATGGGTTTTAGAAATATGGGAAAGATTAACATTGTGCTTACCCTTGTACTTATTCTTATTTCCTCTAAGGTCCATGGATTTAACTATAGGGATTTCATAAATATGGTAAGGATTAACACTGTGCTTACCCTTGTACTTCTTCTTCTTTCCACTAATTTCCATGGATTGAACTATAGGGATTTCATAAGTCAAGGAAGGATTAGCATGTTGCTCCATATCTCAGCTAGTTGTAGGTCATGAATTATAAACAAACATTTGTCCCATTTCCTAGGTAATTTGCTCAAGTTGTTTGACAGAACCTATCATACCATTGACATGAGGTCCATGTGGTGGCCTAGCTAGATCAAACACAGGTTTTGTAGGTTGGTTCCAAAAAGATAGGTTACTTGTTAAAACCTCACCACTCCATTGTGGAATGGTATTCATGGATGGATTCACCCCTTACAGGGTTAGACTCCAAGGATATTGAATATTTCTCATAATTTGACCACATCATTGATGAATGGGTGGATTTCCCCCTTGTGGGGTTAGAATCAAATGAGATCGGTTATTTCCTAGAATCTAACCACTCCATAGATGTGGTTCTTGGGCATGAAAATAATTCCATGGTGTGTTTCCCTCTTGCAAAGGATTCCCCAAGAAGATTGGGTACTTCTTGGAACATGATCAATGGGTGGATTTCCTCCTTATGGAGTTCGGTCCCGAGAAGTTTGGTTACTTCCTAGAGCTTGGCCACTGGGTGGATTACCTCCTAATGGATTTGGGTCCCAAGAATATTGGTTACTTCCTATAACCTTACTGTTGTAAAAAAAAGTATCCTATGTCTAGGGTTTAAGAGGCTATCAACATACTGGGGTTGAAAGGTGGATGCAAATGGTTATGCAAGTATCTATAAGCAAGATTTAGAGATAAGAAAGGTCCACACCTAATTAACTGAAGGCTAGTCCAAGATTTCTCTACCCCTTCTCCTGCTCCTCTTCCCCAAGAGACCTGTAAAACAAGTTATACCTTCCTCAAACAAATATGACCACATATAAAGAAATGATAATCAAATAAACATGAAATAATGAGTTGACTAACATCATCATATGATCATAAACATAGATTCAATCACACATTGAACAATGATTTGGGAAGAAGAAGGACATCACATCTTTATTAATCTTGAAAAGAAGTACAAGTATACCTTCTCTTCAAGTTGGGCACCTCATGAAACCTTGATCTAGTTCTGCTACTTCTCTTCTCCAAGGAACTTAGCCTCCAAGCTCTGCAACACAAGGAGAAAGCTTCTAGGGAAAAGGTGTGGGAAAAGAGAGCTCCAATTCCTCCAGCATAACAATGCAAAGATTCAAGTCTCCTCTCATGGACCTCCCTACCTCTATTTATATGCTTAGTGAAGAGTTAGTGTCGAATACCAAGTAGTTACAACTGAAGGAGTGAGTTGCATAACTACCTAAACTACCTGAATTTCAAAATACGTATTTTTTTGACATTTTTTGGAGGCGTACGTGGGTTGCAGAGACAACAGTTGCATACATGAGGAGGAATACATGGGTTTCAATGTAGAAAGCCACATATTTAAGGTTTATGTGAGTATTATATATAGAAAGTCCTGTACGTACATGGGTTTCCGTAAGGAAATCCGCGTACACATCAAAAACTCATTTTTAGGGTACTTCTGGGCATTTTCAGACTTGTGTCTTCTGGAAAGTTTTAGCTAACTAAAATATATTTCCAATTCTGTAGAGATGAGGTCAAACGGAGTTAAAAAAATCAAGATATGGTTCCTCCAAGTTAGGTGTTTTTTCAGTGAATTTCTTGAAGTGTCGTCATGGAAGTGTCGACATGCGACGAAATCATGGGAAAGTGGTCACAGGTAGAGATGTGTCATTTTGAGATATAACAAATGCCCCCTAATGTATGAAGTTAGAGAGAAAGATGATAGCTGAAATACATTATAAAGGAAACAACCGAGTATGGAGAGAGCAGAGAATCCAAGATTGAAAGGCTCGAACAAAGGTACCTAAAAGAGAGATAAATGTTAGAAAAAAATTGATCTCTGGGACATACAAGTCCATATACAAAACCTCACCATAAAGATACAGGAAGATCCAACATATGTATAACTAATAAAACTATCATGGTCGCTCAATATGCAAAAGGGCGCCATATCAAATCTAAAGGAGTCATGGCCACAAATGAACAAGGTGGATCCATGCTTAATAATCGATCATAGCCACAAGAATACAAGGTGGATCTATGTCTCCACAAAATGTCATATAAAATGTAACAAGATCTTGCGCAGCTTGGGAAATAGAAAAATGATGATGCTACTGTCGACCCAAGGTCTTCAATCCAAACCACCCAAAAAAGGTACGAATATTAACCATGCGAGTAAAGGAGATGAAGTCAAACATGGAGGAAACCATTTGATTACCAGTCAATAATGAAAATTGTTAACAAACGTGAGGGAAACCACCATTAATGAACATGGTCCCCAAGGTACCTAGTACATTCTAACAAGTGTGAATATAAGGACTTGAAGTCGAACACTTGAAGAATCCACCGAGTAGGAGACATTAAGGTATTCCCACTACCCAATAGTGAGGAAAATTGCCACTGATGACAACAATCCCCAAGGTACTGTCATAAAACTCTAAATCTCATTCCCAGAGTAAGATGTGTTGCAGTTGATAGGAATAGATCCATTAGAAGGAAGGCATTAAAGCATCCTTGATCATCCAACACGAGGTAATTCAGAGACTAATTGGATCTGGAATTGGTACAAAATTTCATGACAAGGGCCACCAAAGACATGATGTAATGAACTGATACCAGGGAATGGCTGACACAAAAGGTCAAGGAAACTGCAGAATGGCTGACAAAGGTTTGATCCTTGAACAGTGAGCACGACAAAAAAGTGACTTAGGCAGATTTTGACACAAAAGGACCAACAAATCTACAATGTAGGAAACATTGACAGATTCCCCATATAATTGGAAAAGAGACCAATTGGAGGAGTAAGAAACTCTGAATCAAGATGAGGTCAAAATACTAGGACCCAACTGTTGATAGACTCAAAAATGGTGCTTTTTTCAAGGAAACAAGACTTGATGCCATGATGTAAAAAAACATGTGAATGAACTTCCCTTCCCCTCTTTCTTGTAAAGGTTTAACGAGTCCAAGAAAGCAAACACGGGACCATCTTCATTTTTTGGAAGCTCAAAGAAAAGACAGAAGAATGATTGATAAAGCACTTATTCATGGATTTTACGAGCCTGAACTAGTACATGCTCGATGGTGTTTTCATAGTTTAGAAAGTATAAAAACTCCAAACAAGACTCCAGGGGGGTGATTTTTCATACAATTTAGTCTCCTGAGGCCGAAAAAGTATAAAACATACCAAAGAATGACTCTCTTAACTTCCGAAGAAGAAAAAGCACACCTTTTTTGTACTTAGTTAGGAAAGTCCAAAAAAGGTTAAATTACCACCTACCCAATGGTCCTTCAAAAGCAGCATATAGCATGAGTTTTATGAGTGTGAAGGAAGGAAGGATCACTCGACAAGATCCATTTGATCACGATAAATGGGGCTTACAAAAATAAACTTGATGGTTTTTTCTTTAGTGTTTAACTAGAATGACAAAGACATAAAGTACACTCAGAATATTTTTCATGTTTTGGTCCAGAGCATGAAAAAGAGAAAACTAAGCTCATATCGGGGGATCCTTTTTCATAAGTTTGGTCCCTTAGGTCCAAAAAAGTGATAAACCTATGCCTGAGAATACTCTTCTCAATTCTGAAGAAAAGAGCGTGTTCCTTTCTCATATTATTCCACATGGTCCGAGAAAGTGATAA
Organism: Pseudotsuga menziesii; assembly: GCA_001517045.1. Classification (NCBI taxonomy): domain Eukaryota; kingdom Viridiplantae; phylum Streptophyta; class Pinopsida; order Pinales; family Pinaceae; genus Pseudotsuga; species Pseudotsuga menziesii. The sequence continues at coordinate 544,237 of LPNX010729962.1, read as the reverse complement.
CCTACCATCAATGTGGATGTCCATTCACATATTCTTAACGAGCCTGAATGGACAAGTTTACTCGATAGTCAAGTATATTTTTAGGAGTCAGACTTGGGCCTAAAGAAACTCAATATCTTTCTCGTGAAGTTTTAATGAGTCCGAAAAATTCAACTCGTGGCCTCCTTACTGTTTTTAACGAGATCGAAGGAGAGCAGAAATAATGCTCTAAATGCGAGGAGATGAGTGTCAGAGGCAAGTGAAGCTAGTTCCAAGTGCAAGGAACATACCTATGCATAATGCAAGGAAAGCGAGCAATATAAGGACACTCGAGGAATGTCTCCTCAAGGTAAAGGGTGTCAAGTTGCAAAGGCAAAATGATACAAGGCTGAATAGCGATGAGAACAAAGATGAGGGTTTATACAACGAGCTAAAAGCATGGAAGCCGACATCAGGCTCATAAGTACGAGAAGGGCACATACAAATGCAGTTATAGCTTGAACAACAAGACAAGGATAGTAAATAGTTGTGAATCCAACTAAAAATCCTATCTCAAAGAAACAACAACATTAGGATCATATTCAAAAGAAAAGATCCGATGCAGGTCACTTTGGCAGAAACACATGTGACTTTGCTATCTTCTATAAAAGGTAAATTCAAGGTAGAATCGACTGAAGAAGATTCTATAGCACCAAGTCTCAAGGGTTTATAATCAGTAAGATCAACTTCATAAGGAGAGAAAAAATCAACACGGGAGATAGAGTCTGCAGGAACAAACTCATTATCACAGGAGTTGAAAAATTCATATGAAAAATCAAACTTATTAGGATCACTGACTTGTTGTTCAAAGGGAGAGTCAAAAGACTCAACAAGACCAAAATAAGAAGAAAGTTCATGATTACTAGGCAAATCAGGGTTAGACTTAGTCACAACTGAACCAACATCCAAAAGAAGGCTAGACTGTATCAAAGACTCTACGAAGACTTCATCCGAAGGAAGGAGATTATCCGAGATAGGACACATATCTGAACTTTCAAATGGATTGACAGAGTGGAGAGTAGGCTCCATGGTATGTATAGAATGAATCACCTGGTCAATTACTGGGATGAAGTCCTGAGAAGTTAAGCATGAAAACAGAGGCTGTTTCTCAGTAGCAATTGAACGCAAAGGACATGAGGCCACATAGATCACCTGTGGTGGGGTAGTGTATATAGAAACAATGGGAACCAATAAAGGAAAGACCTGGTCTCTAGTTGGGTCAGGAGATGGATCAAGAAAATCCAATTAATCGATAGTGACAATTTCTTCGCCATGATTAAAGTGCATCACACAAAAGAATGTTGACACCATAGCTTGCATGGCATAGACATAATCACATCCAAGGAGCATATTGAAGTCCAAGGGGTCTTCTATCACCATGAAGTCAACTAAGACTGTCTTCCCACCCAATTTAACAAGTGTTTGAGCAAGAATTCCCAAGGCTATACAAGTTCTTCTATCAAATGCCAGTAACTGACTAGGAGTTGACACAAGGTTGAGAGATCCCATGCCTCACCAAGAACGAGCAGACAAGATACTAACTGAGGCTCCTTCATCAACAATACAACGAGAAGTCATGTATGGTTCAACTTTGACCTTTATCTCGAAAGGTGCTTCAAAAGGAAGGTGTGGTTCAACTAGGCTATCCCGATCAAAGGAAGCAATCAGAGAGCGTGGTGGGGGTTGATCCGAAGCGAGTTCAGTGCCCCCTTGTTCAGTAAGTTATGAATTGGTAGTGAAGAAAATGTGACTAGCAGACACTTCACTCTCCAAAGGAAGAGTGGGATTGATCGATAATGAAATCGATTCAACTGCTTCGAGAAATTCACTCTCCGAAGGGAAAGTGGGATTGACCAAAGATGACATTGGTTCAATCACATCAGGATCACTCTCTGAAACAAGAGTGGGATCGACCAAATCTGAGATTGGTTTGACCACTTGATCAACCAAAGGTTGAGTAGGTTGGGAAACTATAGGTTGTTCAGGAGAAGGAAATTCTTGAGTCTTGGACCACACTCTTCACACCTCTAAGATAGCAGGGAACTGCTGAGTAAGATGATATCCCTCGCATAGCTTATAAGGGAACTTAATTTTGCACTTTGAACGACCATTTTTCTCAATGGTGTCAACATGACTAGCAGTGGATGAATATTTTCTATTAGCATGACCTACAGAGGCTGAGAGTTTCCCCCCAGCATGAACTACAGAGGCTGGGTGACTGGGTCCAACCTGACTAAGAGAGGCTGGTTGTTGAGAGACTTCAAGATGTTCAAAAATGGGATGACCATGAAACCAAAATATTCACACCTCTGTAATAGAAGGGAATTTATAAGTAAGGTGGTATCCCTCACAAAGCTTACAAGGAAACTTGGGCTTGTGTTTTGAACGGGCAGTCTCTTCAAAAGTGTCAACATGACTCACAGTGGCTGACGAATTGTCTTCAACATGAACCAAATAGGTTGAGAGACTGCCCCCTGCATGACTTGTAGAGGCTGAGAGACTGGGTCCAACATGACCTACAGAGGTTGGATGAGCACCACCAACATGAACAACAAAGGCTAAATGGTTAGGATCAACAAGATTTGCAGCAATTGAGTGTGTTCCCCCAGCATGAACTACAGAGGCTAGGTGGATGGATCCAACATGACTTGTAGAGGTTGGAAGGGGAGGTTCAACTTGAACATTAGAGGTTGAACAGGTGTCCTCAGTATGAAATACAGAGGTTGAGTGACTGGATTCGACATGACCTGGAAAGGTTGGAAGAATCCCACCAGCATGATCAAAAGAGGCTAGATGGTGAAGATCAACTTGGTTGAGTGCTTAGATCCAACATGACTTGCATAGGTTGGATAGGTTCCCCCAGCATGAACTATAGAGGCTGGGTGGTGAGGGTCAACTTGAATTGTAGAGGTTGAACGGATTCCCTCTTTCTTATGTGCCTTCTTCCTATTCCTCCTTCTTTTACTCCTTTTAGACTGTCGGTTACTAGTATCAGTACTTTCACCGCATGAGGTAGAAGGAGGAAGAGAATCAACTACAGGTGAAGGGGAAGCAGTGTTTTGATTCCCTTCATATAAGGAGCTTACTTGAGAAGCATCAGGAGCATTCAATATGGTTGGAGTGGAAAACAACCACACCGGTAGCCCTAGGGTGAGTCCAGGTAGATTCAAGGTGGCCATCAAAGGAACACCAACATGCCCTGTGAGAGGAATAGTACAAGGAGTTCCCAGCATGGGGATCATTTGGTTGGTGTTCAAAGGGGTTTTCGCCATAGTTTCAAACTAAGAGACAAAGTTTTAGGTTGAAAGACTACCAAAAGTACAAAGCACACACCTAAAGGCACACTAAGTACAGACAAACCACACAACACTCACTAAAAATTCCTAAATCCAAATAGACAAACATGTATAAGATATGCTTTCCAAAAGAAAGCTGAGATACAGTTACTTGGCATCCTTGTAGATCTTCTTAGGCACAAGCAGAGGAATCACCCACCACCCTCCCACACCTTTTATCGGGGTTACCTTCCAAGCCTGTCCAAGCTCAACTAGAAATAGCCTTCTGGTGTACCTATGTATGAACCCTATATGTCAAAGAGAATAAAGGCTACCTTAACTATATTGACAGTCTGGGGGGACTGTCGCAAGCATGGTTTGTACGCATGGGCAGGGTAGCAAAGCCTGAAACCCTGTCTAAGACAGAATCCCCAGATGCGCAAAAACCTTTGTCTATGCTTTGAAAAGGAATCAGAGGGTTATCTCCTTAGTCCAACTCTCCATGCGGCCTCATGCTTAACTCCCGTTTGAGAGGAGCTTCCCAGATACAATCAACATACAAAATGGTTTACCTAGTGATTGGCCAACTACGTCTAAAATTTTAACACTTGTTGGGAGTTTAAACTCCCTATCCCACAAGTCTAGCCTAAGCTAGTTGGTGTATGACCCTATAAAATAAAACTTACTAATAAATTTTAAATTATATCATTTATTTTAAGGGTTGTTTTTAGTCAGAGGGTAAATGGTGTGAAACTTATGTGGTATTTTGACTCAAAGTTGAAACAAAATGACTAAACAAAGAGAACTGAAATGTAAAAAGAAAAAACTATTCTTTTTTTTTCCAAATAGAAACTTGAAAGCCATAAAAGAACAAATTCCTTTTATTTATTTTTTCAAAAACAATGATATGCCATGCAATCTAGACTAAAAAACTAATCTACATGCATATAAAGCCAACATCTGTTTTTTTTCTTTTTCTTTTATAAATGCAAAAGAAAAACTACCTACAAACTAAATCTATGCAGATAACAAGACCAAAGCAAAAGGAACTTTGCTATACAACCACCAAACAAACTCTAGAATGCCCTAAAGTCAGTATAAACCCTACTTGGAAGGAAGGCTTGCATAAAAGACAAGTCAACTATTTTGGCATGGTGAAGTTAACCAACAAAAGAAGAAGGAAACAAACACCAACAAGTTTTTGAACTCAAACAAAGATCACTGACAGAGGCTGGCTAGAAACATAAGCCAAAAATCATGCAAAGCAAAGGGGGTGGGGGGAAAGAGCAAAGAGAAAAACCTAATGCTATAAAAAGGCTTACCACATAGATAAAGAACAACCAAAAGGGATGACACTAACTCCCTGGAGTCATGCATTTACAGAGGACACCAAAAAACCTACCAAACATCCCACAACAGCAGAAAAACCACAAAAATGAGGAAAAAAACACTGTTTTAGAGGCACCCGCGGGTTGTACTACTGACAGGTCTCATGTCATATGAAGTTTGATAGTACAACAAGTTGCGTGTACAAGAACACATGGGTTGTACCAATGACAAGTTGCATATCATACGTGGGTTGACAGTATAGAAAGTCACGTGTACCAAACTAGACACGCGACTGTTCAGTCTGCAACTCGCGTATGGGTGGAAAAAATCCCAAAAAAGGTAAAAACTACCTTAGGAAGGCAGGGGAGATGTTCTATCAGATAAATAAAGTGTTCCTAAGTGGCAAGAAAGACATGAAACCTTACAAAATACTGAAAGAAAGACAGAGAAACCCCAAACAGATAAGGCTCTCCCCGGCAGAGTCGCCAGTTTTGTTGTAAAGGAAAGTATCCTATGGCTAGGGTTTAAGAGGCCATGAATGTACTGGGGTTTAAAGGTGGATGCAAATGGTTCTGCAAGTATATATAAGCAAGATTTAGAGATAAGAAAGGTCCACACCTAATTAATTGAAGGTTGGTCCAAGATTTCTCTAGCCCTTCTTCTGCTCCTCTTCCCCAAGAGACCTGTAAAACAAGTTATACCTTCCTCAAACCAATATGACCACATACAAAGAAATGATAATCAAATAAACATGAAATAATGATATGACTAACATCATCATATGATCATAAACAGAGATTCAATCACACATTGAACAATGATTTGGGAAGAAGAAGGACATCACATCTTTGTTAATCTTGAAAAGAAGTACAAGTATACCTTCTCTTCAAGTTGGGCACCTCACGAAACCTTGATCTATTTCTGTTGCTTCTCTTCTCCAAGGAACTCAGCCTCCAAGCTTTGTAACACAAGGAGAAATCTTCTAAGGAAAAGGTGTGGGCAAAGAGAGCTCCAATTCCTCCAACATAACAATGCAAAGATTCAAGTCTCCTCTCATGGACCTCCCTACCTCTATTTATATGGTTAATGAAGAGTTAAGGTCAAATACAAAGTAGTTACAACTGAAGGATTCAATTGCATAACTACCCAAACTACCTGAATTTCAAAATACGTATTTTTTTGACATTTTTTGGAGGCGTACGCAGGTTGTAGAGACAACAGTCGCGTACATGAGAAGGTATACGTGGGTTGCAATGCATAAAGTCACATATTTAAGGCATATGTGAGTATTATATATAGCAAGTTGTGTACATACGTGGGTTTCCTTAAGGAAACCCATGTACACATCAAAAAACTCATTTTTAGGGTACTTTTGTGCACTTTCAGACTTTCGTGTCTTCTGGAAAGTTTTAGCTAACTAAACTATATTTCCAATGGTGTAGAGATGATGTTAAATAAAGTTACAAAACTCAAGATATGGGTCCTCCAAGTTAGGTGTTTTTTCAGTGACTTTCATGAAGTGTCGACATGCGACGAAATCATGGGAAAGTGGTCACAGGAAGAGATGTGTCATTTTGAGCTATAAAAATTACCACTGAGTGGATTGCCTCTTGATGGATTTAGGTTAGGTTACTTCCTAGAACTTAACCATTCCATTGATGTGGCCCTTGGGTGTGAAAAGAATTGCAAGGTGGATTTCCTCCTAATGGAGACTTTCCCCAAGAAGATTGGGTACTTCCTATAACATGACCAATGGGAGGAATACCCCCTTGCGGAGGTAGGTCCAAAGAGGATTGGTTACTTCTTGGGTCCTGACCACACCATGGTAGTTTTCCTTGGGCTTGATTAGAATTCGAAGGTGGATTGTCTCCTTGTGGAGACTCCCCGCAAGAATATTGCATACTTCCTAGAACATGACTAATGGGTGGAGTTCCCCCTTGTGGATGTAGATCCTAAGAGGATTTCTTACTTCTTGGATCCTTCCCACACCATTATAGTTGTCATTGGATTTGAAAAGAATTCCAAGGTAGGTTTCCTCCCTGTGGAGGTTGGATCCAAAAAGATTGGTTATTTTTCTTAAACATGACCACTCCATTGCATAATGGGGTGGATAGGTGGATTTCCCCTAAGAATTGTGCTAGAATAAATCTGAGAATGAGCCTCTCAGGAAATCCCTCACATTGGTGAAGGATAATTCCAATTGGCATTTATGTTCCAGGATGCATTATTTTTTCTAGGAATATTGCATTTTATGGTAAAGGGTTACCCCAAGAAGTAGAACTTAGACGACTATTGTGTGTTCCAATAGGATGTTGATAACCTCTCGCAACCAATTGAGGTTTCATTGATGTGGTCCCTTGAATTCCCGATGATGTCAAACTGGTATGTTTTGCAATTTTTTCCAAACTTCTGAAAAGTGGATTGGTGTTTTTCAATGATTCACTTGTTGTGTGAAAAAATTGGGTCTGAAACATTTAAAGGTGGATTTATTAGATCCACTGTGTGGTTTTCTAATGCTTTCAATTACAAATAGAGTAATATTATCAATTATTTTATGTAGATGTTCCAGTGTTAGTGTAAATTTTAAACCTGCGCAGAGAAGCAAATCATACAGATTCTTTTAAGAAAAATAGAAATCAGAACACATCATTCACACATAAACACAGATATTTACCCTGGAAACCATTAACCAGGAAAAACCAGAAAACCTTGGAGCCACACCTCCTATATTCTCTTCATTACATTATGAATCCTCACAATACAAAATATAGGTACTCCGCAACATCCAAACCCTAATCCGTTAAACCCGATTAGAAAAATGCTTCAATCCCTTAACGAGGATTAAGTTATATATTTTTAGATAAATTCTAAAAATATCCACAAATAACTATAAATAGCCATAAAATATATAAATAGCCAAAAACTTTTGCTCACTGTGCTAGCATTGAAAATGACCTAACACCTGTTTCCATGAAGGTTCTTTTGGGATCGTCGAGCTACAGCGGTGACATGCGCACCTCCCATCCATACGCACATGTAAACAATATAGCATATACCCAACATTCTCCCACTTGTTGTTTCCTTTGCATATCAATGAGTCATGTACTCATTAAAGTCACAGGTTCATGGCATCAATGCCCATAGATTCTCTACACCAAGAGAACTTCTCTGTACTAACATACTTTGTTAATGAGTCTGCAACATTTTTCACGGTGTCAACCTTCTCCAGCAGCACCATCTTGTCTTCAACCATATCGCTCACAAAGTGATATTGCACATGAATATGATTTGTCTTAGCATGATAAGTAGGGTTTTTTGCCAGGAAGATTACACTTTAGCTATCAAAATCTAACCTTACACCATTCTATACAAACCCAATACCTGAACACAATCTTTGCAACCACACAACTTCTTTTCTTGCATGAGTGGCTACCATGTATTCAGCTTCTGTAGTTGAGAGTGAAAATACAACTTGTCTCTTGCTCATCCAACTGATAGATCCTCCAAATAGGTTAAACACATACCCACTTGTAGATATTCTATGATCAAGGTCTCCAATCCAGTATGCATCAACAAATCCATGTACATTTATTACTCTCTCTGGCTCAGGTCTTCCTTGGTAGCGGATTGCATAATCTATGGTGCCACACAAATATTTGAATACCCTCTTTACAGCTGTCCAATGCTCCTTTCTTGGTTTTGACATATGTCTGCTTAAAAATCCCATTACATGAGCAATGTCTGGTCTTGTACAAACCATTGCATACATCAAACTACCAACTGTACTGGAATTTGGAACCTGTGACATGTCTTCTTCTTATTCTTGTGTCTTGGGACACTGCTCTATAGATAACTTTATACCTACACTAATAAGAACCTTGGCCGGCTTACTTTCCTGCATGTTAAATCTCTGTAGTACCGTCTCAACATATTTTCTTTGATTTAAACTGATCATTTTGTTTGCACAATCTCTTCTTATCTCCATTCCTAGAATGAAGTTTGCAGCACCAAGATATTTCATATCAAACTTGGAGGATAGTTGAGACTTCACCTCCTTTATAACATCTTTGTTGTTTCCAATCAGCAACATGTCATCAATACACATAACTATGTTAATGAAGTGATCACCAACATGTTTTCAATATACACAGTGATCAGCTTTGCTTATCACAAACCTCAATCCAAGTATGTATGTGTCAAAATTTTGGTACCACATACTTGGAGATTGCTTTAAACCATAAAGGGACTTCTTTAGTTTACATACCAACTCATTCTTTCCCTTTACTATGAACCCTTCTAGTTGTTTCATGTATATTTCTTCTTCCAGATCCCAATGTAAGAACAATGTCTTCACATCCATCTGCTCTACTTCAATATCAAAAGCAGTAGCAATAGAAAGAAGAAATCTAATAGAAGTTAATTTTGCAACTGGAGAAAATATTTCACCAAAATCAATCCCCTCTACTTGAGAATATCCCTTTGCTACCAAGCGGGATTTATAATTATCCACTTTACCTTCTGCATTCAACTTCTTTTTAAATAGCCGTTTTCTCCCAATGAATTTTCTCCCAGCTGGTAACTGGACTAGATTCCAAGCTTCATTTTTGTCCAAGGAATCCATTTATTCATCCATGTCCTTTTTCCAGAGATCAATACGCTCCTAATTAACAACTTCCTTCACATTTCTAGGATCATCATCAGTAATAGACATAGAAAAATGAGAGCAAAAATCAGGAGGGGAATACCTTTCTGGTTGCCTTATTTCTTGAGATGATCTCCTCAAAAATGGAGTATAAGGTTCTTCTTCTTCTGATTTTGCTTCTTCTATTTAGTGAGATTCTTCACCTTCTAACTTAAACTCTATTTTCTCTGGTTCCTTTCCCATGGGATTCACTTCCTGTCTAGGGACTTCTTTGACCTCTCAAAACACAAAATCTCGATTATAAACAACCTTCTCAGTTATAGGATTCCAAAGCTTATACCCTTTCATACCATCTTTATAACCAATAAAGATACACTTCTTAGCTTTGTTATCCAACTTGCTCCTTTTCTCCTTTGGATCATGTACATAAGCATCACAACCAAAAAATTTCAGATGCTTAATAGAGGGATTCTTACCAGTCTATACCTCTTGTGGAGTTTTATCAATCAATGCTGATGTGGGTGATTGCTTTACCAAGTAACATGCTATCTCCACTACTTTTGCCCAGAATTCTTGTCCTATCCCAACACTTCTTAGAATTCTCCTTGCCTTTTCAATTAACATCCTATTCATCCTCTCAGCAACTCCATTCTGTTGAGGTGTGTATGGAGTAGTCTTTTGCCTTGCTATACCACACTTATTACAAAAGTCCTACAAGAACCCTAAATTCTTTAAACTTGGCAAATACTTCATATTTATTTCGAAGGAAATAAATCCATACATTCCTTGATAAATAATATATAAATGAAACATAATACATAGATTTTCCTAATGATGGAACAAGAATAGGTCCAAAAACATCACTATGTATTAATTCTAGAATTCCCTTTGCTCTTGTAGCACCGGATGCAAATCTTACTCGATTTTGTTTTCCATATATGCAATGTTCATAGAAATTAAAATCTAGTGTGCAATCAGTCATACCTTCAATCATTCCTTTACCTTGTAATGCTTGAAGTCCTTTTTCTCTGATATGCTCCAATCTTTGATTCCATAGCATTGTCTTTCCTCCTGATGCAGTCAAGGTTTTGTCATCTTTACCTCCTTCCTCCAGCACAACAGAATTGTTACATTCATCAATGATGGTTTTTCCCAATAGTTTGTATAGAGTTACATACCGAACTCCCCTCATCAATTCCATTGATCCTTGAACCATTTTGCAACCACCATCTCCACACATAGTCTTTACACGTGCAACATCCATCTTTCTGACATATATCAAGTTTCTTGCTAGATTTGGAATGTGTAGCACTCCAGGAAAAGTTCTAATCCTTCCATCATTCAGTTTTATCTTGACTCTACCACGTCCAATGATACTGGCTGGTGAATCATCTCCCAAGTACACATATCCTCCATTTTACTTTTCATATTCATAGAACCACTCCCTATGAGGGGTCATATGACATGACACACCTGAGTCAATCAGCCATATATCACGTTCTGAAGGATTACCCGTGGAAGCTAGGTACACATTCCCTCCTTCTTTTGAGGATTTCTTCGCCTATATGGAAGGGGTATCCTCATATACCTTTGCTTTCTCAACATTCTTAGATCTATAATCCTTTTTATAGTGCCTAGATTTACCACATTTCCAACACTTCCTTATTCCTTTTCTTGGGGATTTAGATCTACCCTTAGATTTAGATCTACCTCCAAATCCTTTATTTTTGTTTCTCTCCTAGGGGAGACCTCTCAAAGCGAAGGCATCTGTGCTATGATTATCCATGTTTTTCCACCTCATCTCTTCTGATAGTAGGGATGATATAATTTCATCAAATTTTAAGGTCGCTTGGCTAGCACTACCTATTGCAACAATTAGGTTGTCCCAGGATTCCAATAAAGAACACAGTAATGTAATACATTTATCTTCTTCAGCCATTTTAATACCAATAGAGGTTATCTGACTTACTAGAGTATTGTAGACATTCAAATGCTCAGCTACAGTGTCATTCTTGTCCATTCTGAGGTGAATAAACTTCTTTTGCAAAAGCAACTCGTTCACAAGGGATTTTGATTGATACAAACTGCCTAGTTTTTCCCATATCTTTACTGCACTATCTTCACCACATACATTCCACAACACATAGTCTAATAATCACAAACGTATTTTACTCCTTGCCCTTATTTCTAATTTATCCTAATCATCTTGTGAGGTTGCAGTGGGTTTCATACCCGGATCCACAACAATTTGCTGTTCTCGATCTACCGGAAGATTCTCCATTTTGAGCTTCCATAACTCAAAATTATGGCCGTTAAATTTCTCGATCTCAATTCTTGAAGTGCTTGCCATTCTCTTTGAATGCAAAAATCAACACTACAAAGCTCCCACTGAACCCAGGTTTATCACAGACCCGAGATCTATCAACTACATCGAACCCTTAACGACAAAGGCGTCCCCCTGATTCCAAAATTGAGCTCTGATACCACATGGAAGTTTTAAACCTGTGCAGAGAAGCAAAGCATATAGATTATTTTAAGAAAAATAGAGATCACAACACATCATTCACACATAAACATGTAGATTTACCCTGGAAACCCTTAACCGGGAAAAACCAGAAAACCTTGGAGCCACACCTCCTATATTCTCTTCATTACATTATGAATCCTCACAATACAAAATATAGGTATTTTGCAACATCCAAATACCCTAATCCATTAACCCGGATTATAAAAAGACTTCAATCCCTTAACCGGGATTAAGTTACATATTTTTAGACAAATTCTAAAAATAGCCACAAACAGCTAGAAATAGCCATAAAATCTATAAATAGCCAAAAACATTTGTTCATGGCGTTTGCATTGGAAACGACCTAACGACACTTTCCGTGAAGGTGATTTTGGGATCGGTGAGCTGTAACGCTAACATGTGCACCTCCCCTCCATATGTACATGCAAAGAATATAACATATACACAATAGTTAGGATGATCTTGTTCTTCTCTATTAATGTCAATTTAATTTAGAAGTGGTTTTGTCTCAATATCACCTAGGTTTAATCTTTGTATTCGTCTCCATGTTTTAATAGGGCCTTCAAATTCTTGTGACTCATCTCACTACCACTGTGACTGGAGGATTGGGTGAGAATCCACTTTGTTTTTTGAGTGTTTAGAATTGTTTTGTTAATTCAACTATGTATCAAATGTAATAAAACAATACTAAAGGAAATCTAGACTTCAAAAAGTGTCCACACCACTAAAAAATTCCTAAGGAAACAACAAGCAAATCTCTTTCAAAAAACCAGAGTTTAGTGAAAAGTTGGATTTAGAGGGTCTTGCAAAACTAGTATCTCCCGAGATATCTCAGGCCTCAATAATTACTAACTAATGAAGGTTCGAGAAACAATTACATTGTTCTTCAATCACCAAAGGTTCAAGTGTTATCTTTTCTCCACTCACCCTCCCAAGGAACTTCAGTAATTGTATGTCTATCTTAGGTATTGCAATCATTCCCCACTAACAATAGCTTGTGCAATGCCCTAGGAACGGTAACTAAAGTTACCACTTCACAAACTGAGACTGGGTGGGATAGTAGTTAGTCCAGGATAACTCACATAAATAAGCTATTCCGAAAAATTGATGTCACCCCAAGTACTTGTCACTTAAATGGAACATTGTGATGTGCTCATATCCCACTAAACAATCAAGAAGGGGGGTACCATCCCTACTCGTTCATATTGACCTCGTGCTTAACACATGTGTTAGAAGTGCCTTCCTGAAAACCTTTTGTTACTAATGGATTTAACTCTCTTTAATTAATGTTATGTTTGAAATTTTGTGGCCTTGGAGTGTTAACTCACCATCTTAATCCAAATCCCTATCCTAATCTTGTTGGTGATATGAAAATAAAATATTGATCAGCTTTAAGATTAAGCGTTCATTTAAAGGTAGTTTGCTTAGTTTCAAAGGAGTGGTGGTAAAAATTATGGTGTTTTTTTTACTCAAAGTACTGAACCAATCCAATGCACAAATTATCTAAAATATTTCCTTCAATTCAATGAATTTATTATACTATGGTAGAGTAAGAGGTTCTATGATATTTTCTTTCAAATATGCATGTATCGCAAGCTTTCTCAAACAAAATTTTAAAGCAAGGGTTCAAGAAATGTGTTCAAACAAGATTCCTTTTGAAAACAAAACAATGTATGAATTTGATTCAATGGTTTATTTGTTTTAAAAGGTTTCTCAAACTAATATCCAAGCTTCAAATTTAAGATTCAATGTTTGGTTTTCAATATGCATAAGTAATGTTATTTTCAGCTCTATGAATCGGTATACCAAATCAAGTGAAGTTATTCAATTTCTTGAAAAGGTTATGCAAAACGTTTTCATGTTTTTTTTTGAACGTTTTCTAAGAAATATTATCTTATTCCAATCTTTTCAAATTATTAATCACTCAAAAAATGAAAAAAATATCTCAAATGCATTGCTCTCAAATCTTTACACGAGGGATCCATGTTTCTTGTTCATAGGACCACTCGAAAGTGAAAGTGAAGAGGATATGAAAATACCTTTGGAATTATATACATAAAAATTGTTACACTTGAGAGCCTTGTTCTCATTCACAAGACCACCTGAGAGTGCAAGTGAAGAGGATACATATGGCTCGAAAGATAAATGCTTCAAAACTTCTAAATCTAGACTATTACACTTAAGATCTGTGTTTCTCATTGACAAGAACGACCTATGAGTGCTAGTGAAGGGGATACGTAGAGATCGAACATAATTTATCTCAGGAATTTTGAAAATGAAAAAATCCTCTAAGTGTGTAAAAATAAATTCAAATTTAACCTATCCAAAAGAAATTTACTTGATCTAGCCATTTTCTTATGTTTTTGGAGGGAATTTTTTTTTAATTTATCTTAAGTGAGAGGTCCACATTTTTGAATTTTTTTTATGAAATTGATTTGAATTATGTTTCTAAATATCCCATGATAGTGATTTTATGTTTTGTGTCTGGTCACCAAGTTCATGCAATTCAATATTCAGAGCCTAAAGGTTCATGAATTGAAACAGATTTTTTTAACATTCTTCAATTTATTGATAATATTTTTATGCAAAAAAGTGATTCAAGTGACCAAACCAGATAAATTTCAACCATTAATACTGAAATAAATGATATAAATGGTAAATATCTCCTAAACATTTATATCTAGTCAATCTTTTAAAGAAAAAACTTGAACAAAACTCAAACAATTTCTAATTAAAGTGATTTTCCTAGATTTTTAAGGAGGTTTCTAAGACTTCCAAATTCAAGTGAAATTGATCCTAATTTATTCAAATGTGTTCTTGATAGGTCCTAACATGTATATACTTCCATACACAAGTGTACAAAGTTCAAATTCATCCCTAAATATAGGCCTAAAATAGTGATTTGCAATTCCTATTTTTTGACAATTTTCAAGCTCGTATCACTTAATTATGATGCAGGGTACCTTGATTATGCAGTGCTACAAAGCCATAATTGGAAGAGTAAGCAATTTGTTGATACCTATACCCATAAGGTTGATAGTTCTGTCCATACTGCGGTCCATAAGACTGTCCATGAGAAGCTCCATAAGGTGTCCCATGGAATGTCCCATGAGAATGTCCATAGTTACGGATATGGGGAAATCCTTGAGATGGACCATAAGATTATCCAAAAATAGGGATATGACCTCCTGACACAACAGGAGGTACTTGACTCTGAGATACTATTGTGCGAGCAGTCGTAGTATGAACATAGTGTTGAGGCCTGGAAATTCGTAGGCAACAACAGCAAGGGATTCTCCCCAGTCAACGTTCCCAACTAGTCCGTGACTGTTTGGTATGGGGAATCCATCCGGTTTGCGGTCTGGCTACCGTAGGTCAAGTAACAAAAGGGTTTACCAGTTGCGGCCCAGTCCACCGTATGTTTTTGTATTTTTGAATTAATGTATGATATGCACGTGCCTAATTAACCATGCAGGCTGATAAAGATGCAAAGAGCAGTCACAATGTGATGCACAGGTTCTTACCTCTCATCTTAGAACTCACAAGCATCCAAATCATGCAAGAAACTAGATACTAACTAAACTATCTCTAGAGAGCTGGATTAATTAATGAGTAATGCAATACTGTTCATGTGTTATGGCAAATCACAGATAGTTTTTCTTATAACCAAACATATAAACATGAATAAAAGTATACATGATAAGATAGCTCATCAATAGTTAAAAAAAAACCCATTACTCATGGTGGAAGACATCATAAAATATACTGAACAACATTCAAACAAGAACATAGGATCAGGAAGTTAGAACGCTCTTACAGCTAATGAGACACAGTTGAAAACAAAATAGTTCACATTCAGCATTGCTCATTTAATCACATTGATACATTCCACTTAGCACTTTCTCCAACAGGCAAAACTTTGCAGTCTCTGGTTTGTAAAATGAAATAGTTCCTCTTACAAGCAATAGTTTACAAGTTTTTGAGAGGGAAAAAGCCCCTGTAACTTCTAACTTTCAAATATTTAAACAAAAACAGTAGACCGCTTGGGTTCCCCCCCAAACGTGTGACTTTTTGGTTCTTTGAACGTTTCATATCCCTCTTTTTCATCTTTTCTACGCAAGCTCATTATCAGCTGAGTAATTGATGGACCTTTCAAATCTGCACCTTTGTTGCTTTCAATTTTTGTCTTTTACTTTTCCCGCACCCCTTGAGATTCTGTCTCCTATTGGTATCTTCGCGCCGCCGCAATGAACTGTATTTTGGATCTTCCTGCAGTCAATCAACGTGCATCATTCACCGGGATTGTATTCTGAAATGAAAAATCAAATTACACCAAATAAAAGCGGCCAATCCACAAGAAATGGCCAGGTGTACCACTGTCATGAGAACTCGACAAATGCCGACACTACCACCTCACCCTCCAACGGGTTTGAAACCAATCAGTGGCCTGGAACACTAACATAGGAGAGGTAAATCCATCCCTAGCCACATGAGCGGGTCCTAAAAGGTAACGGGTGCCACAAAACCATCAAGCATATCGGAGTCGGAAAATAAAAGATACGCATCGGCAGGCGGGAAAGTTCTCAATCGAAAGTCGGAAGGACATCGACATCGAAAGATGAAAGCTTTGCACAGCCGCAACGACGGAAGAGAAATGACTACGCACAAGCGACTAGCAGACTGATATGCATCGGCGGGCGGGAAATTTCTCAATCGAAAGTCGGAAGGACATCGACATCGGAAGATGAAAGCTTTGCATAGCCGCAACGACGGAAGAGAAACAACTACGGACAAGCGACTAGCAGACTGATAGTGGAGCGCTTTAGACTTCGGGTAGCTCGCTGGTTTGCGAGCCACAACGACGGAAGCAAAGGTTATGGACATGTGACTAGAAGGATGACACTCATCGGTAGGCGGAGCGCTTTACACATCGGGTGCTTAGCCACTTTGGGAGCCGCAACGGCGGAAGAAAAAAAGGACAACAACCTCCGATCTGAGTGACAAAAACCTTAAAATTTGGCAGCGATTGAAAATGTTTCACCTCTGAAACAACGTTTTGCAAAGGACAAAGGCATGCTACAAATCATACAGATTCTTTTAAGAAAAATAGAAATCAGAACACATCATTCACACATAAACACAGATATTTACCCTGGAAACCATTAACCAGGAAAAACCAGAAAACCTTGGAGCCACACCTCCTATATTCTCTTCATTACATTATGAATCCTCACAATACAAAATATAGGTATTCCGCAACATCCAAACCCTAATCCGTTAAACCCGATTAGAAAAATGCTTCAATCCCTTAACCAGGATTAAGTTATAGATTTTTAGATAAATTCTAAAAATATCCACAAACAACTATAAATAGCCATAAAATATATAAATAGCCAAAAACTTTTTCCCACTGTGCTAGCATTGAAAATGACCTAACACCTATTTCTGTGAAGGTTCTTTTGGGATCGTCGAGCTGCAGCGGTGACATGCGCACCTCCCCTCCATACGCACATGTAAAGAATATAGCATATACC
The DNA here is from genome assembly GCA_001517045.1 of Pseudotsuga menziesii. NCBI lineage: Eukaryota > Viridiplantae > Streptophyta > Pinopsida > Pinales > Pinaceae > Pseudotsuga > Pseudotsuga menziesii. Next base: position 526,912 of record LPNX010729962.1, on the reverse strand, counting down.
CAACATTCTCCCACTTGTTGTTTCCTTTGCATATCAATGAGTCATGTACTCATTAAAGTCACAGGTTCATGGCATCAATACCCATACATTCTCTACACCAAGAGAACTTCTCTGTACTAACATACTTTGTTAATGAGTCTGCAACATTTTTCACGGTGTTAACCTTCTCCAGCAGCACCGTCTTGTCTTCAACCATATCGCTCACAAAGTGATATTGCACATGAATATGATTTGTCTTAGCATTATAAGTAGGGATTTTTGCTAGGAAGATTACACTTTAGCTATCAAAATCTAACCTTACACCATTCTATACAAACCCAATACCTGAACACAATCTTTGCAACCACAACTTCTTTTCTTGCATGAGTGGCTACCATGTATTCAGCTTCTGTAGTTGAGAGTGAAAATACAACTTGTCTCTTGCTCATCCAACTGATAGATCCCCCAAATAGGTTAAACACATACCCACTTGTAGATATTCTATGATCAAGGTCTCCAATCCAGTCTGCATCAACAAATCCATGTACATTTATTACTCTGTCTGGCTCAGGTCTTCCTTGGTAGCGGATTGCATAATCTATGGTGCCACACAAATATTTGAATACCCTCTTTACAGCTGTCCAATGCTCCTTTCTTGGTTTTGACATATGTCTGCTTAAAAATCCCATTGCATGAGCAATGTCTGGTCTTGTACAAACCATTGCATACATCAAACTACCAACTGCACTGGAATTTGGAACCTGTGACATGTCTTCTTCTTATTCTTGTGTCTTGGGACACTGCTCTATAGATAAATTTATACCTACACTAATAAGAACCTTGGCCGACTTACTTTCCTGCATGTTAAATCTCTGTAGTACCGTCTCAACATCTTTTCTTTGATTTAAACTGATCATTTTGTTTGCACAATCTCTTCTTATCTCCATTCCTAGAATGAAGTTTGCAACACCGAGATATTTCATATCAAACTTGGAGGACAGTTGAGACTTCACCTCCTTTATAACATCTTTGTTGTTTCCAATCAGCAACATGTCATCAATAAACATAAATATGTTAATGAAGTGATCACCAACATGTTTTCAATATACACAGTGATCAGCTTTGCTTATCACAAACCTCAATCCAAGTATGTATGTGTCAAAATTTTGGTACCAGATACTTGGAGATTGCTTTAAACCATAAAGGGACTTCTTTAGTTACATACCAACTCATTCTTTCCCTTTACTATGAACCCTTCTAGTTGTTTCATGTATATTTCTTCTTCCAGATCCCAATGTAAGAACAATGTCTTTACATCCATCTTCTCTACTTAAATATCAAAAGCAGCAGCAATAGAAAGAAGAAATCTAATAGAAGTTGATTTTGCAACTGGAGAAAATATTTCACCAAAATCAATCCCCTCTACTTGAGAATATCCCTTTGCTACCAAGTGGGATTTATAATTATCCACTTTACCTTTTGCATTCAACTTCTTTTTAAATAGCCATTTGCTCCCAATGAATTTTCTCCCAGCTGGTAACTGGACTAGATTCCAAGCTTCATTTTTGTCCAAGGAATCCATTTATTCATCCATGTCCTTTTTCCAGAGATCAATATGCTCTTAATTAACAACTTCCTTCACATTTCTAGGATCATCATCAGTAATAGACATAGAAAAATGAGAGCAAAAATCAGGAGGGGAATACCTTTCTGGTTGCCTTATTTCTTGAGATGATCTCCTAAAAAATGGAGTATAAGGTTCTTTTTCTTCTGATTTTGCTTCTTCTATTGAGTGAGATTCTTCACCTTCTAACTTAAACTCTATTTTCTCTGGTTCCTTTTCCATGGGATTCACTTCCTGTCTAGGGACTTCTTTGACCTCTCAAAACACAACATCTCGATTATAAACATCCTTCTCAGTTATAGGATTCCAAAGCTTATACCCTTTCATACCATCTTTATAACCAATAAAGATACACTTCTTAGCTTTGTTATCCAACTTGCTCCTTTTCTCCTTTGGATCATGTACATAAGCATCACAACCAAAAAATTTCAGATGCTTAATAGAGGGCTTCTTACCAGTCTATACCTCTTGTGGAGTTTTATCAATCAATGCTGATGTGGGTGATTGCTTTACCAAGTAACATGCTATCTCCACTGCTTTTGCCCAGAATTCTTGTCCTATCCCAACACTTCTTAGAATTCTCCTTGCCTTTTCAATTAACGTCCTATTCATCCTCTCAGCAACTCCATTCTATTGAGGTGTGTATGGAGTAGTCTTTTGCCTTGCTATACCACACTTATTACAAAAGTCCTACAAGAACCCTAAATTCTTTAAACTTGGAAAATACTTCATATTTATTTCAAAGGAAATAAATCCATACATTCCTTGATAAATAATATATAAATGAAACATAATACATAGATTTTCCTAATGATGGAACAAGGATAGGTCCAAAAACATCACTATGTATTAATTCTAGAATTCCCTTTGCTCTTGTAGCACCGGATGCAAATCTTACTCGATTTTGTTTTCCATATATGCAATGTTCACAGAAATTAAAATCTAGTGTGCAATCAGTCATACCTTCAATCATTCCTTTACCTTGTAATGCTCGAAGTCCTTTTTCTCCGATATGCTCCAATCTTTGATTCCATAGCATTGTCTTTCCTCCTGATGCAGTCAGGGTTTTATCATCTTTACCTCCTTCCTCCAGCACAACAGAATTGTTACATTCATCAATGATGGTTTTTCCCAATAGTTTGTATAGAGTTCCATACCGAACTCCCCTCATCAATTCCATTGATCCTTGAACCATTTTGCAACCACCATCTCCACACATAGTCTTTACACCTGCAACATCCATCTTTCTGACATATATCAAGTTTCTTGCTAGATTTGGAATGTGTAGCACTCCAGGCAAAGTTCTAATCCTTCCATCATTCAGTTTTATCTTGACTCTACCACGTCCAATGATACTGGCTGGTGAATCATCTCCCAAGTACACATATCCTCCATTTTACTTTTCATGTTCATAGAACCACTCCCTATGAGGGGTCATATGACATGACACACCTGAGTCAATCAGCCATATATCACGTTCTGAAGGATTACCCGTGGAAGCTAGGTACACATTCCCTCCTTCTTTTGAGGAGTTCTTCGCCTCTATGGAAGGGGTATCCTCATATCCCTTTGCTTTCTCAACATTCTTAGATCTATAATCCTTTTTATAGTGCCCATATTTACCACATTTCCAACAATTCCTTATTCCTTTTCTTGGGGATTTAGATCTACCCTTAGATTTAGATCTACCTCCAAATCCTTTATTTTTGTTTCTCTCCTAGGGGAGACCTCTCAAAGCCAAGGCATCCATGCTATGATTATCCATGTTTTTCCACCTCATCTCTTCTGATAGTAGGGATGATATAATTTCATCAAATTTTAAGGTCGCTTGGCTATCACTACCTATTGCAACAATTAGGTTGTCCCAGGATTCCAATAAAGAACACAGTAATGTAATACATTTATCTTCTTCAGCCATTTTAATACCAATAGAGGTTATTTGAGTTACTAGAGTATTGTAGACATTCAAATGCTCAGCTACAGTGTCATTCTTGTCCATTCTGAGGTGAAACAACTTCTTTTGCAAAAACAACTCGTTCACAAGGGATTTTGATTGATACAAACTGCCTAGTTTTTCCCATATCTTTACTGCACTATCTTCACCACATACATTCGACAACACATAGTCTAATAATCACAAACGTATTTTACTCCTCGCCCTTATTTCTAATTTATCCTAATCATCTTGTGAAGTTGCAGTGGGTTTCATACCCGGATCCACAACAATCTGCTGTTCTCGATCTACCAGAAGATCCTCCATTTTGAGCTTCCATAACTCAAAATTACGGCCGTTAAATTTCTTGATCTCAATTATTGAAGTGCTTGCCATTCTCTTTCAATGCAAAAATCAACACTACAAAGCTCCCACTGAACCCAGGTTTATCACAGACCCGAGATCTATCAACTACTTCGAACCCTTAACAACAAAGGCGTCCCCCTGATTCCAAAATTGAGCTTTGATACCACATGGAAGTTTTAAACCTATGCAGAGAAGCAAAGCATATAGATTCTTTTAAGAAAAATAGATATCACAACACATCATTCACACATAAACACAAAGATTTACCCTGGAAACCCTTAACAGGGAAAAACCAGAAAACCTTGGAGCCACACCTCCTATATTCTCTTCATTACATTATGAATCCTCACAATACAAAATATAGCTATTGTGCAACATCCAAATACCCTAATCCATTAACCCGGAGTATAAAAAGACTTCAATCCCTTAACCGGGATTAAGTTACATATTTTTAGACAAATTCTAAAAATAGCCACAAACAGCTAGAAATAGCCATAAAATCTATAAATAGCCAAAAACATTTGTTCACGGCGTTTGCATTGGAAATGACCTAACGACACTTTCCGTGAAGGTGATTTTGGGATCGGTGAGCTGCAACGCTAACATGTGCACCTCCCCTCCATATGCACATGCAAAGAATATAACATATACAAAACAGTTAGGCTGATCTTGTTCTTCTCTATTAATGTCAATTTAATTTAGAAGTGGTTTTGTCTCAATATCACCTAGGTTTAATCTTTGTATTCGTCTCCATGTTTTAATAGGGCCTTCAAATTCTTGTGACTCATCTCACTACCACTGTGACTGGAGGATTGGGTGAGAATCCACTTTGTTTTTTGAGTGTTTAGAATTGTTTTGTTAATTCAACTATGTATCAAATGTAATAAAACAATACTAAAGGAAATCTAGACTTCAAAAAGTGTCCACACCACTAAAAAATTCCTAAGGAAACAACAAGCAAATCTCTTTCAAAAAACCAGAGTTTAGTGAAAAGTTGGATTTAGAGGGTCTTCCAAAATTAGTATCTCCCGAGATATCTCAGGCCTCAATAATTACTAACTAATGAAGGTTCGAGAAACAATTACATTGTTCTTCAATCACCAAAGGTTCAAGTGTTATCTTTTCTCCACTCACCCTCCCAAGGAACTTCAGTAATTGTATGTCTATCTCAGGTATTGCAATCATTCCCCACTAACAAAATCCTGTGCAATGCCCTAGGAACGGTAACTAAAGTTACCACTTCACAAACTGAGACTGGGTGGGATAGTAGTTAGTCCAGGATAACTCACATAAATAAGCTATTCTGAAAAATTGATGTCACCCCAAGTACTTGTCACTTAAATGGAACATTGTGATGTGCTCATATCCCACTAAACAATCAAGAAGGGGGGTGCCATCCCTACTCGTTCATATTGACCTCGTGCTTAACACATGTGTTAGAAGTGCCTTCCTGAAAACCTTTTGTTACTAATGGATTTAACTCTCTTTGATTAATGTTATGTTTGAAATTTTGTGGCCTTGGAGTGTTAACTCGCCATCTTAATCCAAATCCCTATCCTAATCTTGTTGGTGATATGAAAATAAAATATTGATCAGCTTTAAGATTAAGCGTTCATTTAAAGGTAGTTTGCTTAGTTTCAAAGGAGTGGTGGTAAAAATTATGTTGTTTTTTTTACTCAAAGTACTGAACCAATCCAATGCACAAATTATCTAAAATATTTCCTTCAATTCAATGAATTTATTATACTATGGTAGAGTAAGAGGTTCTATGATATTTTCTTTCAAATATGCATGTATTGCAAGCTTTCTCAAACAAAATTTTAAAGCAAGGGTTCAAGAAATGTGTTCAAACAAGATTCCTTTTGAAAACAAAACAATGTATGAATTTGATTCAATGGTTTATTTGTTTTAAAAGGTTTCTCAAACTAATATCCAAGCTTCAAATTTAAGATTCAATGTTTGGTTTTCAATATGCATAAATAATGCTATTTTCAGCTCTATGAATTGGTATACCAAATCAAGTGAAGTTATTCAATTTCTTGAAAAGGTTATGCAAAACGTTTTCATGTTTTTTTTGAACGTTTTCTAAGAAATATTATCTTATTCCAATCTTTTCAAATTATTAATCACTCAAAAAATGAAAAAAATATCTCAAATGCATTGCTCTCAAATCTTTACACGAGGGATCCATGTTTCTTGTTCATAGGACCACTCGAAAGTGAAAGTGAAGAGGATATGAAAATACCTTTAGAATTATATACATAAAAATTGTTACACTTGAGAGCCTTGTTCTCATTCACAAGACCACCTGATAGGTCCACATTTTTGAATTTTTTTTATGAAATTGATTTGAATTATGTTTATAAATATCCCATGATAGTGATTTTATGTTTTGTGTCTAGTCACCAAGTTCATGCAATTCAAAATTCCAGAGCCTAAAGGTTCATGAATTGAAACATATTTTTTTAACATTATTCAATTTATTGATAATATTTTTATGCAAAAAAGTGATTCAAGTGACCAAACCAGATAAATTTCAACCATTAATACTGAAATAAATGATATAAATGGTAAATATCTCCTAAACATTTATATCTAGTCAATCTTTTAAAGAAAAAACTTGAACAAAACTCAAACAATTACTAATTAAAGTGATTTTCCTAGATTTTTAAGGAGGTTTCTAAGACTTCCAAATTCAAGTGAAATTGATCCTAATTTATTAAAATGTGTTCTTGATAGGTCCTAACATGTATCTAATTCCATATACAAGTGTACAAAGTTCAAATTCATCCCTAAATATAGGCCTAAAATAGTGATTTGCAATTCCTATTTTTTGACAATTTTCAAGCTCGTAAGCACCCAAATCTTTAAAATAATTAAACAATATCTAGACATTATCCAAATTAGGTGTAATAAATGTCTGATAGCTATTTTTTAGGATTCATAATCTAATCATATAAAAATTAATCAATCAAAATGGTAAAAAAATGAGCATTTTGTGCCCAAAACATCAAGATCTCGTGAATTCAAAGTGTTGGATTGGATTTCGTATAGGCTTACGACACAGAGCGTCCATGACACACCTAGAAAACATAAAGAGTGTGTCACCATATGGCTGACACTCTGTGTAAAATATAAATGTGCACCATCCTTATAAACTCAAGAATATTAAAGATCTTGACCCAAATTCTCTCAAATTTGATGATTTAAAGGTTGGATTAGGCCAGTTTTAGACTCCTAAATTGAATTAATATGTCTAGTGTTGTTATAGCCGATTTTACCACACATGGTAGATCACACATTTATGGCCTCCCCTGTCCCTCTGCAAACTCTTTGGACCCCATGGACCATTTTTGTGCCTTCGATTTTTCCAAGATCATCCCTAAAAACACTCATTATTTGCCATACGCGACTTTTAAACCATTTCTCGTGTATACACGTGGATATAACTCTTAAACCTGCGTACATCGGGATGTGTGCAAAAGGCCAAATATTTTGGAGTTTTCCTTGATGTGGATTTGAGTCACTTGTCTCTTGGCCTTCCATATGCCTCGAGATCACTTGGATTTGACCTTCCATTACCCCATTGAAGCACTACATAACGAACCCTTTGGATACATTGAAAGGAGAGGAATTGAAGAGCAAGAAAACTATAGTCCATTGTTTCCGTAGCTTGCTTATACTTGAGTCAGCATCCCTTTGTCCCTTGGAGAACTTGGTTTTCTTCCCAAGCTTTCCTTTGCTTGTGATCTTGCTATCGAGAGATGGAGGATTGAGGTGGTGGAGGCCCAGGTGGAGGACTTAGTTTCTCTGGTTTGCAAACGTGCCGACAGAGGTTGTCATTCATGTAATCTATGATTTCTATTAATAGAAATATCTTTTCCTGTCCAATTATGTGAATTTAAATGAATATTGAATCCATGGATGCTTTTATTTGCTTATACATTATTGATTATATATGCTAGAGTAGGTCTAACACCATTATATAGCATGCTTGTCTTGTTTGCTGATTGTTGAGAGAGCAAATTGTTAACACAAGCGGGATTGGAAAAGGTCAACGGGGATCTACATCAACCATCCAGAATAAGGTATGTTTTGAGATACTTTAGTGTTAGATGTTTTATTCCTCTTGCATATTGGGAAGGGATTGATTTCTGCGGTTACTCTGTTTGTTGTGGTACACCCCAAGCCATAGGAAGTTTTCTCTAACAGAATTGGTGACCATACTGGGGAGTTCCTAGTCATTTCCTTTGGGGGTTTTGTTAGCATTCAATGTTCTTGAACTGCTCTAATTTCTCTGTTTTTGAGTTGGGTCTGGGGGCATGTTTTCCCAGTAGTGTCTTACAAGAGTAAATTTTGTCTTAGCTTGTCTGTTTGACTTCTTTTTATCTCTTTTTCTTCCTGTACACAGGTTTTACCATCACAGTCGCATGTACACGTGGGGTTTCCTAGAATAGCCACGTATATAAGTGTATTTACTGCAAAAATTCATGTATGCCCTGATTTTTTCCTTTTGGGAGAATATTAAGTGTTGCTAGGTGAGTTTGTATGATTGTTGAGTCTTCTTGGATGCTTTTGGAGTCTATATATACCCCTGTTTCTGACCAGAGATGCTTTTTAGTTTAAATTTTTGAAAATGTTCTTGTCATTTCATTTTCTATTTTTTGTTTTGGGATTAGTGCATTAGGTCTCTTTTACCTTGGTGCTTTGCTTGGGTGCTATCTGGTAGTGCTTGCAGAGTCCGAGAGTTGTAGAGTCATACTTTTTCTTTTATCTCATTTAATTCAAAAAATAAAAAAACATTTTATTTTTGCATCATTATGCCTTGTTTACATTTTTGCATTTGCATGGTACTTGCATTAGGTTTGCTTGGAGAGTATTAGTCATATTTTCATATAGGAATGATTGCATATTCATTTGAAGGAAAATTTTGCACTTCATGTAGTAGCATACCTTGTTCTTCATTTGACACAATGCATTTGCATTGATTGTTAAGTGTGCATTTTACTTCCTGTTGCATCATAACATCATTAGTTACACAACCATTTTCCCTTTGAGTAATAAGCCAATTAAAATCAACGCATAATAAAATGAATTACACTCTTTTCTTTTATAGGGTGCACCAACAAGACTAGGTTTTAGGGTCTTGGAATAGTTTATTGTGAGTAAATTCTCCAAGACCACTAAATGAAACATTTATGTGTCTATCTAGGTGAGAGTACGAAATTCCTTTATATAATTAGTGTTCTGAGGATCCTCCTCTTACAAGGAAGTTAAGCACGAGGCAGTGTGAGCGGTTATGATTGGGATGACCCCTGGTTGTAACTGAGTAGCACTAGAGATATTTACAGGATTGTATTTGTATCTGGGGGCTCTTTCAAGAGTTTTGGGCTTTGCAACCCTGCCCATACGGTCAATCCCACCTACGATTTTCCACCTGAGCATTGATTATATTGAGGCGACCTTAGTTTCCTTACCTAGGTTATAGAGGGGGTACTTCGCAGAGGTTATTCTGTAGGTGTCCTGGCTAGGTAGGGGTCAGAAAACACACTCACCATATGCGTTGAAGCTGAGGGCCACTATAAATGGTTACGAACCTCCACTTGTTGTGTATGGGAGTCTCAAGCCTCTCCTAAGCGAGACATACCTACTTCAGTTGGGAGCTCACATATCCTACCCTTGTTTGCTTGTGATTTGGATTTACATTTTATAGGTGTATGATTTGTGCACACTAGTTTTCCTATGGTTTTCATAATTATATCGAGTCTTTTCATTTTTTAAGTCATTGTGGATTTGGGCACAACGCTTCATCGTTCTCATCATTTACCAGGACTTTCGCCTTCCACATCTCCTCCTCCTTTGGGAGAGAGAAACAGATAGTCTGGGCGGACTACTTCTCACTTTGATTCACACACTATGGGATATCATGAGGATGAGATTCCAGAGATGTCCTCTCCACCTCACGAGGTTGGGGAGGAAGATCCTACTCCCGTATATGATCCTTCACCGAAAATACCTTCACAGTCTGGTTATGATCCCTCATTCACAGGTTGTCGGTATTGGTTACCAGGAGAGACTCATTATGAACCCACAAGCACTAGTCATGTTCCTTATGGCATGTTTGATATCCCTGCACTCAATCCAGCACATCATGTTGAGTCGAAAGTTGAACCTAACACTACGCTTGGGGGAACTCCTATTCCTTTCCATGCAGAGAGATTTGGGAGCACTAGTCACATTGCACCTTCTATCCCAGTGGTGGAAGAAACCTCACATGTTTGTCCTAGACCTAGTGTTAGTAATCATATGCAAATACTAGAATCGAGACGAGTGACCATTGGGAACACCACTTACATTCCTTCACATGTCCCTTCGTCCTCGAACCCTACTCCTTCGAATTCATTTTTGACAACCCTTCCTCCCCCTCATTCATGTGGTCCTTCGACCGGAATATCGCTACTATCTATGTGTTGCAGTTGCAACTGTTTTCCCCAAATTTCTTAAAATTTTGGTCCCCTCGTCATGATTTAGCGTGGTTTTTAACTGTTTAGATCCTTCAACCTTTATGGTCATGATTGATTTTTTATGGTTTCTTTTTGAAGATTATCTTTCGTCCTGGTTTTCAGAAATTGCTCATGTTTGGAATTATTGTAGATCGCAGATTTAGAGTTTGTTTTTCTGAGTTGAAAATGGGTCAGGCCTTTGTCCTTTGCAAAATGATGTTTCAGAGGCGAAACATTTTCAATCGCTGCCAAATTTTAAGGTTTTTGTCACTCAGATCGAAGGTTGTTGTCCTTTTTTGCTTCCGCCGTTGCGGCTCCCAAAGTGGCTAGGCACCCGATGTGTAAAGCGCTCCGTCCGTCAATGAGTGTCAGCCTTCTAGTCGCATGTCCATAACCTTTGCTTCCGCCGTTGTGGCTCGCAAACCAGCGAGCTACCCGAAGTCTAAAGCGCTCCACTATCAGTCTGCTAGTCAATTGTCCGTAGTTGTTTCTCTTCCATCGTTGCGGCTGTGCAAAGCTTTCGTCTTCCGATGTTGATGTCCTTCCGACTTTCGATTGATAAATTTCCTGCCCGCCGATGCATATCAGTCTGCTAGTCGCTTGTCCGTAGTCATTTCTCTTCCACCGTTGCGGCTGTGCAAAGCTTTCATCTTTCGATGTCGATGTCCTTCCGACTTTCGATTGAGAACTTTCCCGCCCGCCGATGCGTATCTTTTCTTTTCCGACTCCGATATGCTTGATGGTTTTGTGGCGCCCGTTACCTTTTAGGACCCGCTCATGTGGCTGGGGATGGATTTACCTCTCCTTTGTTAGTGTTCCAGGCCACTGATTGGTTTCAAACCCATTGGAGGGTGAGGTGGTAGTGTCGGCATTTGTTGAGTTCTCATGACAGTGGTACACCTGGCCATTTCTTGTGGATTAGCCGCTTTTAGTTGGTGTAATTTGATGTTTCATTTCAGAATACAATCCCGGTGAATGATGCACGTTGATTGACTACAGGAAGATCCAAAATACAGTTCATATTGCGGTGGCGCGAAGATACCAATAGGAGACAGAATCTCAAGGGGCGCGGGAAAAGTAAAAGACAAAAATTGAAAGCAACAAAGGCGCAGATTTGAAAGGTCCATCAGTTACTCAGCCGATAATGAGCTTGCGTAGAAAAGATGAAAAAGAGGGATATGAAACGTTCAAAGAACCAAAAATTCACACGTTTGGGGGGGAACCCAAGAGGTCTACTATTTTTGTTTAAATATTTGAAATTTAGAAGTTACAGGGGCTTTTTCCCTCTCAAAAACTTGTAAACTATTGCTTGTAAGAGGAACTATTTCGTTTTACAAACCAGAGACTGCAAAGTTTTGCCTGTTGGAGAAAGTGCTAAGTGGAATGTATCAATGTGATTAAATGAGCAATGCTGAATGTGAACTATTTTGTTTTCAACTGTGTCTCATTAGCTGTAAGAACGTTCTAACTTCCTGAGCCTATGTTCTTGTTTGAATGTTGTTCAGTATATTTTATGATGTCTTCCACCATGAGTAATGGGTTTTTTTTTAACTATTGATGAGCTATCTTATCATGTATACTTTTATTCATGTTTATATGTTTGGTTATAAGAACAACTATCTGTGATTTTCCATAACACATGAACAGTATTGCATTACTCATGAATTAATCCAGCTCTCTAGAGATAGTTTAGTTAGTATCTAGTTTCTTGCATGATTTGGATGCTTGTGAGTTCTAAGAAGAGAGGTAAGAACCTGCGCATCACATTGTGACTGCTCTTTGCATCTTTATCATCCTGCATGGTTAATTAGGCACGTGCATATCATACATTAAGTCAAAAATACAAAAACATACGGTGGACTGGGCCGCAACCGGTAAACCCTTTTGTTACTTGACCTACGGTATCCAGACCGCAAACTGGATGGATTCCCCATACCAAACAGTCACGGGATAGTTGGCAACGTTGACTGGGGAGAATCCCTTGCTGTTGTTGCCTGCGAATTTCCAGGCCTCAACACTATGTTCGTACTACGACTGCTCGCACGATAGTATCTCAGAGTCAAGTACCTCCTGTTGTGTCAGGAGGTCATATCCCTATTTTTGGATAATCTTATGGTCCATCTCAAGGAGTTCCCCATATCCGTAACTATGGACATTCTCATGGGACATTCCATGGGACACCTTATGGAGCTTCTCATGGACAGTCTTATGGACCGCAGTATGGACATAACTATCAACCTTATGGGTATAGGTATCAACAACTTGCTTACTCTTCCAATTATGGATTTGTAGCACTGCATAATCAAGGTACCCTACATCACAATGCTTCCATGCATACCTATTTGGGTCAAATGGGAGGAGTTTATTATGGCCAAGGCCATGGTATTTATAGCAATCAACCTTACATGAACCAGAACTATCAGGGAGCGTGGCATAGACTTGCTCAACCTAGTCTCCATTTCCTCACAACATTGAACTTACCTAACTTATCGAGACATATGAATGATCTGGTATCTGATGACTTGGCCTAGCTGACTGTCCCTAACAAGATTCCTTCGGACATTCCCAAGTTCGAGGGAAAAACTGGAGAAGATCCTAGTGAGAATGTCACTACTTTTCACCTTTGGTACTCTTCCAATTCCTTACATGATGATTCAATCCATTTGAGGCTATTTCAATGCACCCTCACTGTGCCCTCACTGGGCCTGTAGTGAAATGGTATATAGGGCTACCAAGGAGGCCATACATTTTATTTGATGAACTTTCCATGACTTTCCTCAATCACTTTCAGCTACCTGTACGTTACGACATTAGTACCGAACTCTTGTCGACATTTTGACAAGACAAAGCCACACATATCTCGAATCATATTCAAGAGTGGCGTAGATGGAAGTGGTTGATTAAAGCCTTTATACCACCAAAATTTCTCCTTGAGTGGTTCCTCAAGTCGTTGTTACCTTACATTGTGAAGGATGTTTCTACAGCCGAAGTCCAAAACGAGGAACAAGCAATATTTAGGGGACAAGAGTTGGATTCGATCTATGCTCAATCTGGACTTTTGTATGAGATTATACCTAATGCTCCACGATCTAGTTTCGATCCCAAGATCAAGCTTGGGCCACATGTCGATGGCATTATGGGTTGTACAAGTACCAAACCTGCGGATTCGGTTGTGAAACAAGTGAGCCAATTGTCAATTAATCATTCCGCGTCAGGAAAAGCCACGTCTTCATCTTAACCTACCCAATCGATGAGTGTACTTTCCATGCAATTGTGAGACCAGAAGGGAAACCAGTAGCCTGGAAGGAATAAGAAAAAAGGGAAAAATAATCGTAAGGGTGGGAATAAGAATGAAAATTCTATTTATGATGAAAAGAATGCTCGTAATACTGGGGGGAACAAGCAGACTAAATGTAAGGTAAAGTTTCCTTGAAAGTTATGTAAGGAGGACGACCTCACTCACTTGTGCCCTCATATAGAATATTCCTCGAGGTTCATAGAGTAGGGCCCAACCGTGATAACG